>VWZF01004069.1:31177-102660 GCA_013396755.1 Sclerurus mexicanus | reverse complement strand
TGTGAGAAATGCTCACACTTACCAATAAAATTTAGAAGGGGACAAAGTCTTTGAAGCAAACTAAACTTTTTATTTAACAAATTCACCTGAATTGGTGTGTCCCTCTGGCCCAGGAGACAGACACAGGCCAAAAAGAACCAGAGGTTTTTATACCCTGTCCCAGCAGGGGGTCCCTGCTTCCTTTCCTATTGATTAGTACTAGGGAGCTCACAGCCTGGCCCAATCTGCCTACCTGCCCAAGACCCACACCCCTCAAAAAAAGGCACGAAAAACAAGTTAAACCCACCCCAAGTCCCAGCTGCCAAAAACTCAACTATCCCCTCCTTGCTCTTCTCCTCTTTACCCATGCAATTCCTCTGGCTTCAGCAAAACCCCAATTCTATTTCTACTAATGGTATAATTAAAGCCAAGAAGACGAAGAGCAGCAGGTAGGCCTGATAATTTGCAAAACACTCTTTGTCTAGTGAAATGTCTTTGTTAATTTTAACCCCTTTTCATATTTTATCATATTCTTTCTATTTTATCTACTTCACTGAGGAAATGAAATGCTGAATTTGGTTTGGGTGGCCATGTTTCAGTAGCAACAGGGATGGATAGAGGGTAGTGGGGGGAAGGGAGGAGCTACAGGAGTGGCTTCTGTGCAAAGCTGCCAGAAGCTTCCCCAGTGTCCGGCAGAGCCAATGCCAGCCAGCTCCAGTATGGATCTGCAGCTGGCCAAGGCCAAGCCAATCAGAGATGGTAGTAATACCTCTGTGACAACATATTTAAGCAGGAAAAAAAGTTATTGTGGAGACATAATTGCAGCCAGAGAAGAGCAGAGTGAGAATATGTGAGAGGACTGACTACACAGACACCAAGGTTAGTGCAGAAGGTGTGGGAGGAGATGCTTTAGGTGCCAGAGCTGAAGCTGGATGATTGCTGGAAATACGAGGGCAGACCTCTGGCAAGACAAATGTATTCAATGCCTGCCATCTATCTAGCCTTGTTCCTCTCTCCTATATTCCAGAAACATAGTGAACTGTAATAGTCTGAGCAAGCAGGGAGCAAGATTGATCAGAGGCAGCTCATGAGAACAGATGCAGTGAAGGTTTCAGCCTGCTTTGCCCACTTGACTGCTCCAGCTCAGTGGCTCTGCAGATGCAGTGGTTTTTAGTTTGTAAGAGCTGGTGACTACATGCTCTTCCTGAATGCTGTGGGTGTTCCTCAGGAAATATAAATTTTTTATTTGTCTCTGAATACTTTTGTAGTAAGATCCGAACAGTCACTCTGAGTCTCTCAAGAACGTACTGATCCCATTGTCCTGATCAGTTTCAGATTATGCATTTTATCTCCCTTGATCATTGTGGTCTCATTACAGTACTGTATAGGAAGTCTTCATTGTGGTCTCATTACAGTACTGCATAGGAAGTCTTCTTCATGTGCAATTTCTGACTTTTGCAGTTATTTGTAGCTGGGGCAATGCCACTGTCAGAGTTGTGAAGCACAAATCAGGCTGGAAAGGGGAAAATAGACCTCTACAGTGACCAAATTTATTTTTGCATGTTAATACAGTGTTGATACAGTTGTATACATGCTCTCTCAGGTTAATAAAATAAATAGTTTTATATTTATGAAATCAACAGTACATTCCAAGAACAAGTGGTATGTAAGACCTTCTGGAAAAGCTGATCATTTGTAAAGAAGAAGGAAGTATTTGTTTTTCCTTTACCACCTGGTAGACTGACACACCCAAATCATCCTGTTATTAGCAGGGGCTGCCTGACTTGTTGAACGGCCAATTTGAAGACCTGAGGAGAAGCAGTATATAAATAATACAGTGGGAAAACACACCAGTAAAGAAGATAGGGCCTTAAATCTCTTGGCTTAAATAAGATTAACTGGTTGGTTTTGAAGGAATTTGCATATGTTTCTGTTGTTGAGAAAGACATTTAATCCAAATTACTATATCAACTGTGGAAACCTCTGCACCAAATGACAGATCTACAGCTGGATCTCTTGATTACAGGTATTTTGCATTCAGAGCCTGGAACCTGTTCTCAGATAGTGTGTTATTCTTGGCATATCACCAGTTCTGTGACTTTATATTGCATCAGTTAGGCAACCTAAAAAGTTATACAATATAATCACTAAAATGTAACACTTGAGCAATAATTCTATTATGCCAAACCCACTGTAATTTCTGATAGCTTTATTTGATTTGAATTCCTTTGAATAATAAAGAGATGAAACACAGGTCTCCAGGCTAGCTTTTTGATTTGAGAAGCCAGTCTGAAAAATGGCAGTTCGTATTTAATTCTTACAATAATTTATTTTCAAATGCTTTTAAAAAGTTTTTTATGTTTCATAGTGAAAGACTAAAAAATTGTCTGTTTTGATCACTGAGACTGATTCTTAGTAAGAAAACTATAGTTTTCAATGGAAAAAGATTCAGAGACCTTGAAATTTCACTAATACACTGCAGAAAAAAATTAATTAAATGAACCCCCTTTGCCATTCCCACTTCGAGCTATGTGACTGCCATAAAATGCTTGTTCTTCTTAGTCTTGTGTCAAAGCTCACATACAGGGGATGACTTGTGCTTATCATCATCTGCTTCTCTTTCTAAAGTTTGGAGCTGCCAACGGCTATTTTTGAAGTAAGTAAGACTTCTGGAGGACCTAAAGGTGAAGAAAGGAAGGTGTCTCTGCTGCTGTCTTTGGTCCTTTTAATTGTTTTCTCTGGTTTTCTTTCCTCTTCCTCCTTTTCTTCCAGAAAAGTTTGTCTAGGCTTTCACCTTTCTTCAGCATCTCCACTTCACCCATGTCTTCATCATACTTTGTGCCTGTGAGGAGTGGAAAGGAATTTTCTGTTTGTGGTCTAGGTGTTTTCACTCTGCCTTCAGGGCACTCTAGGTGAAGGAATTACAGGGAGGATCACAGCTTCAAAGGCCTAAACTAGAATACACATCATGGATGTAGCTTCCAGGTAATGGTGTGCCTGGAGCAGACAGAGTTTGTCTGCAGTGGGCAAATGTGTTCCAGTAAGAAACTATAACCAGCCTTCAGAGAGAGCAGGAATCATTAATTTTAAAATGTAACACTCTACGTGTAACCATTCACAGTCTAGGCAAGGTGATATGCTGTAAAAAAATTTTTGTTCACAAGATTTGCATGAATTTCACTTCTAAGAGGCCAGAAAATGTAAAAATGCCAAGAGATGATGGTTCAGCTAATAATGGAAAATACATTGTTTTTGCCACCTTCTGAGTACAATACTCAGATCAGCATAGTTTGGCTGGGTGTTCTTGCCTACAGAATCATTCCCTTCTGAGTACATGTCATTTTCATTTACAGCTGCAGTCCTGTAACATGGGTGTGTTGGAAGAAATTTCAAGGCAGACAGTACACCCAGGGCAGCCTAGGTGACGTTAGTAAAAAGTTTCTCCATCCAAAACAGAATTATCCCTGGTAAGGTATAACAGCCTGTGTGAGAAACTTATGCTTGAACACAGGACATTTCTTGTGCATGGATAGAAATTCTTCTGAGTATCCTGTTTATATGAGTCTAGTGCAGACAAGTTCAATTACCCAAGGATGAAGCCTGTTCAAAATATTGGTACCTTTACTTGCTTCAATTAATTTTGATTTCTGCATCCAACGCCTTTTCAAGCCCACTAATCTCCATTATAAATATTACTTACTAGGAAACAACTGAAAAGAAAGAAAAGGTAATCTCAATGAACTTACTGATGGGAGGGAAGATAAGACAAGGATCTGATTATAGTTCCTTTGTTGAATTCAATGTTCTACAAAACCTATTTATTTTTATAGAAGTGCAGATTCCATACAGCAATTCTCATTTTTTAAATATTCAGTCATATTTCCCTTTGCTGCCTTCAGGTCGACCATGCTGGGAAACATTAAATTCATCAAACTCTAAGGAGGCCACTGTAAAACATAAATCCACTATGACTGAAGATACAATGAGACTCATAATACTCTTGTACTGATTGTTTTCTTTCCTGAAATAAGTGATATAGTTTTTCAGAGAACTGTGTGTGGTTTTAATATTGATGTAGGTATTATACTGAAGTTGAAGTGTTCCTGAATGCAAACAGGTATGCAAACGCAAATGTTTTGGGAGAACTGCAAAATAAAGAACGGAGTGGAAAGTGTGAGTACAGGCTGGTTCTTTTGAGAAATACTACTTCTTAACTTAATTCACTGCTGTTTAACACTGTCCTTTGTATGCTAAATCCCTTCATGTTGCTGAAATTTATGCAACAGCATTGACATCTAGGATGAGCTGAGTTAACACTCTTGTGTAAGATAATTATAGATTTTGTTTCCAAAACCAGGAAGAAGCTTGATCACTTAAGTTCACCTGTAGAGAGAATACATCAGAACTTAGTGTAGTATAGAATACATTAGAACATAGCTGATAGAGATTCAAGTAGTAGCCATATATCTATTACTGGGTTAGCTGTATATATTTAACTATATAGCTGTCGCATAGCTAGCTATAGCTAACTCTGTTAGCAAGATAACTATGAGAATGGTTTATTGTTTAACATTTCTGAATGTGTAGAACTCATCAGAAAAAATCTCTCTGACTTCTATGACTTTGGTGTTAGAGTTTTTGTGATTCAGGCCTCTGATACTGTCTTCACTATTAGTGGCTGTGGTGTTCTATGATTGTTCACAAGAGAGGCTCTTAATCCCATGTAAGTAATCAATACAAGTCCCTAAGTGTCCATTTATCTTTCATCACCTTATTACAGTACCTCCTGTACCCATATGGATGGTGGAAGTAGTGCTGGGTCTTTTTTACTTCCATGCATCCCCATGGAGCTTCAGAGTAGGGAGCAGGTGAGAGGAGATGCATAACCTGGTCCACATTCCTTCTCTGAGTCCTTCTTAAGTGTGGTTGTTGGCTAGCTTTTACTGCCAGGGCACTGACAGAAGCTGTTATTGAAAGTCTTGGAAGGAGTTTTGTCATGCATTTGTTTACAGATGCCACTCAGTTTTTAACTTGGCAGCACCAGAACAGTCTAGAGCCATAACAAATACTGCTGGTGAGTTTTGGCTTGAGACAGATGTAGATGCACAATGCAACTTGCCACCTGTCAGTGGTCACACTGGCATCTTTATGAATGCAGACAAGAGGAGAGATATGTCTATGAGGCCAAACTAGATATCCAGAGGAAAAAAGGCAAGAAAATGTTAATATTAATATTAACATTAATATTAATAATGTCTTCTCATTTGAAGACTGGTTTAAAGAAGCACAGGTGTAGGAAACTAATCAGAAACCCTGGGGATGAACACTATTTAATATTCACTCCACTCCAGGAAATAATCACATACACCCTGGAGTCTAAAGTGGGAGCTTTTGTGGGAGCAGTTTCTGAAGGAGAGTAGTGTGCCAGCACAGAAGAGGGCTTGAAAGAAGAATGGCACTCGATGAAACAAGCTCCCCTCTAGTCTCTCAGAGCTTGTGTAGTTGTCACTTGCTAAATGAAGCCATTAAGTAAAAGATTTGTTCTCTAGCCATCAGGAAGGGGGGGAAACTATCTAATGCCAGGTGACCAGTAAAGTGTCTAGCTGAGTGACCCTGTGGTTCTGTCCTAGCCCTGAGCATGTCCCAGCCCTCAGCTGACCTGCTGCTCCAGCAGCTGTGTGGCACTTGGTGGTCCCTGCTTGTTTCCTTTCAGATTCTTCAGATAAGGGATTTATGTAATTGCCTTGCCTAGCAGTCAAACACTGAGGATATTTGCTGCCTTTGTGTTATTTTTTCCTAAGGTTGTTTTGGTGTGATACAAGGACCAGGAAGGAGAGCAGAAGCCAGCTTTGCCCTTCACTTGACCATAGGGTGAGGTGATGTATAGATACGTTGGCTCTTTTTTATCTACTTATTTTCAGCAGATGGTTGGGGCTCTGAGGAAGGACAGGATGAAAAGTGTAGGAGATTACAACTTCCCCTGTTGAGCAGAATAACAGGAGGGAGACCTTGTTGATGAGTCTCTAGTATAGGCACCTTTCACATGTTGCTTCCTGGGACTAAGGGAAGAAGTGAAGATTTTGACTGGATTAAAAAACTGGGGATTGACATGCTGCTTGTTAGTTTGTGCTAGAGACTCTCTTGCTCCTGCTCTTTTCCTGCTTTTATTTGTGTCAGCTGAAATAACATAGTATCCCAGAGTCTTGTTTAGTTCACAGTGCACAGGGACCTAGAAACTTTGTTTCCCATTTAGATACTGTAAGATATTCATTATGATGGATCACTGAGTATATAAAATGTACAGGACATTAGCCAGCATCTCCTCCATGCATAACTGTTTCCCACGCAACTCCAGCTTCCTCATACTTTATTTACTGTTGAGCCAAGAATTTACTACCAAAGGGTTTATGTTTATTTATGTTGAAGCTAGAACTTGAAAAGCTTTTCTTGTTGTCATTGTGATCCTTAAGAAGGCAGTTGTGCTTGCCTGCTGCTGTATCTGCATTATTACTATCAATAATAAATATATGTCATTTAAACAGGGGCTTTTCATGTGCAAAGTGCTTCATAAAAAATTTTGAACTTCCCCAGAATACTTGTGTTTAAGGGATATAAATGTTGCATGAGTGGCACTTGAAAGTTAGGAAATGCTAATGTGAACCCTGCCACCATGGTTCTGTGCTGTGTGCTTAATTATTATTTATTAATTATTGGCTTTATTAAAGTATTAATTATTTACTTCATTCAAGGCTCTAAAAGTTTCTATTAAGAAGAAGATTCCATTGAGCTGAAAATGCACAGTCAGTGGAAGCAGGGATGTGTGGCCTAGGGAGAGTATGAGGATACAATTCAGATGTGTAGGGATGGGATCAGCAAAACTAAAACACAGAGAGAATGGAACTTGGCAAGAGATGTGAAGAATAACTATAAAGGATTCCATATATCAATAGGTCAGAGAAGAATGGCCAAGGAGAGCAAACAAATGACAAAGGATATGAGAAGGCTAAGGTACTCAATGCGTTCTTTGCCTCAATCTTCATTGTCAGTCACATTTCCCATACCTATCGAATCCCTGAACCTTCAGTTGGGGTTTGGGGGTGTGAAGTCCCTCTCACTTCAAAAGAGGGGGTTCAAGATCACCTGATGAAACTGAATAGGCACAAGTCTATGGGGCCTGATGACATATGTCCCAGGGTTCTGAGGGAACTGGCTGATACTGCTGCCAAGACATACTACATCAGGTTTGAAAAGTCATGGTGGTCTGGCAAAGTCCCCAGTGACTGGAGAAAGGGAAACATCACTCTTACTTTTAGAAAGGGGAGTAGGGAAGATCCAGGGAATTATAGACCAGTAAGCCTCATCTCTGTGCCTGGGAAGATCATGGAGCAGATCCTCATGGAAGCAATGTTAAAGCACGTGCAAGACAAGGAAGGTATTTGAAATAGCTGGCATGGTTTTATGAAGGGCAAATGGCACCTGACCAATCTGGTGGCCTTCTGTGATGGAGTGACAACAATGGTTGACAAGAGAAGACTGACAGATGCCATCTGCCTAAATTTCTGTAAGGCCTTTGGCATGGTATCACATGGTATCCTTATCTCCAAATTGGAGACATGGATTTTATGGATGGACTATTCAGTGGATAAGGAATTGACTGGATGGCTGCAGCCAGAGTGTTGTGGCCAATGGCTCTAAATGTGGGTGGAAGCTGGTGGTAAGTGGTAAGTCCTCAGGACTCCTTGGGACTGGTGCTCTTCAATGCCTTCATCAGTGACACAGAGTGGGATTGAGTGCACCTTCAGCAAGTTTGCAGACATCATAAAGCTGAGCAGTGCAGTTGACACAACAGAAGTAACAGATGCCATCCAGAGGGACCTGGACAAACTCGAGAAGAGGGCCCAACACAACCTCCTGAGGGTCAACATGTCCAAGTGCCAGGTGCTGTATCTGGTCAGGGCAATCCCATACATAAATACAGTCTGGGAGATGAACTCACTGAGATCAGCCCTGCGGAGAACGACTTAGAGGTGCTTGTGGATGAAAAGCTGGACATGATACAGCAATATGCATTTACAGGCTAGAAAGCTGGGCAACCCAGCTGGTTGCCCAGCTTTCTGGGCTGCATCAAAAGTAGCATGGCCAACAGATTGAGGAAGGTGATTCTACTCTTCTACTCTTCCCTCAGGAGACCCCTGGAGTACTGCATCAAGATCTGGAGTACTGCATCCAAGTCTGTAGTCCTCAGCATAGGAAAGATGTAGACCTATTGGAGCAGGTCCACAGGAGGGTCATGAAAATGATCAGAGGGATGGAATACCTTTCCTATGTAGACAAGCTGAAAGAGTAGAGTTGTTCAGCCCAGAGAAGACTTCAGGGGGACCTCATTGAGTACTTTCAGTATTTAAACAGAGCTAATGAAATATAGGGGGACTTTTCACAAGGGCATGTAGTGAAAGGACAAGGGGAAATGCTTTTAAATGGAAAGAGGACAGGTTTAGACTAGATGTTAGGAAGAAATTCTTTACTGTGAGGGTGGTGAGACACAGGAACAGGCTGCTCAGAGATGCTGTGAATGCCCCATCCCTGGCAGTGTTCAAGACCAGGTTGGATGGGACTCTGACCAGCCTGATCCAGTGGGTAGCAAACCTACCCATGGTGGGGCATGGGAAATTATCTGCAAGGACCCTGACAACCAAAACCCTTGTTTGATTCTGTTGATTCTATGATTCAAAACTGGTTCCTATTTTGAAAAGGAACAGGGCGGAAAAGGGATTGTAGGATGAGAGAGAATAATCTACCAAGTGAGCCGGAGAGTAGACCAGGAGAAGAAAGTCTGTAGGTGAAGCTGAAAGCCCTACAAGATGTCTATTTCCTTGGTATGTGTTCATGTTGTCAGTTGTTTCAGAGGCAAGACCAGTACTTTCTGCAACACTTGATTCCCATGATACTGTACAATTTCATTCTTGTGAAAATATTTTACCAAACTGATGACACATTTTATTCGAGTAGCATGCCCTTGTCCTCAGCTGGACAATGAGCTCTTCTGATCAACTCACTGAACTAGAGAAACTGCTGAATCTACAGGTTACAGAATTTTTTGTTAGGAGTCTGACCTTTCAACAGAATAAAGACAACCAGGTTTTTATATTTTTTTTTCTTTTACTTCCCCCCCCTCACCCTAAAATAGTGATTTCCAACTAGAGAGGATGCAGTAGAGTATATACCCCAGACTAATAACCTGGGAAAGGAAGAAATTATTTTTGGTTGCTTGGCTTCACTACCTTTCTCTCTGTCTCCATCTTCCCTCTTTACTTTCAATGGTACCTAAGCTGTATATGATGTACACTGCCATAGACTGTATTGATTTGGGTTCAGGTTTGCAGTGATTAGACATCTCTTGAATAAAAGCTGTTCTTCATCTCCGATGGAGTACAGGTACAGAGGGTTTGCTTCAGCTACCAAAATGCTATTTAATACCTGTTGTCTGCATGACAGAGGCTTTGCAGTCAACATAACTTGTGCATAGCTAAGTTTGTAGTTAATGTAATTATTTTTAAGGCTGTGTGTGAGGATAACAATCTTACACAAAGCCTGAGACAATCAGCACAGGTGTTGGTTTTGCCCTCCACCAGCACGGGGGTTCTGCAAAGTTGGACATTTGGTGCTAAGCTACAGAAGATGTATTTTCAGTGGTACTCTGTCCTTCATGTGTTCGTCTTGTTCTATCTTCAAGGAAGACAGAATCAACACTGTAAGAAACAACACCAGAGAAGACATCTAGGCCAGCTCACTTGGTCTTCTTTTGCATTTTCCTTCAGTGAGAGGATTTCCCAAATTCAGGAGCAAACAAAAGGCTTGCAAACACAGGGGGTTAATGTATAAGAGCTCTGAACATCTAGTAGCAACTCATAACGTCATTTTGTGGCAACCTTTACACTTTCAGTGCTTCAGATACTATTTTTAATACATTTCTTTTTATTATTTATTAATATTTAATTATAATTAAATGTGCTACATTAGTGTCCTAGTTACAGGGACTAGGATCAGTTTTTCACTATGTTGGTATAACCAAAACTGTGTATTCTATACCCTTTATGTAATCTCTGAGAGACTGTTAGTAATGGATCATTTGCAGCAGCTGTTCAGGGCACACCTGAAACCTCAGGCTACAAGCTGAGTGTTAAAGAACGCTGTGAGGCAGGGGAATGTTTCTTTATCTTTATACTAATGATTCAGGTGTGATAACTGCCCTCCAGAGAGGAATCAGCACCCTCACACCCAGCCTGAGGGGTCCTGTCTGCTAATGGGCCATTAGGGACTAGCACAATAGGCAGCTGCAATGACCTGGACCATCAAAGATTCCAAAAGTATCCCATGACTCACAGAGTTAAATCACTCATTGTGAAACTCCTTGCCCTGGGGGAGTTACTGGGTATTCCCACCTGAACCTGAGTGTATATAATCTTTGGGTTTGGGGACTTCTGGTACCACTCGTGGGATCCAGAGGAGGACCAGAACCTCAACAGGACTGCAACTGCCACTCTTGACCAGACTGTGACCATCATCCTCACCAACAGGTTTCTTTTTCTTTTACTGTGCACTCAGGGGGACGACGTGGTGCTCAGCACAGGGGCTAACAAACACCATTCAGTTCATGCCCCAGGGTGCTGGATTATACATCTGTCTTTGTGGGTTAAAAACCAATTTTTCTCTGTACCATTGCATTTATTGTAAACTTCTTAGTAAATTGTAGCTGATTTGTAATGTCTCTTGAGCTGTGTTCATTTCTCCTGCTGGTTTACCTTTTAAACCAGTACAATTAGAAATAATTTAGTACAACATTTATATATAGATGAATATTTTAAACCAGGCTTTCTAGAGGAACAAGACCATGGAATAATGTATGGGGAAGTGCAGAAAAACTATACTAGTTTTCCTGTTCCCTTCAAAAATGTTGAACTTTTCAGCTGATTTCAACCAAGTCTATAAAAGGACAGAGGTCTCAAAGATTGCTTTAAAATTTTAATAGAATGTCTCTCCAAGTTAGATGAAAGCAAGAGTCTCAAATCTAAGTTACTACCAGTAGAAAAAAAAATAAAATTACTCTCAGTCCTTGACTGGACACCAGAAATCCACTCAGGAAAGTTAGCATTTCCTCACCATCTTTTCCCAGCCATGGAACAGCCATGTTTATATTGGAAATCTGATGTCACACAACAGTATCAGTGTGGTGAATGTTGTTTTCCTGAAGTTGATTCAGGTTTTACGTATCATTCAAGTTCAATTCTTTCAGTGCTATTTGCTCTTATCCATATTTTTGCCAGTTTTCTCCTCTTCTAAAACTCCCTTCGGTAATTCTCTCAGTAATTTCGGTAATTCTCTCCATCCTAAATGAAAGTTTCATATGTGGCAGCTGCTCAGTGCTGCATTGCAAACCAGACAAAGGAACACTAGTGCATTCCCTTTGTCTAGAAAATAGGTGATTAAGGAAAGACACCAATTCAGTTAGTAAAGAAGTATCTGTGATAAAAGCACAAATTGTGCATTGTTCCTTCTTACCCTTTAGAAGTGCTCTTATCGTCACTCTGTTCTAACACATGTCTACTATTGGCTTGACTGTAGGTCAAGTGACAGCCTGGGTGTTTTCCATTTCCTTTATGCAGTGTTGCTATACTCCAGTCTTCTAACAGAGCTCCTGATTTGACATAGTTATAAAAAAGGTTATTTCAGATATCTGGAAAAGAGGCAGCAGGATTTCTATCTGTCATCAGAAACAACAACCTTTAAAAATTTGAAAAAAACACTGCACCTGGAAGGCAAGGATTCTAATAAAGAGTCCATTCCAAGTTAGCCTGGAGGTCCATTAGTTGGTTATGTTCTTTCAAACAGTGGCTGCAGACATTTATGTGAAGAAACAGAAATATGGAAAGATTCCTCCTCCAAGATGCCTTTCCAAATTGTTCCAAAAGTCTCTGCTCTGGTGAAGTTACTCTAGAGAAGTTTTGGTAGTTAGAGGAATTGACAAGCAGCCAGACTCCATTTAAAGTGATTATTAAAGGGATTTATTTCTGTGGTTTTCCCTGTCTGACTTCATCTCAGAGTTATTGATATGTTCATCTACACCCAAAGCTCTCCCCTACACTGTGCAGATTTGCTTAATATCCCTTTATTATCATTATCCCCTATTAATAGACCTCATTAGCATATCTATTAGTGTTATATTTATGCATCATCCCTTTTCAGCTGTTTCCATCCATACAATTATTGAAAGATACAAACAGGCTAGAGAACAGCCAAAAATCTTCTTTCTGTTTCCCTTCTCAACCCTGAAAGCAGCCATACCATTGCTCCTAAATGCAGGAGAATAGATGAGTCATTACTGCCATATATAAATAGTGTCTTGTCAGAAATAGGTGATGTAATTCTCAGAGAGCTCTTTAGTGTCCCTAGTTAAATCAGATGCCTTTCAGTGCCACAGTGGGTAATGCAAACTACCAATTTTGACAGAACTGACAATATGATATGTCTTGCCTGGAAGTTGTTCAGCTGAATGAATGCATCTCCATCCAGACTTCTGGTGGGCAGTGAGAAACAGGGACTGTAAGCATGGGGTCGTTACCATTCTGAAGTGGATATCTAAAAATTGACCACATGTTTTTGTCTCTAAAAATAATGAATTCTCCTCATGAGAGGAATGATGAATGACTAGGTCTGAATTAGAATATGGGTTAGGTCAGATGAACCTAACTATAGTTAAAAATACATGAGCTGAATCAGTTTGTACATCTGTTCTGGTATTTCACCCATGTATGAAACACTAGAATGCTGGTCTATATTTGCAGTTTTGCATCACAGCCTTTATCCTTTGTCCCTACTAGTTTGTGATGACCTGAGCTAATGTGAACCAGAGGACCCCAGGAGACAGAGAAAACACTGATCTATTTCAAACAGTACCAAAACTGATCCAAACACTGAAATGGGGCTTCAGAGATTTTGGTTCTGCCAAAGACTTCTGTGTAACTCCAGTTTCAGATGAGCTTGTTCCACCTGCCTCTGTTTTGTCTTCCTACTCCAGAATGCAGTCTCTCTGCCTTGAAGACTGTGCAACACCAGCAACACCCTGTTTTTTGTTGACAGTAGCAAATAAACAATCTCCTTTACAGAGTGGTTAATTTTAGCCAGTCTGTGTTCCTACTGGTTATTTTCCTCAGTTACAGTACTTTCTCCTCTCTGGTACATTCAAATATGAGACAAACTGCTCCTCTCAGATTTTCCGCAGAACCTTGGATATTTGTATCTTAGTAATGCATATCAAAATTGATAGTAATGTAGGAAACCTGAATGAGAGTCCTGTGATGCCCATCTGGACTCAATGATCTTTTCCAAACTGAAAGGTTCTATGATTCTACATAGTTTGGTTATGAAACTCAGTTCTTCACAATAAATAAAGTCAGTGGATGTCAGCAGTTCAGTTCCCAGGCATCTACTTAAAAAAAACAAGTTGTACTCAGCTATTGGAAATAAGACATGCATGTGTATTTTATATTTAAATAGGTGAGTATTTCTCCAATCTTCTGGAAGGATATTCAATTAAAAATCTATTCATAAATTGTTTCTCAGACATTTAAAAAATATTGAGCCACAATTAAATGAATAGTTAATATGTAACCCTTGGAAAACATAATAATATCTTAACCATTTATGAGTCAATACTTTAACACAACAGCTGTCAAGCAAGGCGTGAAATCATCATTGCTTGACTAGGATGTGACTGAACTGCGGAAGGAGCTCTGAAGAAGTTTGAAATCCAAACATGGCTAATCTGGCATTGGAGATGAGGCAGACCTTCCTGATAAAAATAGATTTACTGTGGTGTTTCTAACTTAGTCTCTTGCCTTTTAATGTTTGACTGCATAATAGCAGTTCAAGACAGAGAACATTCACTCGTGTTTTGTTCTGATCCACTTTGTCTGGGAAGTGATATGTGACTGGTAGAAGAATAAAAGAAGTGCTATGTTATATTGTGCTCTTGGTAGAGCTTCCCTGCTGTTTCTCCCTCTCTACGCTGACAGTTCAGGATGGCAGAAATAGAGTGATTCTGTTCCTGCTTTGACATAGAGCCAGATGTTTTCAGGTGGGGCCTAATAATTACGGGAAAAGCTTTCGTTTATGCTGCAGTCCAGGTACCAATCACTGATAAAAGCTATTCATAGCTAAGTTTTCTTTACTGAATATTTGATTAAAAAGTTTCACTCTCATACTTCTGAGGGAGCATTGCAAAGAGTTCAGAATGCTCCTCAGTATTGACCTTTCTTGGTAAATTGAATTAGACTCTCTCCTGCGTGTCTCTTGGGCAGAGACATGTCAGAACAGAGCTGAGGGGAAACAGGGCTGCATTTGTTGATGGCAGCTGAGTTGATTTGCTTTGTGGTGCAGAGGGATGCCAGGCTTGTCTTCCTGCTCTCAGACAAGTTAAGGGCAAACAGTATCTGTCAGAAAATTATGTTCTGTAAAGTGATCAGTTTTTGTGTGAGCTTGTACATACCAGAGGCCTGAGGTGCACACTCCTTGGAGGCTGTTTATTCAGAGATTGGGGAATCATAGTATCCTTAGGGTTGGAAAATACCTCTATAATCTTCAATGCTAGATTTAAAGCTGGGATGACTTCTAGAAGGAACAGGAATGATGGGCGCATGCAATTCATTTTTCAGTATATGGTCATTGTGTCTGCACTGTTGTCCTGTGATACAATCAGAGCCTTATTTTAATATTTTACTGTGGTGCAGAGACACATTATAAGAACTGCTGCAGTACCAATATGGAAAAATAGACTCAACTAGTGTTAGGACAAGCAAGACAGAGTGGAAACAAGTGATCTTGACAAAACTATTGCTTTGGCTGCATAGTAAGGGAATGTATGCTCTGACTTCTGCAACTCTAGTCAACAGCTGGCTCTCCAGGGAGGTCCAGGGTGATTGGAAGTTGGCCAATGTGATGCCCATCCATAAGAAGGGCCAAAAAGAGAAACTGGGAGACTACAGGCCGGTCAGCCTGACCTCAGTGCCCGGCAAGACTATGGAACAAATCAGCCTGAGTGCCATCCCACAGCACCTACAGGACAACCAGGGGATCAGACCCAGCCAGCAAGTAACCATTAGGTGTTATGAGGCCCTGCTTTCCTCAATATGGCTGAACACCTGCCTGCCATGGGAAGCAGTGAATTAATTCCTAGTTTTGCTTTACTTGTATATGTGGCTTTTGATCGTCCTGTTAAGCTGCCTTTATCAATCTGTGAGTTTTCTCACTTTTACTCTCCCACAGCTGTCTGGAGAGTGAGCAAGAGGCTTGGTACTTAGTGGCTGGGGTTAAACCATGACTGACATACAGGTATTTTTGTACTGATGCATGGCAGTATTTCAGCCTGAGTAATAAGAAGTGGCAGGAACAACTTGTCCTGGTAACTGTTTTCATGCTTTTTTTTTCTCAGAGTGCATTCTAGAAAATGGCACAATCAAGATAAGTACACCTCTTTTTGTTGGAGCCTAACAGGAGAGTCCTGCTGCACATGTTTTTATTTGCCCTGCATGGTGACTGTTACTTCCCTTTCAGCACTCTGCATTTACAATTTAATGATAGAGGAAGAACAGTCCAATAAAGCCTGAAAAGTTTAAAAATGTAATGTTGGCATATAGTAGGAGAGGACTATCCGTACTTATATGGATTTAATATAGTTTGTTTGAAGCCTCTCTGCTAATCAAACTCAATGCCAGCCTGGTAATTCTCTTCATCACTGGGTAAAGAGAGTGGTATGTCTAAGTATAAAGTGGGTACTTTATCGATGTTTCAGAGCCTGCTCTTGGCAAATGGCACTGTACTTGAAGAGCTGGTTCCTACCATTAGTCTCCCAGCTTTGAGTCACTTCATGCTTCTTTGCAGGCTGGAGTAAAGGAGCCTATTCACCATTCCAATAAATTGGCCATATTACAGGAGGTCTGTGCTGAGCAGCCAATCTGATAGTAAAGGATGCTGTTTGCCCAAACACCCCACAGCCTCCATGGCACATGAGCATAGCACACCACATCAGTAGTGCTGTCTGTAAGAAAATAGGGATGGTCACATCAGAATGGCTTTTTACTTCTCTTTATAAAATAGGTTTTGGTGAGGGATGACATAAAAGGGTTTTGCATGGTTACTTCAAGCAAAAAAAACTCATGAGTGCTGTGAGTTTTATGGTCAGGTAAGGAATACTATCTGCTGCTGACAGTTCTTAAAGGCTTCAATTACTTTTTTATAATTCATTTGCCATTTATAATTTCCACAGTGTCCACATCAGTGCTGCAGCAACACTTTCAAAGGAGCTTGAGCAAGTTTCTGCAGGACAAAACCAAAACCAGGAAAGTTTCACCTTTAGCACATCTACATTTAAATGCAAAATAGATGAAAAACTGTAGATAGGAAGGCTGATATATAAACCTTCACACACACACATGCACATATACAGAGGCAGAAATAACTGCCTGAATATAGCAGAAGTTGTTGATATAGCAGCATTTATGGAACTTGTCTCATGATTAAGGTATCTAGAGGTAGCCAAGTGCATAGCCCCCGAGGTATTTTTTTTCAAACATGAATTCTCACAACTGTCTGTTAGTCTGGTTGAATAACTGGTAGAATGCTGTCAGTTCTGATAGAAGATGGCACTTCCCAGCCATGTGATGTGAGGACCAGGCAGGGCTGCTGGAATGGCTCTTTTTATTTATTGATTTATTCATTTAGTTATTAATTATTTTTCTCTGTAAAAAACTCCCTTTGTTTTGATTTTGCCTGGATTTTATCTGTGATAAATTCTCTTTTAGACCCTGGTGCATGTTGCAGAACTGTGCTGACACTGGATTTCCTTACAGAATTCATAGCATATCTACTATAGTGGCAACCTGCGTTTGACTTTTGTTTATCCTAGTTGTGTCATCTCATGCAATTTCCATCCATTTGGTCACCACTGCTGTAGACAGAGCGTATATACATATATATACATATATATATTTATATACACACACACGCACATACACACACATACTGGCAGAAGGAAGATAGCATCAGGCAGATGTAGAACCATGGAATGAGAGAAAAATCTCTTCCATAAATCATTTATGCTATGTGGGAAGTCTGTGACATTTTCCAGACAAAATGATGTAACTGTCACACTTGTTCACAGAAGTGGGCTGCCTGCTTTATTTGTTGTCCAGATAGCAGCTTGATTTATTAGCAAAAAATCACCACTGTCTAGGATAGCTCCATGCTGCACTATGACTGTCGGCGATTCTGTAAGATGTGACATCAAAGTTAAGGAACAACAGTGCACATCACAAATGACCTACTGGGACATGAAATGATGTAAATGTAATTCAATGAGATTTATAGAGGCATTCATGAACTAAGGCATGTCAGCATTTTCCTGTGTTTTATTGAAGGAGGAACTAGGTAAACAAATTGATGCCAAAGTATGACTTTATCCCGTGAGATGACAATGAAAGCCCTAGGGGGATATTTTGATGATATCCAAACAAAATGGCAATATCACTTTGGAGAAGAATTTCTGTTGCCTTCTTTTGTTCCTACAGTACTTCCACTGTGCTGTCTCAGTACTGCTTTGTGTGTGTGACTATGTAGCCAAAGAGATATGAAGGGTAATTCTATAAGTCTATAAACAGTGTGCTTCTTAAGTAAGTTTATTCTCATCATACGTTCCACCAAGCTCAAACAAATCCTATATATTCTGCTGACAGTCAGAAAGCTAGCAGTGCAATGCAAAGTGATGGGCAAAACAAGAGTCTAAGATGTGGTTTTGAGGGATTTTTTTTTGGCCATTGGGTTATTACCAACTTAGTGTGTGCTATTCCTTGTAGAGATCCTAATGGTTGGTCTCCTATGGGAGAAGATTGAACTTCTGACATTTATAAGACAGTAGGAAGTTCCCACTTCTCTCCCTTCCCTTACCTCACTTCTGCACCTAGAGCTGACAGCCTACCATTGAGAATGTGAGTACTATGGCCTCTTATGAACTCTTAGCTTAGTTATTCTTCTCCAGTGTCAATATATTTTCTTGTGGGGAAGACAGAGTTGTAGGAGATGTAGGAAAAGCAAAATCCTCTTCTGCTATGCTGACTCTTAATTTACTATTAAACTTCTTTGAATCTTATGCTTTGTTTGGAAGTTTCCTGGAGGTGTGGTGCCAAGTCTCAAACCTTTTAAACCCTGAGAGACAGTAATCAAATACTGGCATATAATAAATAGCTGCACTAGTTGAGAGAGGCTCATAGAGTTAGTAGAAAGTCTTCTGGCATTCTGGTATCACTGTTTTTGGCTTCCTCCTGGCAGAAACACAAATGGTTATTTTAAGAACATTTCACAGTGCGCTTTGGATTCATGTAGGCAGGACTCTTCTGAGCTAAACATGGGAGGGAGGGAAGGAAGATGGAGAAACTCAGCAATCTGTCAGCGTTTTTAAAGTCATATTGAGAAGGGATATAATTCTCAGGGCTTTTGGAAAACTTGCCATGACAGCACATTTCACAGAGGACTCTTTCTGACAGGGCAACAGGGACTGCTGTCCATTTAGTGACACATCTGGGCAAGCAGATGTTCTGTGTAGAGTTGATGTTCATTGCAGGGTTATGAGCATTTCAAAGAAGTGGAAGATTGGAGGGAAAAGAAGCTGGAAGCCATTCTTGTGGCTTGTGACTCTAACACTAAAGTGCATCTTTAGCTGACTCTCTGAGGACATCCATTGCAACAGAACATGACTGCGAAAACCTATGGTCAGATATTCTACTGAATACATTGAAAATAACTGACGAACTGAAAAAAGCCCAACTATTTCTCCTTGCAAAACATGCAGATAACTAAGCAGATACTTCCTTGATATTGCAAAGCCCTCTCTCTTTTTTTTCCCCTGGCTTTTTGTGTTTTTTGAAAAGCATGTAAGAAGAACATAAAATAGGTACACAGAATTATCTGATGTATGCATTGATAGCAGTAGGATTAGTATGACACAAAATACAGGTGATAGAGCACACATTGTCTCTTGTAAGTCATTATGCATGGGCATGGGACAAAGACCTTCTAAATTTCCTGTTTTACGTTGTTATACCGAGAATATTGTTTATGGTCTAGGAGGAAGTATATTAAAGAAGAAGTAAAGCCAGGATTCTATTGTTAGTGTAACTGAAATATGGAGAGACTATTCCATTTTAATCCAGCTCAAATTTTTTAAAAAATTAAGTAATAGTAATGCAGCTGCAGTACTGCTCTGAAATTGTCCCACACACACAGACGCACACTCTCTCTCTCCTTCATTTAACCCTTTTCCTTGATTCTGTGCTCATCCTTTCACTGCTCCCCTGTGTCCTAGAGTTTCCACACTGGTGGGGATTATGGGGAATGTTTCTGGGAGCTGTCAGCATCCAGAGTCCTTTGCCAAGAAGAATATGATGTTCATGATGAGGAATTCTTCTTTGTCCCTCTAGAATAATTTGGGATAATTTTTATATTTGCTGAGATACTGCTCTCTTTTTCCACTGATCTGCATCTGCTTACATCCAAATTCACTACACCTGGTGCCATTTTAATGTTATTTCTTTGTTCTCTTTGTTATGCCTAATGTCCAGCTCCAGGTTCACACTTTAGCTGACCATAGGCAAGCTGTTTGCAGCTGTGCTCCTCTCTGCCACATCCTGTGTCTTCACTTCTCAAGGCCTCTGCCTTCTACCAGGTATGCATTTGTCAGCACTTTGTCATCATGTTCCTATTGTATATATCTCACTACAAGTAGAGTAGAAGCTTGTCATTGCTGTCTATGCAAAATTGTGATTATATCACACAAACAGAAGCAAAAGTAAAACAGTTCAGGCATAGAGACCTGGTCAGCTGCAGAAATTGCTGTCAGAGCTGGGAGAAGCAAAACAAAGCTACAGGCACATCAAGGAAAGTTCAGAAAGGGCAAACCTGAGAAGTGTCTGTCCACTGGTTTAGCACATTGTGTACATGCCTTATGGACTTACTTACTAGTAATGGCAATGTTGTGAATGAGGGTTACACAGGAGAGAGAGCAACAATACTGCATCATCTTTGCCCTGGAAATATCCTTCCTCTGATGGCACTGGCCAGGCTCACGTCTCAATTCCATGTTAACCAGCATGTTCTGGTGTTCAGGTTGAGCCAGAGGAGGAAGATAATTTCCTTATACTCCTCTTTGAAATGACTAGCTGCTCCTGAAGAAAGGCTGAGAAAATTTCTGTGTGGCAACTTTGTTTAGTCACCTGTTCTTCTGTGGCACACTCCCTGTACTGTCCACACCTGGCAGCAGGAATTGGGAGGGTGGGGATGGCTGGGTCACTAAGGGCTCACTGCAGCTGGTGAAATCAGGTAAGTAAAAAGGAGAGTGGACAGGCACCCTAGGAAAGTAGCATGCACATAGACATAAACTCAGAAGTCTTGTTTGCACATAGCCATATCCATCTGTATTAAAGTACATGGACCTTCAAATGGAATTTCCAGCTTTTGGAAATTCTCAGCATTTTAATTTTACTCCTGTTCTTTACAACAAAGAAATTAATAAAAGCTGTTGAAAACTCCAAGCCTTTATGGACTGACAGTTCTCTGAAATGTTTCAGCATTTCTTCTTAGCTGGGACTCCACTGGACTACTACAGCCTAGACACTATAGAATTTTATGTCTTTGACCTCCTCTTCCTTTTCCTCCCTTCTCCCATTGCAACAGCCTGGGAATAGGCTGTGAACAGCCCTGCAGAAGGCATGGTCACATCCGGGGAAGTCTACACAGGATGGCCCAGCCATGTTGCAACATGAGGGACATTGTTCCACTGAAGAGCAAGGTTCAGAGAGAAGAGTGGAAGTAAAAGGTGCTGGAAGGTCTGTATATATGATATATCAATGTATCTGTACATGCAGATAGGCAGCCCTGACTTACTAAGAAGACAGAAAGATGAGAAATGGCAGAAATGAGAAACGACAAAAAGGGGAGTACTAGTTTAAAGAAGCTTCTTACAAATGATGGGTGTTAGGAAGACAACCATATCTTAAAGATCAAGTAAAGGTACAGAAAACCCAGGGTCACAGGGGAATGAACCAGCTTAGTTGACTACTCTATTTGAAAGCGGATGAAGTTGTTAAAAAGGAGAAGAAGGGAGAAAGGATATAAGGAGAAGGAAATCATGCAAGCAAGGTTAATCACAGAAGCTGCTGAGTAGCCCTAAGTCAGAAAACCTTTGCCTGGTCACAGATGGCATGGCCATGTCCCACATGATGTCCCAGCAGGACAGAGAATAGTGTGCAGGCCTCTACAGGGAGACAGGCAAGTCCCTTTTAGGGCATTGCCCTGTCCAGCCAGGGATAAATGATTGAGGCAGGCTGTTTGAGGTTGTCTCCTTCTCCCTTGATTCCAAGAGGGAAACCTCCATTCATGGCCAGTACTGCGTAAAGCAATAAGGAGCAGGACAGAAAAGCTTGCAAAAAAGGGGAAAGAGCTGGGAGCCTGCTACTGTTCTCTTTTGCTGCATAACCAGAGACTCCATAGCAGGTCAAGTGTTTCTGCAGGAGGTCAAGACCTGGATAACCATCAGGTGCTCTGATTAAAGTGCTGTGTAGTCTGCTAGACCCCTTTCCCTCTTTCCAATACTACGTGGCCTGACCTTTTCTAGCAGGACACACACTGGTATAGCACCAGTGAGAGGCCCCAGATGCCCCCCAGACCCCACAACACATGGAGAGCATGGCCACAGATCTGGACAAGCACTGTCCCATCTGCCTGGACAGCTGCGAGGAGGTCAGCTACATACTGCCAGGCCTCCACTGCTTCTGCTAAGCGTGCATCCTGTGGTGGGCTGAGAGCAACCATGAGTGTCTCCTCTGCAAGAGGAGTGGGACCTTCATCCTGCAGTTCATGCAGGGGCTGACAGCTTTGAAGAACACATCTTCAGACCACCTGTGGAGGAATCAGACATCTGCCACCAAGAAAGGGAAGCTTTTGGCCTCTTAGTCACCGAGAAACATTATCACCTGGCCATCAGCCACAGATCTGTTGCCAGGGGATCCACTGTGCAACTTTGATCTTTATGTCTGTACAACCATTTAAACATTTGTTCCCAGTTTTTCTCTGGACCCAGTTGTCCTGGCTGTGCAGGAAGCTGAGGTAGCTCTCTAGGGCCAATCACTTAGAGGTAGTCATAGTGAAGCACACCATCACATCCATGTTGTGCTACTTTGGGCTAGACAAAATTCTGCTGGGTCAGCTGCAGTGGGTCTCCCTCTGAAGCCACATAACAATATTCACGTACCAGCTCACTGCAGCCTTGTAGCTGCCCTCAGCCCTGCAGACTCCTGAGGGAGTCCTTCTTCCTCCAGCCCAGCCATCTCCAGCAGCCCTGCTGGATCCCGCAGAGTTGAGCTCCCCATCATCACAGCTGCCGCCCTCAGTGTGGGTCCTGGCAGCCTCCTCTCCAACACAATCCCATCTGTGGGGAACAAGAAGAACCACAGAAAGACCCAGAAGATTCCATGCCAGGGCCCTTCACTCTCAACCAGCTCAGAGGAAACTCCTTTTTCCTGAAAACCAGCTACAGGGGGGACTAGTGTGACTGAAGGTCTGAGTACCACTGACTAGAGTGGGACCACAGGTCACAGCCCATATGCCTGATGCCAGCTGCTGAGGGGGGCGAGTGTTTTTACCCCAAAACTCTGTACGACTGTGCATGTGTGTCTGTATGTGTGCCTGTGTGGTGTAATTAATTGACAGTCTTCAAGCTTGACCAGCTGGGAAGGACAGGCACCCCAGGACAGGGCTGGTATCTGGTGGGACCTATGATTGTGGGGTGCCTGTGCTACAAGTCAGTCCACGAGGAGGAGGGGACTTGTCCATCTATGCCTCTGTTTATGTGAATCCTGTATCTGGGTGCTGTGAAGGCAGCCCTTTGTGGCTGTATGTGTGACCACCCATGTCTGTCTGTGTGTGTGTGCCTCTGGGATGAGTGCTCAGCTTTGATACTGGCTGAACCTGAAAATGGGAAAGCAGCAGCCACATTCCTCAGCTGGGCAAGGGCCCAGGGCCCCAGGGCACTGAGCTGAGCTCAGGTTGAGTCTTCTATGCCATCCATTCTCTTTTGGCTGCACACTATCTCCAAAGGAGATCAAATAAGGAAGTCTTTCTATAGTTACTTGTGAATTAGAGAAGATATCTCCAAGTTTCTGCCGAAGAAGTAACAATCTGCCAGCTCCTGTACCTGCACTCTGCTCCTGCTCTCTTTAGAATCAGCTTTCCGTCAGCTGGGCCTTGAGAGATTCAAAAAATCCCATGCTGTAAAGAGAGAGGATCAGAGAAGATTGTACCTTAAAATGAAGTATTTTTTAATGAAATTACTCTCTTAGTCAAAGCAGATGGTTTCAGGATCTCTTCCTGATGTGGATAAATTTTAGTGCAGTTAGCCAATGCATGTATCATCAGCACTTCATCTCTTTTCATGGATGGGATTCACTGCAGTCAACTTAGAGCACTGATGACTGAAAACAGCATATTCAGAGATGCAGAGGGCCTGAATGTACCTGTTTTCCTGCAGGTACCTGCGACGGACCAAAAGCACACACACAGGCTGTTGGCAAGAAAAAAATAACAACTAGCAACCACTTTATTATCAGAAGTCTTGTCTTTATAGTTTTTCTTATCTGTCCATGCGCACACATGCCATAGTCTGTTGGCCAAGCACCTCTGTCCACAAGCCTTAGACCATCTTCTGATAGGTAGTTCACATCTCTCCTTGTGCTGGTAAGTCTCAAAACACATCTTGTTATTCACACTTGTTTTTCTCAGTTGTTTTCCTCCTTTATTCTACTTTCCCATGCCTGGTACAAGGCCATAGGTGTTTCTCCTCTGCTTTCCCATGCTTACAGCTGCATCTTCTCAAGGCCAAAGCTGTCTTCAACTCAGTAATCTTCCACAGGTGCCATTTTCTTAAAATGACTACCTGCCTACCCCTGGCTGATATGAGAGAATGAGCATGGCTATCCGAAGGGCAGAAGACCCTCTGCCACTTCTGTCTGCAACTCCCTCTTCCCCTCCTCTGTACAATAAAGTGATACCATGTGGCCACTCTGGTGAAAGTAATTAATTTATGTGTTGGTTTACATTGATCTACACAAGCTTTGTACAAACATCAGAAATCTGGAAAGCATTCAGGTCATGGAGGGCCAGGAAGAGTTCAGTGGGATTTGACTACATGCAGAAATTTTCTGGATCTGAGAATGGTGTCATCTTCACGAAACATCTGCTGTGAAGTGCTTCTCCTCTGCAGTTTTATTTTGATTAGCCCTTTCTCTGTGTCAGCTTTATTCTATTTTTATTGCATAGAGTACAACTCGGAGCTTAAATAATGTGTCAGATTAAGAGTAGCAGGGTATTTCTGTCTCCCAAAACAGGAACGAAAATAAGGAAATCAAGTTTCAGCACTTTTAAATTGAACTATATAAAGTTGTGAATTTCATAGGGGCCTCTGCTTAATTAAAGTATTTTTGAACTTGTGTCATTCTTCTAGTACTCCATTTGGTCCCCACGTTGTAGAAAGGAAAATAAAAACACAATGTTTTTTTATGCCTTCCTGTCCTAAATGTCAGTGTGAATAGGCTTAAATGTGTTCTCATTTCTCTGAGACCGCTTTATTTCCAGGCCATTTGAGAGGGTAGTTACTCAGATTTATCTGCTGTCACACAGAGCAGAGGGGAGGAGCTGAGTATTACTTCTGCAGTGTCATAAAGAAGTGCAGCACTTGCCCATATTCATAGCTAACAGCACAAACAGTCACACATGCCCTGACCCCTCTCAATTTGTGTTAGGTTTCCTGTTTATGTGCGTCCAGTGATCACTTATGAACTGTTAAGGAACAGGCAAGATTTCAAGGTAACACTGTGGTGATTCTTATGCATGCTCCCTCCCAGACACTGCCCTCCTGTTCCAGCACAAACACCTCTTTCTTTGCAACAAACCAGTGCTGACACCAATCACATCAAGAAATTACTCTCTGAAGTTTTTACCATTCAAGTTTGAAGGTGATTTATTAAAAAATAAATCACCAAGCAGTAAAGGTAGAAATCCAAAAGCTGTTTTTTCCTAGTACATCTTTAAACCAGCCAAAAATTCTTGCCAAGAAATTTCCCCAAAGTTAGGGTAGACCCAGACCTTTGCAGTTATTGCAAGCATGGAAGCTGACTTTTACAAAGTGAAGACAAATCATGCTCAAATCAAGATCTGTGATCCTGGATGAGCTTCCCTCTCTTCTTAGTGGTAGTTAATCCACCTTTTCCAGCAGGAGTATTGCTCTTGTCTGCGTGCTGCATTTCATTCCTTGAAGGATAATGCAATCTGTAGCGGGTGTTTCCAAGTACTTTCCCAGGTGACCCATGGGGTATCTCTCAGTGTCAAGTCTGCAGGTAGTCATACTGAAGTCTGGCTGGGCTGCAGAGCTCTATCATGTCAGCCAAGTCACTGAAGCCCTCAGCAATATTTGTTTGTTTGCTTTTCCATATTTCAGTCCCAGATGTCAAGGCTATGCTATTTCACTGTTTAAAGCAATGTGTGCCATATATTTACTGGCAGAACAGCTATGGATGGTGCAGTTGTTCTTCAATTCATGCAGAATCATTCCCTCTGCCTTTCATGGTGCTATAGTTGAGGAGTTTTTTTCAATGCTTTTTGTTCACATGATTAAATCAATCAAGCAGAATGTGATCTTTTGTCGGGATNCAGATTTGGAAGAACTGCTGCCCAGGGTTGTACTTATCGGTAGCAGTGGCAGAAACGACTGACAGCAACCCCCCCCATTCCCTGTTCCTCTGCACTGCTGGGGGGAGGAGGGAAAACTTGGAAGGAGGGAGGGCTTGAGGGAAGATGTTTTTAAGACTGTTTTATTTTTTACTTTTTAGCTCTTATCCTGTTAAGCGCTGTCCTCACTTTGAGTTTGTTTTGCCCATGAAGTTAATGAGACCTCTCCCAGCCCTTATCTCTACTCATGAATTCTTAGCTGTTTTTTTAATTTCTCTCTGGGAGAGGGTGGGGGTTGAAGCAGTTTGGGTGGACACCTGGCACTCAGCCAAGGTCAAACCACCACAGATGTCTACACTATATGGTCCACTACCCACACATCCATGGAAAATAGTTCCCTAAAATAAATTCTGAACATTTTAATTCTGGTGAAATCTATAAAACCTTTTTGCTTCTCCATGTTTCCTTTGTAAATTCTTTCCCTTGGGTTTGAGAAACAGTTCATGCTAGACTTAGATTTAAATTTACTTCTTGTCCAACAAGGAAGAACAGTAGTCTCCACTGAATATTACATCAGAAATCTGAAACATGCAAGCACACGTTCTTTTGTTTTCCATCTGTCCTTGCTCTTTTTCTGTTTCTCAGCAAAGAGATGACTATGAGTGCACTTTTTGTCTGCAATCTCAGGTCTGTAGATACACTGACTAGGAATTATAGAAATGTGACTATGCAATATGGCCAGGTTCTTCTAGATAGTCCATGCATGGAGGGTGTAATGATTAACATCAAATTTGCTTACTTGAAGAAAACTGAAGTTTTGATGTGGAATCACTGAAATTTTGATTTATCAAGAGATACAGAATAGATTGAAAACACAATAATACACAGTTCTATCAAAAATACCAAGGTGATTCCAATTAGCATTCTCTATAATATGTTCACCACCATGATGCTAGTCTCTACAAGAAGGCACACACAGGTTGAAGCCAGCTTTTGTCTATTGCTCTCTTTGATAGTCTCTTGTTAGTAGTTAAGTTTTTATTTTGGTAACAAAGCTGTTTATCTAAAGCAAAGGCCATTCTTGAGTCCCTTTTTTGTGCAGAGATGTCAACTTTCTTTGCAACATCCATAGTCAATCCCACTCCATGTTTTTCTCTGAGCTTCATAGGCACATCCCCCATGTCCATTTCACCTGAGCCTTCTCCCATTATATGGGCTTACTGATTAGTCACCATTCTCTGCAGTGTAGCTTCACTTTCTAATTTCTCTAGCTTTGCTGTCTGCTTTCGAGTTCTGTCCAGTCTCAGTGCAGAGAAACATAATTTTTGCCACTCTCAGCTTTCCTGATTAAAGTCTGGAAAGAGCTGCTTTTGTCTGGTAGCTAGCTAGGTTTGGTGCTGTGATTATCAGTTTTGAACTAGGATCTGTGAAGTATCAAGAATCTTTCCCTCTCTCAGGCACAATTCTGCTTAGTCTTCAGCTTGTTGATTTTGGGTGGAAGCGAGGATGCAAACAGAACTACTATTTTGCTGAGAGAGAACCTTGCAGGTAGGGTAAAAATTTGAACTCCTTTATAATTGTTACCTCTTTCCAGGACAGGAGGAATTGTATTTACCAAGCTGAAAGATTATAGGTATTTTCAGGTCTTTGTATTCATCTTACTCTCACCACCTTGGGGTTTCCCAGTTGGGTGGCAATGTTGAAAATGCTGGGGACATAGGATTAAAGTACATCCTGAGCAGAAAGGGACCCACAAGGATCATTCAGTCCAACTCCTGGCCCTGCACAGGACCACTTCAAGAATTACTCCATGTGCCTGAGAGCATTGTTTAAATGCTTCCTGAAACCTGGCAAGGGCTTGGTGTCATGACCACTTCCCTGCTGAACTTGTTCCAGTGCCCAACTACTCTGTAGCTGATGTACCATTTCCTTATATCCAACCTAAAACTCTCCTGACACAGCTTCATGCGGTTCCCTTGGGTCCTCTCAATGGTTACCAGAAAGAAGAGACCAATGCCTGTCTCTCTGCTTCCTATAGTGAGGAAGATGAGGTCACTCACTGGTATGAGGTCACTCCTCAGTTTCCTCTTCTTCAAGATGAGCAAACCAAGTGACCTCAGCTGCTCTTCTTATAGCTTCTGCTCTAGACCCTTCACCGTCTTCTTGGCCATCCTTTGGATGCTTGCTAATAGTTTTGTATCTTTCCTATGTTGTGGTGCAATTCATTGATCAATCCTCTTCCATCATAGAGTGCGAACATTCTGGAGGAGATGCAACAGTCCTGTGAATGGTGTCAAGCAAAATCTAATTTCTTTAGCACTGTGTAAATGTGTTGTCTTTAGTGTGATATCTCAAAGTACTTCCAGTTAGGGTTGGGTAAATCTGACTGAAAGAATGAGAGGCGCTGAAATAAAGTCAGGAGTTTTTTCTTTCAATGGTGTTCAGGGAAGAATTGCTGTCTAGATTCCTGTTCTGTGTGAAATGTCCACAGTCAGCTGGGAGAAGAGATATCTGTCATCTCCTTGGGGTTAATACCTCCTTTTTTAGGGGGTGTCTTCATTGTCTCTGTTATTTTCTGAGTTTTGTGAGCCTGTCTGCAGCACCGAGGCCCTCAGTAATTCTGCCTGGCTCATTCTGTATTATAGTAGTGTAAAATGGAAAAGAAGTCTCACAAATCTACAGAGGAGATGTAAGATCTCTGATAAACTTTTAAGAGCATGGGCCAGCTCATATAATGAGTTCTACATGCTTTAGCATTCAGATATGCCAGTCTTCCCTGGGTTGTTAGGCTGTATGACCATAAGCTGTATTTCCAATATGTTTTGTGCCTTAAGTAACTAGACTGGGGCAAGTTGTTCAGTGTTGCACTGTCATAATGTTTTAAGAGTTTTCAAGAGGAGTCAAAACCACATTGCTTTATTCACAATTTTCTATAATATATCTAAATCCATGCCTTGGTATCAGGCCATAATTTTATCACCAAACTGTAAAAAAAAAAAAAAGGTATTTTTAACTAGTTTTAATTGCTACCCCTACTATCCATTAGAGAACCTGAACAAATTTTGAACAAATGACCAAAGACTGCAGAGTAAATTTAACTCCTGACTTTGAGTTGGGTTCTCTGAAAACACTTAAGATGCACATCTGAATCAATTCAGGCTGATATCAGGACAAGTAATTAAATTTGTTCTTTTCTTTGGCTATTCAGTTTCCTGTTTCACTATAAAACTGCTGAAATTAATTAATATGGCACAATCATTACAAGAATACCATATTTCTGAAATAGGAGCTATAAATATAGATGTATTTTAATGGAAATTGACATGCCAGTTCCTAGGGCTTAAATGAAATATGATTCCTTATTGTACAAATGGCCAGGAGTAAGGGAACTCTGTGAATTACAGAAAGCACAGCTGTAATCTATGACAAAAGTGAATAAAACGTAATTAATAATCTCTAGATTCCATGGAGCCTTTTTTATAAAGCATCATTAGAAAAGGAAAGGAGACAGGAGACTCAAAAAAACCTCCAGAGGACCTGTAAGAGGAAAAGAAAGTGGAGTCAGAAAGAAGACTGCAAATTAAAAGAAAAGGCCTAAACAAGACAAATCACAACAACCAATCAAAAAACCAACAAGACAACAAAAAAACCCCACAAAAAAGCCAGACCAAAACCACACTAAGCAAGCTCCCCTCCCAAAACACAAACAAAAAAACCAACAACCCCCCACCACACACATACACATAGTATAGATAATTATTAGCAAGCATCTACCACTGAAGGAAAAATCTTAATCTCTAAGATTGACAATCTGAAATGCACGAGAGATTTGCAGACCTACAGTTATGTTATCATTTTCTCTTAAATTCAAAGGAACTATGAAACCAGATAAGGAATACATGTAGTACCCAGTTCAGTTTGTTGAAATAGAATAAGGCTATCTAAGATGGGGAGCAACACACATGATATCTGAGAACAAGTTCTGTTTCTCCCAAGGAAGGCCATGGTAAAGCTGTTATGATCTAGAGAACAAGTTATTGCACCATACTGCCAGGCAGAAACAAGTTCAAACTTCTATTGTAACCTTTTGGATAGTGTCATGAATTAAGACCACATCTTTAATCAACTGATGGTTAACACTTGTTATACACTGGAAATTAATGAGTTAATTATCTCAAGCCTATTAAAAAAACTGATTTTAGTGAGGTGTGAGTGTTTCAGAGGTGAATAGTGGTTTGTAATGCATGATGTTGTGTGTCATTTTTAACCTTTCCTACCCACTCCAGTTTAGGAACAAGCAAGACAAGGGGGAACAGTTTTGCTGTGACAGGTGTAGTACACCGGGTTCAACAATACAAATAGCTTAAGGGCATTCAAGTTCCTTAAAAGCACTATCAGATTCACCAAGATATCTTTTCAATTACATATCCAGCTGAGACTTGACTTTCATGACATTAGGTATATGATTTTAATCCAATTTGCTGTCACTGAAGACTCATATGTTGTCCTTCAGGTCTGCTTTCTGAAAGCTCGGGTGGCCTGGGTGGATGGAGCCAGCTCTCCCAAGCTATTTTTAACACAGTTGCTTCTCTTGCTGAGCTGATAAATTTATAAATGGAATTTAATTCTTTCAGGGTTTACATGTTAATGCAAAATGAGACTTATGTAATCAAAAATATTGGTTGTTTAGTGGCTAAAAACCAGGTAGTGACAAGCTCTGTTGTGGTTGCTGTATTCTTGTCATAGCTACATTAACCTAGGAGGATCTGTAATTCAGTTGTGAAATCCAGCTCCCTCTTTTAACTCTTTAACAGACCACACTTGCTCTGTATTGGGTATAGCAGGAGAATATGAAAAGCAGGTAATGGTCAGTGTATTGAAGACATATTTTGGAGATTTTTTTGAGGAAATGTTCCAAATGCTTGACTGCTGCAAAAGTCACATTCTCAATCCCATGCTTTGGTTATATCTCTGCAAATCACACGATCATATTTATCTGCCTGGAATGAGTCCAACTTCTCTGTAGTACATATATTGAGTATTTATGGACTCCTTAATGGCTATGAAGGCATATTTCTATTTATTAAATATTAAAAGGTTTATATTGGCCTCTGTTTCATTAACAGCACCAGCCTCCATGGACAGATTTTCATCTAGCCACTGCGTTTATTCTGTCTGGTTTTGTACTGGGATGGAAAAAGGATACCTTGACAGTGCCTACAAATCTTTCTCAATTTTCGTGTAACCAGCTCTACTTGAACATTCACCCTCATTAAGTTGCACACAAATCTTGCTATCTGGAATAAACTGCAGGTGTTTTGTAAGTAATTTGTCATGGAAATCTGTGTTTTATTCTGCAGTATTTGACTGCTGCTATTCATAGCTGGTTTGTATCAACATATAAGGTTTTGGGGATAAGATTTATTTCCTTCATTCTGTGGCATCATGGTTCAAAAGTGAAATTTTCTTCAAGCCAAAGCAGTAAGAATTTTATCAGCAATGACTGAGAAAATGTAAATATCTGGTTGTGTGGTTTCAACTTTAAAATTGCAAACAATTTAATTCTGATACAGAGGACTTAATACACATTTTAATGTGTGCAAAGAAAGATATATTTTTTCTAGTTTCAGTTTGGTTTTCAGTGTCTTATTTGTACTGGTTAAGCATTGTTCTTAGTGATGATAGAGACTCAGAGTATGAGAAAGATGTGCTGCCTGTGTGGAGTAAAAGACAGCAGCAGGCAAACATTCAGTATTGCTTAGTGATGCTGTGTGCTCCTTGTGCCTGACGTAAATGGTTTAAGGTCTCTTCTACATTATTGTAGCTGGCATAGTGCAATACTGACCTTAACTTTTCCTAATAAGAAAGGACTCATAATCTCCTAAAGATGTGTTGGGATGGGGTTTTTTTGGTTTGTTTTGGTTTTGGTTTTTTGTTTGTTTGGTTGGTTGATTTTTTTTTTTTAATCGTTTGCTTGGTTTTGGTTGGAGTTCTTTTTGTGGTTTTGTTTTGTTGTTGGTTTTTGTTTGTTTGTTGTTATCTGAGAAGGAAGATAAATCAGTTATAATTTAGGCTTTTCAAAACTTGTTATTTTCAATTGGCTCTCAGAACTTCTGTCATTGACAGCACTCCAACTAGAGTTTGTGTGCAAGCATTCCTAGTGTTTTGGTCTCTAATCACTGATCTCTTCCCTTTGGAGCAGAAAAAAACTAATGCTGTGAGTTAATATATGAGTTATTCTCTGTTCCAGCACCAATCAGTAAAGCAGATAAATGACCCTAAAACATTGCTGTTGGAAAGGCAAACTTGCATAATGGCAGGAAGCTCTTCAGCAAAGAGATGAAATTGGAGAGAGATTTTAATTTGGTTTTCCTGTCATCTTAATATAATAAGCAAAGCAATTTTGTACAGCAGGTCAAACATTCTACAAGTGCAATTTATCAGTACCAAAGAGATATGACAAGAAATTGTAGCATAGGGGTCGTTCTGCATTTAAGGAAAGGGAAAGCTGCAAAGCTCTGCTTCCTTTTGCTCTTTGGTCTTGACTGAGCCCTTCATTTAGAAATGAAGCTGGAACTAAATTCTTATTTTGTATGCTTGTTGGGAAAATTGGGTTATTTTCCTTATTCTTTAATCTGTACCTCTTTAAAAAGAGTGAATGAACTGTTTATGTCAATCTAGCATGTTTAGCTATTCAGTGTGTTAGCAGCATTATTCCATTAGTCCTCAGTGCTGAGAAACTGTTCAAGTCCTAGGACTTGTCTTGGATCCTAAGGATATTAAGAAAGTCATATTTAATATCCTAACTCATGTGAGCCCATTTCAGAATTAGCTGGTTGCCTTTGATTATAGTTTCTGCATGCATTTGATTATAGTTTCTGCACAATATGAGATAATGAACAACAACAAAAAAACATGTTAAATACCATCCAGTAGTCCATAGCCACGTTACCTGTGGAATTAAAGCCCCCAAACAGTTCTTTCCAAGCTTTGTGTGCCTTGGTGCTCTGCTGCTAACAATAATGCTGAAGGTCCCTTGACATGAATCATTTCAGAGTCAGCTACCAGTCAAATCCTGAGTCTGCTTTTGTGAGACTTGCCTTTCAGACATGCTCTGAGGTAAAGAACATGAATGTCACACGCAGCTGGTCTCCAAATGACCTCTCTTTATCTTCTGAAGACTGCTCTGTCATCAGAGTCATTACTGTGGCACACAGTGAGGATTTAGAGCTGAATAGAATCAAGTGCTCTGGTAGACAGAGCAAAGGTTTTTTTCACATATGTGTAAATGGTGTGGGCAGGGGTCAACTTTGCTGACTCTTAGCTACAGAGGAGGAACAGCAGATGAAGAAAGCGATGCATACTGAGAGCTTTATGCTTTCTTCTGTCAGACCACGCCTGTCAGGAGGGAGACCTGACAAGGTCCATGCCATCCCGCATCCTGCTGTTGCTGTGAATGCACAGTACCCCGTCTCTTCTCATGCATGATCCCAGTTCTGCAATCCCTGAGGGCTAACCCAGTGTCTTGCCTTGGGACTGTCTTCTGGTTATCTTACTTGTTCCTCCTGAAGTTATGTCCAAGCTATTTATGCTACATTTTCTGCAGCAATGTGGTATGAAATGTTTTACTATGAAGTTCAAGGCATGGAAAGCAAGCAGTGAAGTTGACTACTTTGATCTTGAAAAGCAAGATTCAAATATCACTGGTGGAACACTTTCCAATATGACAAATACTTTTCTCTGCAGGATTACCTGCGTACCAAATTTAGGAGAAAGACATGCTGCAGAAAGGAATTGCCTTCCCAATGCTTTTCAGCTAGAAGAAGAGAAGAAGCAGGCTGTTTTAAGAATTTTAATTTTGCCAAAATTAATTTTGCTATCTCCAAATTGCTTCACGCTGTTGCCTGCCAAATGTTTATGCCTGTCCCGGGAAAGTATGTGTTCAAGTGGAACTGGTTAGTACATAGAAGTGCTTACTTACTGCAAAGTGAAAACCAATTGTTCAGCTGATGCAAGCACTCTTTTCCAAGTCCCCAAACATTGTGAGCACACAGAATTTCAAGTTGCATGAGAAATGGACAGAGTACAATACCTTGGCACTGCTAATCTGGTCATGATGAGTCATTGCTTGTTGGTAATAGGATTCTTAAAAGAGAAGAGTGAGTCATCTTGTGCAGTACCAAGCAGGAATCAAATTGCCTCTGGGCATAGAATTACAGAAAAGTAAAGCCAGGGAAATCCTTTTAGTGCTGCAGTAAGAGCACACAGATTACAGGTACTAATACTAAGTGGATCAATCAGAGAGTACAGGACAGACACGTGACTCTGAGAGTGCTAGCCAGAAGAATTTTAGCTAGAATGTCCTAGATGACCTTTCAGAAGGAAATTACGTATGCTTTGTTGCTATTCTGGTTTCCAAGATAAGGATCTTGTCTCAGTCTGTCAAAGTGATCTAAAGCAGTCTTTGCAATAGCACAAAATTTTATCTCAAAGCACTTTTAAGGTGGGCTTAAATTCAATATCTAAAGAAAATGCATAGAGTGGAAAATTTTGTGGCAGGGAATCACCACACAGAGTCTGAGACACAGGGGAGAACCTCTGAGCAGCTTTAAAGCTGCCATTGTGTCTTCTTGATCTTGAGCTGCTATGAGAACTGCACAGTCCCCTGGTGTAAATTAACACCTGCACAGTGCCTTAAAGATTTTAGGGTTGCCTGAAATCTGTATAATACTGTTATGCCTTATATCCTCACCATCTTGTCTCATGACAGTAAAACATGCTTGTTGCATAGAATCACAGAAAGGTTGAGGTTGGCCTAATCCAACCTTTATGCTAAAATAAGAGTCAACTAGAGCAGGCTGCACAGACGTGTCCAGCACAGTCTTGAGCATGTTCAACATGAAGATTTCACAGCCTCTCTGGCCAGTCTGTTCCAGTGTATGATCACATTCTAAGTAACTGGGTTTTTCTTTTATTTGCTTTTTTAAAGTACAATTTTTTTGCTTTTACTTTTTTTTTCTTTAATGTCTTATATCTAATTCATCTATACATAGACCAGAGTCTCAAAACTACTGCAGGTGCACAGATGCATTGTTCATCAACAACAAGAGCTGGTGTTCTGCTGTGCCTTGCTCAACCATTCCTTCTGTGGCTTAGGGGTTAATTCATCAGAGGGACTTTGTAGGTTGTTGCTATGAGAGTTGTGTACACTGCACCATAGGTAGCCTGACCTATGTCATGATGAATTTCTGTAGCCACGGAAGTGCTATTGCTACTGCTAGAAGTAACCACCTCATAATATGTAAGAGTTGATTTGCTTATGGGAGGATTCATGTAAATATGGGTCTTGGCACTTCTTGCAGTCTGCTCAGTGTAGTGTCTCACGTGTACCTGATTTCTAAGTTCAGCTCTGACTCCTGCAGTATGGAGCCTATGAAAAAAAATTCATACTGCTTTTCCCAGGCCTGGCTTTTCTCTAGAGTAGACTAAGGATGGGGGTGTTTTTCCTGATCTCTGTCACAGTGGTGAAGAGAAAATACACTTTGATTTTTAGGCCACTTTTTGATACATGTAATTCATTCCAGCAGTTATGTCCCTATTTGTTCTCAAGCTTCTGGCTTGGGCAGATTTGTAACACATCCCAGGCCCGTCCAGGAGGGCCCTACATCCTCTTGAGAACAAAGGAGTCTTACTTATCCCTTCCATCAAATGCTGGAATGACAGATGCCCAGACATGGGTCCTACCAGCAACATCTTTTAATGAGGTACTCTTTTATTTTTTTTTGTAGCAGTGGCAAATGATATAAGTCTTATAAGGAGACATAGTAAGCAGGTAATTTGAAACATAGCAATTATTTGATAGCTGTACTAACCAGCACATACGATGCCTGGCTTGGGCCACCAAACTGAGATGGCAGATGTTGCCTGACAGTATGTATTGTTGTACTTACAGTACTTTTCATTATCTCTTCCAGGTCCATAATTTCTGTGATGTCCTGAGGAGAAGTTAGTGATGCTGAGAAGTGCAAAAAAAATTAACTTTTCCTGATCTCCTCCAACTCTGAGAATACAGAAAATGCATGTAAAGTGTGTAATATACCTGGGGCTCATTAGACAATCCTTGACCAGCTGGTCTGGCTGCTTTCTAAACTGAGAGGAATACAGGTTTCAAAGTACAACATGATGACTTTCTAAGACCTGTATGTGAAATTGTGTTGAATGTTTCCCTAGGTACAGGCAAATTTGTAGGTTAGCTATTTTGGCTTAAATTCACACTGACCTCTGTAATTTACATATTCTGTGTAATATCAATGAAGTATCATAGTCCCTTTGGATCAGGAGGACTCTTTTAGAATCCTTAGGAGAATACCAGTTCAATAGACTCATGAAGCTACTTTTTGACTATGGTTTTCTGATTATATTCACCAGCTGAGTACACTACCTGAAATCTGATCTTCTGGTTTGCATATATTTGGACACATGTGTGCATGATCTGTTTTTATACAGTATCATATTTTTCAGATTCCTGTGGAGAGTTTCATGCAGCAGTGGTGAGAAAGTAGAATATGAAACTATTTAGGAAAAGTGGTAATGCTAGGTTTGAGAACACTTGTGCTGTTTTGGGAGCAGAGTAAAGAATATTGGAGTGGTTTCTGCATTTGCCATAGCAAAAGAGAAAACAGCCTGGACAACATTCATACTTATGGTACTTTTGATATCAGTTTAGAAAGAGGAGACACAATGGTGGCAGGCATCTACTGTCATTGCTGTTCCATAGTAGGTTTGTGAGCACAAAAAAATTAGTGTGCAAAGATGTTCCTTATTTCCAGCATTAGAAACAGATACGACTCATAATACTTACTCCTTTCCTGGCAGCTTTTCAGAAACACTCATGAGGAGTTTTGATGCAGAACATACAGGCTCTGGGATTCAGAAGACAGGACTTCAGGACCAGCTTTTTGTCTGCTAAATGGAACCAGTGAACATTTCCTTTCTCCCACCATTTTTAACAGTTTATGCTGAAAGCCTTTCATGACAGAATCTGTTTTATATTACATATACCACTCTGGGCACCATGTGCAAGCTGGTGGAAAGATGCTAATTCTGAAATTGTTCTTTATTAGTTTCTGCGGTGGCTGTCTTTTACCCTTATTTGGGAAAGGGCATCAGGACAGGAGAAAGAGGAGCACAGGCAAGCTCTCTCTGTTCTTCATTCACAACATGAAGCACAATCTGATCTGGGAGCATGGTTGTCACCCTCAAATACTGATTATGTGACAATTAGTAGTAAAATATATTTCATTTTCCTTTATTATGCCTACTGGATGGTGTTGTTGCTGTACACATGCCATCCTCCTTTGACTCACTTTCCAAGTAGGAACTGGAATAGCATGTTTATCATATGTTTCTGGCAGTTTCCAAAGCATTAGCCTTTAATTTTTTTTTCATCTTAACAGCCATTCACCTACTTTTCTTGTCTTTCCGCTCAGTTTCCCTGTGCTTGCCTTGGTTCCCATTTGGATTTCAGAGGCATGCAGCAGCTGCAGCACTGCTTGCTGATTAACAGTTTCATAGGAATTAGGTAAGTTCTTATTGGTCTTGTTTGGCTTCATTTCATTAGTAGAGGAGTACACACCGGTGTCATAAGTGCAGTGCATATGAAGTTTGTGCCCTGTGCTATGCTTCTGCATGTCCCAGCAGAGGGAGTAAGATAAACAGCAAATACACAGCCATTTGTATGGGCTGGTTACCATCACAAATTGAATGCGAACTGGATGACATACTGCTAGTAGTATATATTTAGGTTATAGTTAGCTGATTGGAAGGGCCAGATACTTATGCCTGTTTTGCAGTCAGTGTTAACTGGGACTGCAGATATCTCAGAAGTAAACTAACAGTAACAGTCAGAAACCATATACTTCCCCAAGGCCTGTGAATGCCCTGTTGTCCTTCTGCAGAAAGACATGAATCACGGAAGGATGTTGGTAGTTCAGAGTGAGTTATTGAGTCTTTTATTAATGAAAAGAATTAATGGCTTTTCTCATCATTAGCATCTTTTAATATAAAACAAAAACAGTGTCAGAGGGAGAATCCCTGAATTATTCAAAAGTCCGTATTTCTGCAGAGCACTTTGCAAACATAAACAGCAAACCTTAGGTGGCCTACACAATCAAAAGTACATGTCTTCTCAGTTGCCAACAGCAGAAGTATGCCAAGAACTGAGTCAGAAATTACCCTCAGGAATTTTGCCTTTGAAAATAGGCAGGATGTATTAGGATGCATGGTGACCCTTTAGGTAGTAAGAGGCCATCCATGTACCATGAGTTTGGATGTCATTGTTGTGCTTGCTTAGAATTGTGGATTGTGAAAGGGCCCTTGCAAATGGCAGAGAAATAAGAATTAAAAGAAGAGAGCTAGGGATCCAATCTATTTTTTTAATTTTTTAATACAGTTCCTCCTTTCTATGAGTAAACTAGGGAATTTAGTGGCTTTCTTTCTTGAAAGTTCCTTTATCTTCTGCTATATTGAGGTTCATGTTCTATTCCTGCACCTGTGAATTGCTACCTCTGCTCAAGATAATTCTCCTTTTTTTCCCTTGATAAACTATTGCTTGTTTTCCCCTAATGAATCTTTTTTACTACATTTTGGGGTGCATTCAGCGACTCAGATCATAAATGTATTTGCTTGTATTTTAACTGTTAGCAACCATCTTACCAGTATCTTGAGTTAAAAACTTGTTCAGGTGTTTTTTACAGGATTTCTGACATGAAGCAATAATGTATGGCTGTTGAATAAAATGCCCATGAAGAATGCTAGAAGGTGAAACTTTACTGGAATTATGAGATTGTATGTCAGTTGCTGATAAAACTGTACTAAAAATATAATTTTCAAGGTACATTTTTCATAGAGAGTCATTCACAGTCCTATCCCTGAAAAAGAAAAAAAACCAACAAAACAAACAAACAACTGCCCCCCGAAAAGCAACCCTACATTAGAAATATGTGCATTACTTAATCAGTACACATACATACATATATATATATATATATATGCATTTATATACACACACATATATATGCAACTTGATCTGAATATGGTAAGATTATGTAACTGCTGTTTTTTTCCCTTTCTATTTTAATTTCTCGGCATGACTGCAGTTGTCTACAGAGATAATTGGAATATTTTTGCTCCTGATGCCCTAATGAAGGAGGGCAGAAATATTGTGTTTCACAGATGAAGGAAAGAAAAGAGGTTAACTGGGATCTCTCAAGGTCACACAATGCCATCTGCAACAGAATTGTGACCTGAAGCTGAATCTCCTGAACCACAGAATTTAGGCTATTAAAAGACTTGAATATACCAGATATAACTACAAAGAGGACCCCCAAATCAAATGCATGCTCTTTAGGCCTTTTTTCCCCCCTAAACATAACAGCAAATTGCAGGTTTTGTTTAAGCATTTCTCTGGTGATATAATAGCTTTCATAATTTTGCTTTGTGAAGCTTGGTTGGACTGTTCATCCAGTCCCATATTTGTTGGCATGGGAATGCTGCACAGGAGCAGCAACAATCAAAAGAACATATATTTTAAGGTAGATAGTTACCTCTTTGTTTCTTTCTATAAATTAGATGGGTTATAAAGGAAAACAGATTCAGCTCCTGCTCCTGAACAGATGTATTTGAGCTCTTCCTCAGTTTCAGTCTTTAAAATACACCTTTGCAGTACTACCTTCAGAAAAAGTTTAATTTATCATACCCACAGCTTGCCATTATGTGTAGTAGTGATGTATTTTTCCTATATGCTCCACTGTCTCCCTGTTCCTGTACGCAGTCAGCATGTTCAGACAGAGCATCTTTTTCTGCTACCCTATGCAGCTGTTCAGGCTTTGGGGGTCTATTGAAATGCAAACCAGAAATAGGCAGGTGGATCCTAAACTCCCCTTGCCTTTTCTCCACTGAGTGGAGTTGTCCCCATTGGTTTAAATCAGCATGTATGCCTGAGAGGCTGCTAGCATTCTGAGGAGACTAGGAGTGATTCTGCTTGCCACGTTTTGGGGTAGCTTTTTTTCTGATACCTTAAATAACCTGATTTTCTGACAGTTTTGTCTGTCTACTTTAGCACTCAGCTCTTGCATTCTAACCTTGCCAGGGTTATTCCCTATCTCTTGTGTGTTGATTAGATGAAAAACTGGAGCTATGTTAGCTCTGGTGTGCAGAACTGTAACAGTTTTCCCCTGCACCTGGCAGTTTCTGTTCTCATCGACAGATCTCAACCCCAGAAATACTCTGCTCTTTTTTATTATTATTTCCTTTCTTTTTGTCCTTTTCATTTTTGGCTGCTTGAGCTGCTTCCGAGCAGTTTTCATTTAGGGTCATAGTTCTGCTGACTGAAAAGATTCTGCTGATTTCTGCCGCTTCCCTGAGTCATTTTGTGCCTTGCAAACAGCCAGTGCTGGTCTCTCTGAGTAAATTTCACCACAGTGGAAGACTTGGGCAACAAAAATATAGATATGTATAACTTGAAACTCTAGAGGCTGTAACACTCAGCGAAACTTTCTGGACTCAGTAGCTTCCTGTCTTCATTCACAGAAGAAAAAGCAGAGAGGAATGCTATGTATAGTGGATTAATAGTCCCCTTGGTCCCAAGCCATTCATTTCTGTGGAGAGGGAGTACTGTGAAAAAAACATTCTTCTGAGCAGGAAGAGTTTGCAGTCCTGAGTAAACGTGGAGTAAAGCAGTCTACCAGTGCAGTCCTAGAACTGTTAGGGGTTTATTCGGCCTGAACCAGCATAGCTGGTCTGTTTTGCAATAATCAATGTATGTGCACTATTGTGCTTCCAAAACCATTTACTACCTAATGTCATGGCTGAAGGCCTGATATATCTTGATCACCACTTTAGTCATATCGTCCATTTGGTTTGAAGACTGCTTTGAAGTGACTAGGTCAGAGAGTGATGTAGCTCTCTCAGATTTGTGTGTACTTTTATAGGCAGCTGGTTGTGTTGCTGTTTTCCAAGAAGAAACAGGAATATTGTGAGATTTTGCTGTTTAGTGGGAAAACAAGAAACTGAATAATACTTAAAAACAATAGTTTTGTTCTGCTCTGTGCCTGTTCTGAGATCCAGATAATCCCATTAATTACCAAACTTGACTCTTGTGGTCTGGTGGAAGGACACTTCATTTAAAACCCTCTTGGATGCATGTCAGACAGGGATGTCTGGGACTGGCAAGCTTCTCTCATCACAATGCTTCCTTGCCCTACCACAAATGTGATCAAAGTAGAAGTTTAAGAAGTGTACCCGTAGATTAGGAGATCTGCAAAACCATGATGCCATATTTCAATTTTTGCTGCAACATCATATGCTAAGTAAGGTCGCCTTAGCTATCTTTTTTGTGCTATGTTGTCTTGATTTCATCTGCTAACTAGAATATTTTCATAAGAACATCTGAATGTTAGCCTTTCTCTTCAATAGTTCTTGGATGTTATGTAAAATTAGGCTTCTGCTCAGGATTACCCTTGGATGATGTGTCACTTCAACACCTTTCCCCCCCCCAAGCTTCGGACAGAAGTGTATAGAGCTTTTGCTCAGCTTTTCCACCAAGCATGTACAGAGAAGACCTCTCTGTTCAGTAACAAGATGCTGAGATTTTGGTCTTGTACATGTGATTTGTGGGAGCAGTAGGCATGGCAATGCATTCTTTGAATGTACTTCTGACAGGAGAGAAAATGGCTTCAAGTTGCACCAGCAAAGGTATAGATTAGATCACAGGAAAAAATTATTCAGTGAGAAGTGGTCAGGCACTGGAACAGGCTTCTCAGGAAAGTGGTGGAATCACTGTCCCTGGAGGCATTTAAAAATGTGTAGATGTGGTGCCTAGGGATGTGTTTTATTGGTGGACATGGCAATGCTGAGTTAACAGCTGGACTTGAGATCTTAGAGGTATTTTCTAACCTTAATGATACTATGATTCTATGGTGCTATGATTCCAAATGTCTGTATTCAGATGAAGTTTGTGGCAAACTAAATATTTCTGAAGCAAATAAACGACCCCACCCCCTACCCCCCCCTCCCCCAAGAACAAAACACGTTAGCTTTGAGTGGATGCCTGGAAAAGAGTGAGAACATGCCAAGTTGTATGTTTTACATAAGAACACACCAGCTTTCTTTTGCTATGGGGATTTTGTGAATAAAATGTTTCCTTTTGTTAAGGAGAATCTGTCTTTAGTGTTTCTCTGGTGTTCTTCAGGTTCTAAACAAACTTCAAGAATTTAAATCTTTTAACAAGAAGTACTACCAAAACAATGAGACATTGTGTGAGGGGCCACTTCTTCACACTTATTTGATCCAGGGCTCTCCTTTTTTGTATAATACTTCTTAGAAGTCATGGTGACCTGGTGATCACTCTAGAAGAACTCACTTTTTTCTATAGTTTTCATGTAACCTCACGTGTGTAATTTCTGAACATTGGCAGTCTGCTCTAGCCACTCCACTCTTGAGATCATCGAGAGCTTTTGAACAGCTCAGCAGGATAGAGACATTTTTCCTGTGTGTCATAGATCAGAGTTTGTGTGATATGGTCCCTGGACAAAAAAATTCTGCAATTCTAAAGAAGACAAACTTTTTGCTTTGCAAAGGCACCTTTCTGTGTGAATGAGTGTTTTGGGTCACTCAAAGAACCACCACCAAAGGTATTGGCAAAAGAAGGTTTACTATAGAAGTCAAAGCGTGACAAAGTTCACTGGCAAGGTTCACTCTACTACTTACTACATTGTTAAAGCACTCAGAAGGAAAATTTAACTGAAACCTAAAATCAATTAAACTGAAACTAAAATCAATCAAAAACTATCTATATGGAGGCTGGGGATGGAAATGGGAAGGATACAAAATAAGGGAAACGCTCCCACTGGGTCAAAAGGTTCTGAGAGGACCCCATGTGCAAAACAGCCCTGGGCTTGAACAACAATTTAGGCCTAAAGATTTTAACAGCACTTAATCCAACACCACTTTAAAAATAGCCTAATTTAAGCAATTTAACAGAAGATTCTGTAGAAATAACTCCAAATGCAACCGTAAGTCACGTGTAGGCCTAACTTACTTAACAAGCTAAAGCAACTAATCTAGGGGAACGACATTCATAGCGCATTTGCCACACACATACCCCTAAACGAGTATGTGCAAGGTATACACCTGTAAAAAATTGTGTAAAAAAAATTCAGTGAAGCACTCAGGTTGGGTGACTTTGCACCTTCTCGATGGGTGAAGCATTGAGCGTCGAGGAGTGGGGGTACCAGCCCAGGATCCATAACCATTGTTTGGTGGTGGTCCTGCAGCCATTGCAAACTTGAATGTTCCTTGGCTCTGAGAGGTGTCCCATTCAGAGAGAAGTGGCTGGTCACAGTTTGCTGTGGTCCAGGAGAGCTCAGAGGGTCTCACTTAGGACTGATCTTTATAGATTCACAGGAGTGCTGGCTTTTAACTGTGATTTGCCATCCTGACCACAATCTGAGTCAGTAACTGGGCTGTCCATCAGCACCAAGGCCCAACAAGCATTTCTGAGATCATAGTGTGGCCCAATGTTTGGTGTAGGGAGGAATGCGCTGCCAAGCTTTCTAATGTTTCTGGGACTTCTTTTTTTTTTTGCAGTGTGTTTTGAGGATTTTTAGGTTTGAGTGGTTTTGGAGTCTCTGTTGCTCTATACTTCTAATGGAAGGAAATTTCTGTAAAGTAAAATTTTTTCCAGGTCTCAGTTTCCTGATTTTGATGGGAAAAAAGAGACTAAGGTCTGATATATTGTTTTTTTACTTTCAGCCAAGGACTGGTTTTAAGTGCCTTTTTTAACTTCAAAAGATATTTAAAAAATGCTAGTTGAGGAACTTCCAATATACAAATTGGACTTGCTGTCATGTAAGCATTTTTTTTTCTGTCAAATAGTCCTTGACATGCCTTCTCTTCATAATCAGTCTCATGAACAGTGCAAACACTAAAAAAGTGTTTTTTCTGAGTTCAAGACAAAAATCAGAAATACTTACTGGTTTAAACAGACTTAAAATACAATGATTTGGAAACAATCGTATTAATTAATCATAATTTAGTTTATATTGAGATAGTAGAGTAAAATGTAAAATATTAAATATCATTATTATATTTACTTAATTGAAATAGAAAATTAGAAGACAAAATTATTTACTTTTTTTTAATATTGTGAAGTCTAAAACCTTTTGTCCTTAATCACAACAGGAAACATATCTGGAGAATGCAATGCTGATATCCTATACATCTTCAATTGTGTATGATGTTGACTCCATTGTCATAAAGAAAGCTACTAGATTAAGATCACTGTCTTAATTTTAATTTTAAATTCCTCAAATTAAATTGCTTTTTGCTCTCTCTCTCTCTGTTTCATAATGTAAGATTTACAAACAAGTTAAAAAACATTAGCCTGCAGCTGGGTAGGTCCTCAAATAGATATTTACTGCTACCTTGGCTTCCTGGTGGGTTCAACAAAGAGGAGCTACTGCAGAAATTAGTGGAACATAACAGTTTAGTTTGTTTCAAGCGTGATTTTGCTAAATGTGAATGGCCACTGATGCCAGTATTGTATTATCCATGCTAGAATTTGCCTGGCAGTCTGATAGCACAATATATACAAGTTGCTTAGTTCTAGGATAGTTTTCCTTGCACGGTCAGTCATAGCACATTGTAAGGAAAACGATTCAGACCAAGACACAAATATGCAACAGTGGGAATATAATGTTAATAATGGTTAATGCTTTTTTATGTAACAATACTGACTATCAAAATAGTCCTGGAAATCATTATTTGATACACATCAGGTAAGGAAACTATAATGAAGAGAGTAATTTACTCATACAGGCATTTGAATACATCTAAAGGCCAGTTCTTTCTCTTCTGACAGCTAAGAATGACTTAAAAAAGGTAATAAGCAACTTCTATCCCCCTCAGTACAACTTTGTCATTCATGTAAATCTTTTTTTTGAAATATATATGTATGTATATATAGAGAGAGACTATATATAATATTCAGAGCATATTTATATACTTATGGCATATTCAGAACAGACTTACAAAATCAATGGAGATGAATGTCTCTTCAGCTGTTGTCACTTGCATGACCAGATGCATCCAGCAGGCATAGATCTGGAGTGGAAGTCTACACTCTATTTGCAAGATCTCACCAGTTACAAAAAGATAACTGAATCTCCAGAATAAAATGGCTACCAAAGCATCTGCTGCCTGGAAGGAAAAGGTGACATACAGATTGTTGTAGTATGGAAAGGGAAGTCTGTGTGCAAAAATCGTCAGCATTCTGACCAGGCAAATGAGAATCCAGAAAATGCTTGATACTTATTTATACTGAAAAGTGAAGAGAAAATTACCAAAATAAATCTCCACTGAAGAAAAAGGGATTGGTGTAAAATGTGGGCTCAGAGGCTTTGTGATGCAGAAGAGATAGGCTGTTTTTATGTCTTTAGACTCTGCAGCCTCTCCTCTGCATAACAATATGCAATTGTTTAGTCTTAGAGTTGGATTAATAGATAGATCTGTGTAGAATGTTTTTAAACATGGTAATTTTTTATGTTTTGTTTTCTTACAATACCCTTTGTACAAGATAGAGGCCAGGAGCTGTTTAGGGGTAAGCAGAAGTCTCAAAAGTCAGGGTGATAGTTAAGGAAATGGTGTGCCAGCCCAGAGGAACCCCAGGGCGCACTACACTACATTTACCAATACAGGCTTGGAGCATCAAGGGATGGCTTTACAAAAGCAATTGTTCTCCCACTGCCCCAGTGCAGGACTAGCTGTACTTAAACCAGACATGACAGGCATGTGTCTAGCTCATCCTTGAAGTCCATCAATGATGTGTCTGATTCCTTTCCAAGAAGGTTGCTCCAGTCTATCATTACTTCTTGAAAGCTTTTCCTAGTATGTAGCATGAATCTTTTCTTTGTTGATATAAGTCTCGTTGGTTTCTCTGCAGGAAGTAGTATTGTTCTGTTCCCCTTTGCCAGACTTTTAGTTAGTTTTGTTCCCTCCGAGTCCTCCTTTGTGATAGTTCTTGTTTTCCTGACCTATCTAGAATGTCCTTATTACTGCCCTGTGGGTTTTCACTAAAAGTGTTCCACACCTTTCTCAAGGCCTATGCTCCAAACCGATACTGATATCTTAGTATTTCTGCTAAGACTTGCTGATGTAGAATATTACTCTTTTCACTCCGCAGATCCATCCCCTACAGTGTTGTTTTTTTCTCAGCAGTCCAGCACTAGTCATGTTGCTTCTCAGCTTTCAGACTGCTCCCGGCTTTGCAGAATCTGGAATGGTACTATGGCATTCTCCAGCCTGTTACTTCCATCTGATGATTGTTTTGGGCCCTAGTCCAGGTTCAAAGCCTTTCTGTGTTCATCCCCAGCTGCTGGAAAAAGTGGTCTGCTACCACAGATAGCTATCCTGTGAATAAGATGACCAATAAACTTTATTACTTATTAGCAGCTGCTAATATGGGCCCTGGTACTAAAATTTGTACTCCTGAAAACCCTTTCTTTTCCCCAGCAAGCCAGCTGAAAGCCTTAGGGATACTCAGGGTGCCCTGAGACTACCTGACATCTGACCTAAAGCACTGAAAATGCAACATCTGATCTCTGACTTACTTCTCTTTATTGGTGTTTACTGCAGCTGAGCTCATAGCAACTACAGTCATGAATGTAAATGGTTTAACAGACTCAACCTGAAGATGTGTGTGACTGTCTCAGAGTAGACAGTTGTCTGGACATGTTTGGCATTGTTAATTGCTGTTTTATATATCCAGAAGGGGTGTCACGCCTCAGAGCAACAGCCTGTGGAAATAGAAATAATTAATCCATTCACCTGCAGTATCCCAAGAACCGCCTGCAGGCTGTCCACAAAGCCCCAGGGCTCCATGCAGTTCCCATCAATATCTGGCTGTGAGAAAAACATGCTTGTAAATTGCAGTCAATTTAAGGCACCCACACTGAAATGCAGTGCTTAAGTGAAGAGACAGGACAGCTTGAAGGGCAGTAAGGAAAGGCAATTTAAAAGGATTGAGCTACTCTTGAACTTCCTGATTTGCTTCTTTCTTCAGGGGTGAATTGGACTGAAGGACAGACCTCACAAATCTATTGATAATGTACTTTAGCAGAAACTCTCATCCTGAACCTCTATAATTTAATAGCTTTTAAGCTGTCTATTTCCTCTGCCTTTCCTCTGGTGTTTTGTAACTACAAGGAGTATGCATAACACTAGCTGTCTCCTTGGGATTGTTCAGGTTCTAGGGACAGGTGCAGCGCCTGGCACAGGCAGGTCTCGTCATGGGTATGGGTTGTATTACCTAGCACTCCTCTGCTGGCCTCCACCAGGTCCTGCCACTGCAGTAGAGCATCAAAGCTTTCTCTTCTACAAAGCCACTCCACTGTTTTCGTATGACTAAATGAAGGTTCTCTCCCATGTTAAGGTCCTGAGAGAGTAGTACCAAGTTCTCTTTCCTTCACAGGATCAGTTCTCTGTTTGTTTTACTGTGGTGGAGCCATATCCATTTCTGTATCATCTGTTTAAATTTAAGTCTTCATATATGAACCATGGATGATATATTTCACCAGTTATGGAGGGCAAACTATGACATGGTTTAACTAGTGTGTGTGTTAAAAGGGAAGCCTGCACCTTACCATTAGCATTAAACCCATTTTTTATGACTTAAGTATTCTGATTTCAGACAGCTCCTCAGTTTGTAGGAGAAAAACTGTTTTCTTAAAGAATATAAGAACAGGATGCAGGTGTCTCTCTTGAACCTCTGAGCTGACATGGGTATACTATCTCAAATAATTATACTTATGGCTAGCTGTGTGATCCTGGCTTCAGAAAAAAACACAGTGCTAGACGAAGTAACAAGCTGATAATGGTGTAATGCGTTGTTGTTTAGGGTTTTTTTTCAAATATAAAAACTAATTCTCATCTTCCACCCACAAAAAAGATATTAGTCCTTGTCAAAAAACCCTGAAGAAAATGAGAATTCATGCTGTTTTAATTTTCACTAGTTGACCATTGCTTTTACTTATATAGGATAAAGGAACTAGAGTTTGAAGAAATAAATGGGAATATTATTTGTATAAAGCTGGGAAGCCAAGATTCCCAATGACTCTATTTCACTTACATTTCTTTCCTCCTCTTGTACTGCCTTTTTTTAGATTTGAAAAAAAGGCAATGTAGAATGAAATGCTTTCTTAAAGAAATGTATCATCCACATCACAGTGGATTGGAGAGACTATTAAACAATGCATGTTGGAAAAAGCAATTAATCTGCTGAGAAGTAATTTGCTAAATGCAACATTTTTCATTGATTATATATTTTAAGAGTTATCTCACTATTTAGGTCCCCTATAGGTTAGTGTGTCTCTTTCTGTATTACAAATTACTTCAGAGAAGAGATAGCCCAGATTCAGACATAAATGTACATATTCCTCTTCTTAGCACATAAGCATAACCTTGGTGTCTTGGAAGCACTTTAATTAATTGATTTTTTTTCCCCCAGAGTTTCTCCTGCTCTGTGTCCCCATTTCAAGGAATTTTAAATCAGCGGTCCAGTCTGTCAAATTTAGGATCACATTAAGTTAGCCCCTGTGTCCTGACCTAATTGACACTGCTTTCCCCATCATCACCTAGAAGGGGCAGTCACAAAGCTGTTCTTTGGTTCTTCTGTGTGCTGGTTTGCCACTAATGAAGGTGTGTGGTGGTGTGCTAAATTCCAAGCCAAATGTTTTCCCATGATTACTGCCCTGCCAGCCCAGCTGTCTTCCTGCACCTGCTCTGTGTTCAGGCTGCCTGTGTTCCTTATTCTGAAGCCTCCATTAACTGTACTTTGTGAGAAGCTTTTTGCATTCATGGTTTGGAGCAAAATTGCAAAATGCATTTGAGGGTGGATAATGAAAAGAGGGTGAAGGGTACATCATTCATCTTAATCAATGTGCTTTGATCTGAGCCAGCTCCAATCAGCTCAAGGCAGTAGTTTTCTCTCTTTTTCACCCAGTATAGCTCACAGCAGGCATGCTGGACAGTCAGTGTACAACTTGTTAACATTGACCAGGCCAGGCTGCGACCTTTCACTGCCCCAATAAACGATGAAATCAGGTCTCCAGATGCTAGAAAGAGGGGAAGTGGCCGCTCTGCTCCAAGCTTCCATAATATATTTGAATTGCCTTTAGACAAGCAAGTCAGGAAGATCACAGCAAGAAAGCTCAAGGGCCCCTCTTGTGAGAATGGGTGTTAATTTTGCTCTCTCCTTGATGTTAGTGTTGTGAAAACCGATCAGCAGCACTGTCAGTTTCCAATGGCGAAAGCAGGAGCGTACAGCTTTAAAGCCAACTCACAACCAGGTCAAAAGCACCAGGCTATCTCAGTGTTGTACTTAACAGACTACTTTTTACCAGGAAACAAACAAAATAAGTCTGGAAATTTCTATGTATAAAAGAATCACTGCACTCCACCTATTACACAGACCACAGCCTCAGCTATTAAGAAAAAAAGATGGGTAGTTGTAGTAGGTAATTTCCTTCTGAGGGAGACTGAGGGCCCTATATGCTAGCCAGACCCATCCCACAGGGAAGTCTTCTGCCTCCCTGGGGCTGGGGTGAGGCATATTACTAGCAGACTCCCCGAGCTAATTCAAACCTGTGATTATTACCCACTGGTGGTTGTTCAGGTTGCTGGTAATGAGATTGATAAAAGAGGCATCAAGGCAATTAAAAAGGACTGTAAGTCTCTGGGTTGTTTGGTTAATAGGTCAAGAATGCAGGTGGTGTTCACCTCAGTTCCTCAGAAGTAGCAGATATGAATCAGGAAAGGAACCGAAAAACCCATCTAATCAGTAAGTGGGCTTAAGGATTGGTGCCACTGGCGGAATTTTGTTTTTTATGATCATGGGGCAACTTTTATGCTACTAGGCCTGCTAGAGTCAGATGGACTTCATCTGTCTAGCAAGTGTAAAAGAACTCTAGCCTACAACTTGGCAGGGCTGATCAAGAGAGCTTTAAACTAAGCTTGAAGGGGGAAGGGAATGAGACCAGACTCTCCAGAGATGAGCCAAAGGGTGGTAAGCTGGGGTTAGGAATGAAATCAACAGCCCAGCTGAAGTGCATGCACACAGTATAAGTAAAAAGCAAGAGAAGATGGAAGTCATCGTGCAGCAGGAAAGTTATGATGTAGTCACCATCACAGAAATGTGGTGGGATGACTCTCATGATTGGAATGCTGCCATGGATGGCTACAGGCTCCTCAGAAGGAATAGGCAAGGTAAGAGAAATGGAGAAATGGCTGTGTATGTTAGAGAGTCCCTTGACTCTGTAGAACTTAAGGTCAGTGACAACAAGGTTGAGAGTCTATGGGTAAGAATGAGGGGGAAGGCCAACAAGGCTAACATCCTGGGGTTACAGACCACCCAAACAGGATGAAGAGCTGAATGAATTCTTCTACAAGCAGCTGGCTTGTTTCAAAATCACCAGCCCTTGTTCTTGTGGATGACTTTAACTTGCTGGATGTCTGCTGGGAACTCAACTCAGCAGAGAAGAGGCAGTCCGGGACATTTCTGTAATGTATGGAGGATAAATTCCTTTTGCAACTGATGAAAAACCTACCAGGGGTGGGGCCCCACTAGATCTGCTGTTTAAAAACAGAGAAGGGCTGGTGGGATATGTGGTGGTTGGAGGCCATCTGGGGTACAGAGACTATGAAATGATAGAGTTCTCAATACTCAGTGAAACAAGTTGGGGTATCAACAAAACTTCCACCCTGGACTTGCATAGGACAGACTTAGGGCTATTCAGGAGACTGATCCAGAGAGTACCTTGGGAAACAGCCCTGAGATACAAAAGAGTCCAGGAAGATGGGACATACTTCAAGAAAGGAATCTTGAAGGTGCAGGAGCAGGCTGTCCCAATGTGCTGAAAGGTGAGACGTCAGGGAAGATGACCAGCCTGGCTGGGAAGGGAGCTTTAGCGAGAACTTGAGGGAAAAAAAAAGAGTTTACCCCTTTGAAAAAAAGGTCAGGCAAGTCATGAAGTGTTTAAAAATGTTTTCAGTTCTTGTAGAAAGAAAATTAGAGAGGCAAAAGCACAATTTGAATTGAGTCTTGCCATTTCTGTTAAGGGTAATAAAAAGTGTTTTTATAACTACATTAGTAGTAAAAGGAGGGGCAAGGAAAACCTCTGTTCTTTACTGGACATAGAGGGAATATAGTTACCAAAGATCAGGAAAAGGCTGAGGTCCTTAACACCTTCTCTGCCTCAGTTTTCAACAGTAAGACAGGTTGTCCTCAGGACAACTGGCCTTCTGGGTTTGTAGATAGGGACGGGGAGCTGAATAGCTCCCCTGTAATCCAGGAGGAAGAAGTTAGCAACCTGCTGAGCCCCTTAGGTGCTCATAAGTCTATGGGACCCGATGAGATCCATCCTAGGGTGTTGAGGGAGCTGGTGGAAGAGCTTACCAAGTTGCTCCCCATCATTTTTCAACAGTCCTGGCTCACCGAGAAGGTCCCAGACAACTGGAAGTTGGCCATCGTGATGCCCATCCATGAGAAGGGCCAGAAGGAAGATACAGAAAACTGCAGGCCNGAGGAGGCTCAGGGGATACCTTATTGCTCTGTACAACTCCCTGAAAGGAGGTTGTAGCCAGGTGGGGATTGGTCTCTTCTCCCAGGCAACAAGCAGTAGGAGAAGAGGGCACAGTCTTAAGCTGCACAAGCGGATGTTTAGGTTTGACATTAGAAAGAAGTTTTATACAGAAAAAGTCATAGGGCATTGGAATGGGCTGTCCAGGGAAGTCATTGTGTCCCTGTCCCTGGAGGTATATGAGAGACTGGATGTGGCACTTACTGCCATGGTCTAGTAGGCAGGGTGGTGTTGGGTCAAAGTTTGGACTTGATGATCTCAGATGTCTTTTCCAACCAAGTTGATTCTACAGTTCTCTATGATTCTGTGCTTGATTTTTGGTAAGTTCATGTGCAAAACAGTTGGAGGAAAACAGACATATTTGTGCTAGTTTATGGTGCAGGTTCCTTCAGGGGCTGTTTGGCCCAGTGATGGTGAATCGATCTTGTTGTTACTTGTATTTCCAAAGTGGAAAACACCTTTCATTGCTTCAGTAAGTCTTACAGTGTACTTCAGAGAAGGGCAATTTAAACAGAATGCAATGTTGAAATCAAACTAGCTCTTCCATCGAGTACTACCATAAAGAATAGATAACACTTCATGACTTTTCCTCTATGGACTGCCAGCTCTGTGCAGCAGCTAGACAAACAGATATCTTCTTTCTGTCTCAGAGAACTAGATCTGTCCTGCTAGACAAACTCCAGGACATCATCTTTAGTGGCAACAACATACCTCTGCCTGGGATACAAATCATGTCAACCAGTTGTTGCTTGTGTTTCATGCTGTGCTGGGTTTGATTTATAATAATTGAATGGCACAATTCACCCCAGTCATGAAAATGGTACAATGAGTGCACACTATACAATTGAACACGCTATCATTCATACTTGTGAAAAAGCCTGCACGAAACCTTCTAAAAGAGCTGACTGACCTTATGTGGAAAGAGGTCAAAACTGGAATAGTGCATTCATTGATATGTGTGGGGAGAGTGACGAGGAAACAGAGATGAGTCTGCACTTTCCCCAGATTTTCTGAGATTTATTTAAGGCAATACTTAACTTTAAAAAAAGGAAGTATAAAAGTCATTGTTAATTCTGGTAACCTTTATAGAGCAAATATAACTCTGTAGAAAAACAGAGAAATATTCCTGTCTTAAACCTCAATAATGCTAATAAGCAGAGGAGTAGTTCCACTTTTTATCACCACATCTCATCCATGTAATAGGCATGTGGTACATTATATTTTTCCATAAGTGATACTGTATGAATGATACTTTTACTTCATGAGTGATACTTTCCATGAGCTGCCTTCTGCGTATTGCTTAGAAGACCTCTTTAGCCTGCATACAGAGTGGAGGGAAATTATATTAAATAAAAGGTGATGTACCTCTGCAAAACATGAGATTAACAGGGCCTTTTTGTAATTTAAAAAATCCACTTTTAATCTGCAGTTCTCATTAGGTTGGAGGCATTCTCCTTGATGATGCAAGTGAAGCAGCCACTGGACTGCTTGCTCATAAAATGAAACTGTTTTGGTGCTGCAGATGTACCTTGGGTGAAGAGCCATAAAACTGAAGTGCTATCCCTTCAGATTTTTGCATATTGATGGAGATCCCCTTGAGCCTTGTCTCCTCCAGGCTGAACAGTCTTAGTTCTCTCAGCCTTTCCTTGTAGGAGAGGTGCCTACACTTAAGCACTTTTGTGACATTTTGGTGGAGCCCCTCCAGTATGCTCATATCTCCCTTGTCCTGGGGAGTCCAGCCCTCTAGGTGTAGCTTCACCAGTGCTGAGGAGAGGGCGATTCTCTCCACTGATCTGTTGGCAACACTCCTCTCAGCATAGCACAGGACAACCATATCTTTCTTTGTGGCAAGGGTGCATTGCTGGTTCATATTCAGCTTGGTGTGTGCCAGACTCACAGATCTTTTTCTGTCCAGCTGCTTCCCAACTTGGGTGGCTCCCAGCCTCTACTGGTGCTTGGGGTTGTTCATCCCCAGGTGCAGGGTACTTTGTGCTTGTTCATGTTGAAATTTGTAAGGTTATCATGTCTCAGAATTCCAGCACAATCTTCTGGCACATCATCTACCCCTCAGTTTTCTATCACTTGCAAACTTGCTGGGCCATCACACATTGCACACTCTGAGCCATCATTCACATCACTAATGAAGATGTTAACTGGGATTGAACTCTGCAATGATACCTGGGGTACACCTGGGGTGCTTTTTATTGACCTCTAAATACACCTTGTTCCACTGATCTCCACATTCCTGACCTAGCCATTCCTCTGTTTTTCAATGCATCTCACTGCCTCCTCATCGAAACTGTACATCAATATCCTGTCTAGGAGGATGCTATGGGAGACAATGTTAAAGGCTTTACTGAATTTCAGGTAGACAATATTCATTGCCCTCCTCTCATCTACTGAGTAGGTTGCCATGTTCCCTTATCATTCTCAACCTTGAACTAAAATTGACCTCTTGCTTTGCTAATGTCATATACCAACAGTTAAACTCACATTAAAGATGGTATCTTGATCATAACAGGTGAGTGAATATTAGTGTTTTACCACCATGGCTCTAGGGCAGGTCTGTTTACAAGAGAGAGTTTTTATGTGAAGTTCCTTCAGCCAGGCAGTGAATAATAGGCTAGTGTTTGACCCATATTCTTCCTCAGATTTGTTTTCCTTGCTAGTTACTGGAAAGGGAAGACACCAGCAGCAGGAAATAATGTGTCTACCCTCCTTTAATTTTGATGAGCAATCCATCTTTAGTAGGAAATGCCATACTTCCGTGTACCTCTGACTCCTTATAACAACAGGGAAGCCAAAGGGAGGAGGAAAGACAGGCAGATATTGACAGATGATGAGCAGGAAGCTATGATGAATAAAGTGCAGATCAAACACAGGAGGGACACAGGCTTCAGAAAGAAGCTTTTGTGCAGTCTAGCCACCCTTTACCCTGTCCTGCATCTCCTGAGGTGAGGGATTTGGCTGATACAAAATTCATTGCTGTCTCATTAGTGTGATGAGGAATCAAGAATACAAATGCTGTCTCCTCAAAATGAGGAAGAAATGAAGCTGAATACACTGTAGCTGCCTTGCCCACAACTTTCATGAAGCCTGTATCTTTCAGGGAATTTCCTCATTGAAGGGGAAAAGTTCTCTGGCTGAAGAAACATATGCAAATATATTTTATTATATGAGGCTCTACCACTGTGCTTGACCACTCTCCTTCCTCAATATAATTTTTAGAGATCATATCTCAGCTTTTCATGAGACTTATTTTTGATTGGTTTCATTATAACAGGACTATATCAAGTACAGTCATAGGGATAACTGGATGCCCTGGTTTATAGCCCAAGCTCAGTTCAATAAGTATTCTGTTAATATGCATTGTGTGGCTGCCTATAGTAATAACACTTACAATCTGATCAAATAATCTGTCTTAGTTCAGAGGAGAACGAAGATATCTGTGTTGGCTGAGAGAGAGAAAAGGCAAGGCCTTCTTCCCCCAAGAAGGCCAGGAAAAAAAAAAACCAACGAAAAAAGAAATAGCCCCTCTCCTTTAAATTTATTAGAAAACTTTAATTAGAAAACTATATAGGAAAAGGATAACAGTTCTTAACCACTATGTCTATATATGTCCAGAAAAGGACCAAACAAACAATTTGCAATAAACCCTTTGAACAAAGAGGAAAAAAAAGTCAATTTCTCTGCTACTCCTGAAAGGTGCAATTATATTTATGGACAGCTGACCCCTCTCACAGGTGGCCCTTCTCCCAGCTCGCTGGTCAGAGAACTATTATAGTTACCAAATGGCTGACACAGCAGCTCGGTTCAATTCCTGCAGGATCGATGGAGAGGCGGTAGTGGCCCTGTCTCCGTAGTGCAGAAACAGGTGTATTCTCTTCCTCACAGCAGCTCCCACAGTGGGCCCGACCCCGTATAGGGGATCGGCTGGATTGGAGAGAGAGACAAAAGGCAGGCAAGAGCAGGCAGATGGAGGGACAGGCAGGCACAGCCCCCAGTCTCTGATCCTCTGCTCCACAGAAGAGACATTGATCCCAGATCGGAAGGCAAGAACACCAGCACCTTTCCTCTTAGAGTTGGCCTTCATCCTCACCAGTGGTGCAGCAAAAAGAAAAAACAAAAACAGCAAAAACACAAAAAGCAAAAAGAAAAAGAAAATCCCTCCCTCCAAATTCCACCCGCCCTCGGGGCAGGGGCAGGAGGGCGAGACAGAGACAAATAAACAAAAGACAAAGAACTGCCACAATCCCCACCCCCCTACTCAGCCATCTCTCAACAAGATTCTGAAACTATAATATAATCTTTTACAGCTGGAATGTATTCTCAGGAGAGTATTTAAATATAGATTTCCTAGACAGACTTCCAGGTAATGTTATAAATAAAAGGACTCGTTCTAATGATATTGTTCATTGTGCCTTTATTATTTACATAGAACTTGTTTTTTCCCCATCTACTCCTAGAGAACATTTTATCTACATAAAGCATTGATTTTATTTTGTAGCTTTACATACTTTATTCAGGATTGAAATTTTGAAAATGTTACTATTAATATTGTGGGTTGATATTAATGAGTGCTGCTTGGCCATTTTTATCTTGTGCTTGAGCTCAGGAACCCCTCAAAAAGGACAAGATGTTGATCTTGCCATCAAAACAGTTCTTGTGAGAATGGGTAAGAAAATTTTAGACAACAAGTGCCATAGGATTTTTGTGACTTTTCAGGCAATCTTTGAAAGCTAGTGTAATTTTCTCTCATCTTCATGCTATTTCACAGGATTGCCCTATGAGGCACCAATATTTGTAGTGCTGGGTGTTAAACAGTTACTGTAAATGTATGTCAGTGGGTAGAGATAGAAAAATAAACATGCACCCAAGTTCCTTTTTAGAAGGCAAGGGAACAGTCCTGGTTATTCCTTCTCCTCTTGATGACTTTCTTGGTGACTTTGGGTACATATTTTGCTCATGTCAGATGATCAGAAATTTTTGGATCTTTCTGTGTTACCTTGCAGTTGAAGAAATCATAAAATTGATGAGGTGTATATTGAGATCAGAAATCTCATAGCACTTGAGAGGGTAGTCCATAATGAGACATTAAAGAGATCAAAAAAGCTCTGTTACCCTGATAGAGTTATGAAAGAATATTTAACCTTGTCTCCTTGCCTTTCTGCTCTTATCTGTACTAAACCCTCTAGGGTCACTGACAGTCTTTCCCACTTACCCTCTTTAAAGAGCACTGAAAAAAATTTCAGTGTGCTTTCAGAGTTATAAACATAATGAAATCAGCTGTAGAAATGTCATGTTTGTCTATAAAGTCTGCATTACTTCTGGGAATATTTGTTCTGGGAAAAAAAAAAGTGAAAGAGAAAGGAAACCAAATTGTATTTTAAAAATAATCCATTTTCATATGAGGCACAAGCTCAATCTTCTTTTATAGAGATTTTATATGTTAATTGATCACTTGATTAAATTCTTCCTAAGGCCTGGTTCAGCCAAGTTTAATTTCCTTAATTCTACATGCTTAAGTAGCCTTGCTAAAGTCAACTGGATTCAATTATTTTGTTATAGATAAACTCTGTTTAATGATTTGCTAAGTTGGGATAGAAAATGCAGAGTCAGGCAAAAAAGGGCTGTAAAAGGGACATGTAGTCTACCTTCGTGTCTCACTGAAGGACTCTACCTTAAACATTCCTGACGCATCATTGTTCAACCTTTCTTTAAAAGCTACCAGGGATGAAGATCACAATACTTACTGAAACACACTTTTCCTGATTTCCCCTAGTGTCTAACACACAGCTTTCTTCCATTTATTTAAGTTCACTGCTTCCTGTCCTGTCCACTTTGTATGTAAGTAATGTTATTCTCTGAGTCTTTACAACAACCCTTTATGTGTCTGAAACTGTAGCTAGAGCCACTTTCAAGACTTTCTGGGGAATTCCAGTTATGTAAACCTCTGTTATGCTTTCTTCTTGCCTGATGTGGCACATATATTTCTTAAATCATCAGGACCCCATACTGGACATAGTATTCCTGCTGAAACCTTAATGGAGATACCTTGCATTTTGTAAACTATTCCTCCAGTCATGCGTCTCAGGAGAGATTTGGGTTTTTTAATGTTTACTCTTCTGTCAGTATTTAACCTATGGATGAGATGAACCGCTTATCATGATGCAGAATCAACCAGCAATTTGTATATTACTGCTGATACAACAGTAAAACACTGAGTTCCATATAAACTGGTCATGGTATGCAGAATGGGAGCTTTGGACAAATTTTATTAGATAAGCACTCCCACTGAGTCATGAGGCATGGAAAAGACTCCTTTGCTTTCTAAACTCCTTCTCAGAGTCTAAGTACAGCTGGATCTAAACTTACTGCCAGACTCTATCAATGGTTGGAGTCTGAAGTATTATATAGGTATAGCTGAAGCTCTATACAACTTTGTCCTGCAAGATTAAGGGTAGCAAACCAGATACCTTTATATAATCATATGTTATTTATTACTATAATTATTAGTCAAAGAGATTCTAATCAGAATTATTTACTACATAGTACAGGAGTTACAAGTACTAGGGTAGCGCACTACAAGGCAATATTGTGTCTTCATTTCTCAGGACATCTGCCGTTCCACCAGGTCTGGATTTGTCAGCACTTTGTCATTGTGTTTCTGTTGTATATATCTCGTTGCACATGGAGTAACTACTCACCATTGCTGTCCATGCAAAACTATATTTGTGCCACACAGGAGAAGAAAAAGTAAAACAGATCAGGCATAGAGGTCTGGTCAGCTGGAAAAAGTGCTGTCAGAGCTATGAGAAGCAAAACAATCTACAGGCACATCAAGGAAAGTTCAAAGAGGGCAAACCTGAAAGGTCCTACTCCACAGGTCTTGCAAATTGCTTACAAAGCTTATATACTTTAGCGAGAATGGCAGTGCTGTATTACATGATCACCACACCATTGGTACTTGGGTCAGACACACTGTTAAAAGTCACTGGCATACTGTTGACAGTAGCAGCTGTCTCCTCATGTTGCAATCCTGGGTCATCTTCGATTAACACCTGTTTCCCAGACCATACCTTTAACAACTATGTCCTGGTGAGGGCTACTCTCTCTCTGGAAAATGTTTTTTTAGCTGTCTCCTCTCAAAAAACCCCATACCAACAGGTGAGATAAAGAACATTTTAGCCTAATAGTGGTACTTTTCCAACTCTCTTTTCCAAATTGCCATTTATTCATCCACTTAATTCATGTATTTAGATAGAGCAAAATTATTCCCATAAGCCCTAGGGTCTTACCTGCTTGTATGCCATTGAATCCTCCTTTTTCTCCATCATTATTCTTGGCAGACTTCTGCCTGTCAACTGGTCTGCTTGTTATCAACATAAAGTGAATAAATACCCCATTTGCCTCCAGTCTGTTAGTCCCTTTGTCATTTGATACAGCACTGTCCTTTGCTCCTGCAAACAATCTCTCTGCCATTATTTTCAGGCTTTTTGTGCTACTCTGTTTTTGAATGCCCAAAGAGACCTGTAGGGAGATTAGACTCCTGCATCTTGTGCCAGCATAATCTCAGTCTGGAGTGTCTATTGCAGCAAAAATAAAAAAAAAATAAAAACAATAAAAAGCAAACAAACAAACAAGCAAACAACAAAAAAACCCCACCCCCCCAACCCCAAAACAAAACAAAAAAAGCCCCACACTGTTTCCTGTCTTATGACCTCTGGATACAAAATATGCTGAGTTGGAAGGGACCCACAGGGATCATCAAGTCCAACCCTTAGCCCTGCACAGGACCATCTCCAAGAGTTGCACCACATGCTTGAGTGTATCATGCAAATGCTTCTTGAACTCTGTCAGGCTTGGTGCTGTGACCACTTCCTTGGAGTGCCTGTTCAAGTACCTGACCACTCTCTGGATGAAGAACTTTTTTCTACTATTCAGCCTAAAACTCCCCTGACACAACTTCAGGCCATTCCCTTGGGTTCAGTCACTGGTCATCTCAGGGAAGAGATCAGTGCCTGTCCCTCCTCTTCCCCTTACAACGAAGTTCTAACTGCAGTGAGGTCTCCCCTCTGTCTTCTCTTCTCCAAGCTGAACAGACCAAGTGACCTCAGTCACTCCTCATATGTCTTCCCCTCCAGACCCTTCACTATCTTCATTGCCCTCCTTTGGACACTCTCTTGTATTGTACATCTTTCTTGTATTGCCATGCGCAAAACTGCCCACAATATGCCAGGTGAAACTGCCCTATTGCAGAACAGAGTGGGACAATCCCCTCCCTCGACTAGCTGGTGATGCTTTGCCTGATGCCCCCCGGGACAGGGTTGGCCCTCCTGACTGCCAGGGCACTGATGGCTCTTGTTCAACTTGCCATCAGCCAGGATCTCCAGGTCCCTTTCTGTGGCACTGCTTTCCAGCATCTCATTCCCCAGTTTGTCTGTACATCCAGGGTTGCCCCATCTGAGGTGCATAATCCGGCACTTTCCCTCATGAACTTCACATGGTTGGTGATTGTCTAGTCCTCTAATTTGTTGAGGTCTCTCTGCAGGGCCTCTCTGCCTGCAAGGGAGTCAACAGCTCCTCACAGCTTTGTGTTGTCTGCAAACTTGCTTAGTATCCCTCCCAGTTCTGTGTCGCAGTCATTTAAGGAGATGTTGAAGAGCACAGGGCACAAGATGGAGACCTGTGGAACCCCACTAGTGACAGGTTACCCCTCTGATGTTACCCCATTCACTATTACCCTTTGCTTGACCTGTGAGCCAACTGCTCGCCCATCACAGGATGTGTTTATCCAGGTGTGTGCTGGATAGTTTGTCCAGAAGGATCCTGGGAGAGACAGTATCGAAACCTTTACTGAAATCCCAAAAGATTACATCAACTGGCTTCCCTTGATCAGCTACGTAGGTTATTTTGTCATAGAAAGAAATCAGGTTGGATAAGTAGGACTTTCCTCTCATGAAGCTGTGCTGGCTGAGACCAACAACTGCATTGTCTTTCAGGTTTTTTTCAGTACTTCCCAGAATAATCTCTATAGCTTCACCAGGCACTGAAGTGAGATGACAGACTTGTAGTTTCTGGGTCCTGCTTCATGCCCTTCATGAAAACTAGAACAACATTTGTCAGCTGCCATTCAGCTGGGACATCTCTGGATTCCCGAGACCATTCAAAAATTATCAAGAGAGGTTTTGTGATGACATCAGCCAGCATTTTGAGGATTTTGGGATAAATCCCATCAGGCCCGATAGTTTTGTCGGGATCCAGATAGAGCAGCAGATCCTGAACAATTTCAGGGTCAGCTGGACGTTGATCGTTCTCACAGTAATCCTTCTCCAGCTCAGGAGAAGCTTGAAATCTGTTCTTCTAATGTCCAGCATTGAGGTTTTGCTGGCACTTTTCCTCCTGTAACAGAGATTTTAAATTCAATCACTTTGTGGTTTCTGTGGCCAAGGGGGCACCAATCTCCACTTCACTCATGAGATTGACTCTGTTGACAAACAGCAGGTCAAGGAGAGCATCTTTCTGAGTGGATTCTCTCAGGACCTGTTCCAGGAAGTTGTCAGCCAGGATTTTAGGAATCTTCTGGCCCAAGTGGTACCAGCTGTGTGATGCTCCTGGTTAATTTCTGGCAAGTAAAAGTAGCCCATAAGGACAAGGGCAGTTAATTTGAAAGTGTCCCTTAGTTTCTAAAGGAATAATTAATTGGCATCATCACCCTGGCTGGGAGGTCTATAGCAGACTCCCATGATGACATCCTCTTCTTGTCTGCCTGGCTGCCAGGGGCTTTCAGCTCCTCACAAGGCTGCTGTCTGGTCCTGCCTTCATGACCTTTCTGTCTTAGATACTTTCATTATTTGGGCTCACATTCAAAATGGCAAAGCCTTGTAGTCCTCATCATAGACCTATCAGTGATGTGCAAGGCTTCTTCAGAATGTTAAAGTATTATTGTTTTATCAAAAGTTAATTTAGGATCTTACATGCTGTCTTCCTCTTTTGTCTTCCTTTTTTACTCTCTGTCTCCTGAGAGTCCTAGATCTCTGCTTTACTATAATGTCTATGTGGTTCTAGCCCTACAAATTGAAAGGCAGATTCTTCAGTCTTCTGTCATTTGCAAATGTTTTTTCCTATCTGGCTCTTTCTTGTATTGCATTAACACAACAATTGCTTTCTGCATGTCCAATACCATTCCAGGACATTTCTGTCGACACATGATTCCAGAAAGGCTATTCTTAATTCATTTCATTCTTGGCATCTCAAACTGGGCAACAATCACTCAGTACTAACTAGTTCAGCAGAGATCTGGCCCTTCTGCCTTCTTTACATTTTCCTAAGTGGAGAGGTGTAACCAAAGCCTCTTGAGTACACAGTAGCTAATTCAAAGCCATACCTGGGAAGGTCACATAGAATACATTCTCGCACTCTTCCTACATTAGTAACTAAGGAAGATAGACATATTTAATCTGGCTTTTTTTTCTGTTATTGTATTATTCCACTTGATACTGATTTATAGTTTTATCCCATTTATTAAAAAAAAGCTTAATTTTTACATCTACTCAGCTATTTTTCGACATCTCTTCTCTGTTCCTTCTCACACATAATTTTAAACATTCAAATAAAGTTGAAACTGATTGAGATATGGAATTTTCCAAAAGGAAAGAAATTCAAATACAATGGCCCTGGCTCAGGCAAAAGCACATGGAGCTCTGTTCTTTCTGAAAGCATCAGTCAGCTGGTCAGTAATCCTGTTTGCATAGAGAGGCACCAGACAGTGCTCTGGTAGCTCCAGGTCAGTTATAGCACACACTGCCTCTAACACACTCAAGAGGGAGAAAGAAGCAATGAAAGGGAAGTGAGACATAGGAAAGGTGCTAGTGTATTAGGAGATATTAGGGGCAATGACACAAAAAGCTTTAGATTTTTTGACTTACTTTGTTTTGTGGCACTTGAAACTGCTGCTCCAAACTCGGGTACAGTGAGACTGCAGTATGATACACAGCTGCAATTATGGTCATGGACAAGGGGGCCAGGTTCCAGCAGTGCTCCTAAAACCTTATTTTACACATCTGTAAAATGGTATTGATAATTACTGTCTTAGACATGGGTCTGTCTAGAAAGTGTGGTGTTAGACTGCAATCTCTGTCACGTGTTACCTTTTTTTTTCTTGTGTTGCTTTCCCTGTAGCATTTCTGTTACTGAGAGGTAATTGCAGGCCTGAGCTTGATTCTTGAACAGCTCTGAACCACAGCAGCCAGTCTCTGCAGGAAGAGATCACACATGTTGGGAAACCATTTCTGCTAAAACATTCTTGCAGCTCCTAAATGTACAGATCTGAGCTAAGACAAGGAGGTGCTACTGACCCAAAGGGCTTCTTGGACAGCACTCAGAATTCATTCAATGTGTGGGTGTAGGTACCTTCACTTTATCCATATTTGAAAAGAAATCATGGGAATATAGTACTATTCAGCAGCCTGCTTTGTATCATCACAGGTTCTAAGTACAGAATAATACAGAGTTAGAAACACATTAAGCAATGGTGTGAAGTGTTGTATGTGTTTTTGTTCCCCTTGCCAAATTTTCTGGGTAAGTAATGAAATGACTTGGACAGTACTCAACTAAATGAGGTGTAGATAACACAGTTTGGTTAGCCCATGTAATGTAAATATAGCTCTCAACAGATATTTCAGTGGCTAGCACTCTATGTATTTATTTCTCAATTAAAGACCATCTGTGGCAAGGTTTCTTCATGTTATTTCATGAATTAGCTGTAAAAATGCCAGCACATGGCAAAATACCATTCATCATGTTTCTTGCTAAATTGGGCACCATTAAAATGGACTATTTAATGCAAGTGTTTTTCATTTGTGCCTTGTAGAGTCTGTTTCATTGTGTTTCCACCTTGGTGTTACTAGAATGAAACAAACCAGGAAAACCTTTTAATTGTCCTCTGTGCTGGGGATATCCAGAATCCAGGTTCATTCTCATCCTATGCCTTGTTCAGGGCTAACCTTGGTCTGCAGAGAAATCAGGACAGGCCATGAATTGAGTTCACTCTCAGAGCAACACAGATTCTCTGATGTGGGGTGTGAATTTTCACAGCAAGGATGGACAGAATGCTTTCGTTCTGCTCTGGGTTGAGAACAGGAAGGTGACAGTGCCTTCCATCTACTTCCATCCTTTGGAAAGCCCAGCTGAAGACAGTTCTATGGATCCCCACACTTGCTTCTAGCTGGCATTTGGGATTATGTATTCAATAAAAATTCCAGAGAAAGAAGTTCATCCTGATATGGAAGATCCCATCTTGTGAGTTATATCTGAGGTAGCTGTCTTTGGAGGTTAAAGGCACTTGGTGCCCTCACTACACTCTCTGTAGCTGATGAGAAGTATCAGATCTCATATGACTTATGCAAAGTATGTTCCTTATTGCTTGGGTAAAAAGGTTAGGTTTGTCTCTGAGGAATGATTTTTAAAGGTTACTTTAATGTCAAATTAGTGGTTTTGATTTCTTAGTGATACAATTTTCAGTGTTTGGAGGATTCTTTTAGTTAAAATAACTGTTGGGTGACATTTTAAAAGCAATCTGCTGTTTTGCCTAGCTGAGTCTTTGAAGCATAGTGATCACAAAGGGAAGGTCACGAAAGCATAACTGAAACAGTTGCCTTTGGTATTGCATCTTGAAATGCAATTTCTCTCCCTGGAAACTTTCTGCTTCCATGCTTATCCGTATCCATAACTGCAGCATTATACTACTTTAGCAGCTGCAGACCGTGACTCAGAACTGGATGCTCTTCTTGCGCTGGATACATGCATAGACTTAGTGCCTTACCCTGTTCCTGGAAATTTTCACATGTAAATTCAAAAGGGCTAGAAAGAGGTATGTGGAGAAATGGATAGTAAATAGCTTGCATAAGGGCAGGCATCAGAACAGTAGCTGAATTTGGACTAGAGCCCAGACCTCTTACACCTCTAGTGTGCTAGCTACTCAACTCCTTGCTAAAATTGTGCAAGAATACATTTCAGTGACCACTGAATTAGAAAAACCCTGGGATTGCATAGTTATTAATAATGTCACTTTCATGAAATTCTTCAAAAGAAAGGGTTGATCTCCAATTTTTTTTAAGTTGTACCTAGTTTCTAGTTTTGAATGCCAGAAGAGGTATGTACCAATATAGCTCAACACAGTCATGTGGTCTGAAATGTGATTGCAGAGACTTAGTTTATCACAGGAGCTCCAAGGTCTCTGAATGAGAGCACAGCCCTCCCCTGTGAAAACATATATTCACACAGCAAGAGCCAGTCCCCATGTTGTAGAACTTGAACCATAAATAGCAAAACCAGAGCAAAACTTTCTCTCCTATCTATGAAGAAATATAGGTTGGCTTAATAAGGTTCCTGAAACAATGGATGATTGCTCTCTGTTCATTATTTTACATTCTTTAAAGAGACAGCTTCCATTTTTTATTTTCTCCTACGGAAGACTGAAAATCATCTTTGTTTACTTTTTGTTGTCTTTTGATCCACTGTCTATAGCAGATACTCCAAATTGCCACTGATTTGCTGGGCAGAAAAATGAAACCTTACCAGTATCCAGCTTGCCTTTCCAAACATACTAAGGATTTACCATGTGGCTCCTGCAGTCTTCATGTGTGCTTGACCTGCATGTGCAATCTCTCAGTTTTTACTCGTGCCTATCAGATAGATACACCTGCCCACACAAATCTAAGAGTGAGGCTCATTAACTTTACTCTGGGTGTCAGCTTGATTATTGAAAGCTAGTCCAGGATGCAGCTTATGTGATATTTGCTATTGAATAAAAAACTGGGAATAATATAAGATCTACACAAAGATTTCTCTTTTAAAGCTTCCATTTCATTTACTCTTCTGCTTACCCATTACAGAGACAGGGAAATAAAGCAGAAATACAGTAATTTTCCCTCTGAAACTTGCCTTTCCCCTGTAATAGCTTAATTTGCAGACTTGACGTTACACAACTGTTTCCAAGGGCAAGATGATTCAATCTTTGCCATTTTCCATATCCATAAGAATGTGTTATTAGAACAGGCCCATTTTGACATCTCTTGCCCTACCAAGGCTTATTGGAAGATGCGACCAGTATCTTCAGTTCAGGCAGTCTATTCTCTTATCTGCAGGAGGACATTTGGCAATAGTGTAATTTCCAATCTCTTACTGAACACACTGAGTAATTTATGCCATATTCTAGGCCTATGAGCCTTGTTGTGTTCTGTTCTTCTGTGGCAAGAAAAGTCTTTAGAGTTCCTCTCAGGCAGCATCTATACTGTGGAGGATATATGTCTTTTCCATGCTGTCTATTCTGTCTTAGCTGTGACTGTGTTCCTCAGATCCAGCTAGATGTTCCCAGGGAGTATATTTTCAGGCTACTCACAGCCACAACAGTCCTAAGAAGGCTGGCAATCCATCTGTTTCAGGTGCTTTAGAAAGCTTGTCCCTGGGTAAAACTGAACAGCATCTTGCCTTAGAGCTGAGCAGCAAAGGTAAAGCAAGAAATTCTGTGTCTCTTCTGCCAGAGAGCACAATAGCATGAGTTTTAGTAGTCAGTCTTTCCTATAACACATTTCAGGCATGGAACAAGGGCTGTGGATGAAGCTGGAACCAGCTGAGAGAATGAACTTCTGGAACCTGTGCTGCAGGGGGCAAGCTTAGAAAGGAGCTGCCTCTTCTGCCCAAGTCTGCCAACATCTGCACATAATTTGTAGTTTGCAAGAGGAGTCAGCACGCTGTCTAGAGTGCATGATTCAGCTCATATTAAGAAAGACAATCGAAACAATTCAGAGTAACCCTGATCTGAATGCTTCTGGCTTACAGGAAAATCCCCATCTAAGTCAGATGTAGATTTTGGCCCAGACGAAGTTGGAAGTTAGTGAGTGCTGTCACAGGAAAGGGATGGAATTCTCAGAGGAAGTGATAGTCTGACACTGGGACTGCTATCAGGGACATCAGGAGATATGGTCCCCCTTTTGACATAAAGTTGATGCTAATTCTTCCTCTTTGCTGTCAGGCTCTGCTTCTGGGATGTGTTTCTCATCCCATCTCTGATACTGCATGTATTGTTCTTGACATTTTCACCTGATAAGTGTCACAAAAAGTTGCATAGCATCTGAAGACACAGTTTTGGTTTTCTTTCACACTGGATTCTCCTGTCTCTGATGAATCTGATGTTTCTGCAGACCTGCCAGTAGAAGGTCTAAATTCTAATCTATCAGACTGTCAGGTCAGATCGGAGAAGCAGGGCTTGAGTAATGAAAGGTAGAACAGACTCCAATTAAGATAAACTGTGTGACTTTCTGAAGTCAAAGGTAAGCATGATAAAGCCTGTGGAGGAAGATATCCATGAAAATAAGTAGACAATAAGTAGAAAATAAGAAGAGGAACAGAAATGCATCTGGATTTTCTGTGATGTGAAATTGGAGTAGAAAATTACAGATTTGGCTAAAATGAATATTTTTTAAGACAAATAAAAAGAAGATTTCTTGCAGCTTGTGGAAGTCTGCCCTGTGGTTTAAAGAAATCCACTGAGCTGCTGTCCAGAGTCATCTCTGCAGGTCACAATGAGTTAATTTTGTTTTTCCCAGTTTCCATGCATTCAGCTTGCCAGATTCTTCTCTTCTGGGAATACTAAAGCAGCATTATTGAATATCTCTAGAAATAATACTAGTTTGAGGTGTTGAAATGCCAACAGCTATTATAAGAGAAATCAATTTGTTAGGCAGTATTTCCTGAAAGCACCTGACTACTCTGTCACATCTCGTTATTAGACCCAACTCAGCATTAAGAACCGAGAATGAACGCCAAGAATAAGTATTTTTACTCAAAACCCTTTAATAACTATATCAGTGCTTGGAACCTTAACTTTCCACACAAGAAATGTCTCTGTTCTTTGACAGAGAGGAGAGTGCTTCTCTTTGCTTGTAAGTAGACAGCCTGGCAAGATGGGGTCTAGAGTCTGCTTTGAGTGTTCTTTTATTCTGCTCTTTTTGATTCTCTTTGTAATAACATTAGAGTCAAACCACATGAGTTAACAAATATAGCAATCCCAAAGATTTATGAGAGGTAGAAAAACAGGTTTTATTACAAGCAAATAAACTGAACGAGAGTTACTGACCTAAGGTTTATTTTTGTTTAGTATTGTTACTAACCTATAGGCGTTTCACAGAAGTTGTAAGGCATGCAGTCCAATTTTGGAATGTATGCCAGGGATTAAGTGTTCGGGAATAGGGCAATTACACATTAACTGGGAATATAGCTGAGACAGTCTCAGATGCGTGGCTGGACATGGAGGCCACCATGTTGCCTGAAACTCCATCCCTGACATGAGGGGGGCACAGAAGAACCAATCCAAGGAGAAGAAACGCCCCCCCGCCCTGTTGTAAAACAGGGGGGTTGGACCTTAAAAATGTTTAAAAGCGCGGTTTTTGAATTGGAAGGTGTGCTCCTGGGGATCCTGCGTGACCTGTGCACCGAACACGTGTTGTAACTAATTTTTCCTGTTCATTATGTTCCTGTTGTTTTGCAGACTTTTGCCATTTTTCTAAATTTAATAAAAAGAGATTTTTCTAACAGATTCTCATGGAGGATGAAGGGGTTCAGTGAGTCTATTTTTCCTGTAATGCAGGAAAGAGATTTTGGTAAGTTCATATGATTGTATGTTCCAGTATTTCTTTCAAGTCTCTCAATGCTTGTGGCCCTGTATTCAGGTTTTTAAATCAAGAACAGATAAGTCGTTCAACCATAATTGTATTTCCTGAAAAAGTTCTTATACTTTGCAATATTTCTTGAAATTTTTTTCTGTATTGTCTATTATCTGCTCTAGGTGGAACATTTCTGCTCTGTCAGTGAAACCGACTTTTTGAGAGAGTCAGGCAAAGAACAACTACAGTCTTCAGGTTTCAGTCCTGGGCCTGCTTCTGCAGTCCGAATTACATGCCATCAGACTGGCCTCACAGAGAACAGTTCTCCTGGCTAACACAGAAATGCTGCAACATGAAGGTGAGCCACAGTGAGGCAGGAAAAATTTCCAAATAAGAAATTGTTTGTGTCTGGTCATGTGTTACCAGTTTAAAGAAATTCTGATCCCCCAGTCAAGCCAGCTGTATGACAGAGGTTCTGCAAATTCATGTACTATTTGCTGTGTGAAGCTGTTCAGTGCTAAAAATGTTGGGCAGAAATTTCTGCCCATGAGAGAAAAATGGGGGGATAAATGCAGTACAGAGCTTTCAAAGGTCCCCTTGTCATCTTAGAGTTAATTCTAAAACACAGACTTCCATTTGTTGCAATTGAAATCTAAGCAGAGGCATTCCACTTTTTCAGTTTTGCATCAAAATAATTAAGCTTTGTTTCAACAAAGCAATGTCCTTGAAGTTAACTGGGATGCTGAGCTCAGCCAGAAGCTCTTGTTTTGTTGCTGTCCTTTACTTAGCCTGTACAGACTGCAGCACTGTGGTAGGAGTGCGTCACACTGCAGTGTGCGGTCATCAGCTCTCAATGCAGACTTTGGAGGCTGCAGTGTGAGACTGTGAGGCTACACTGCAGAGATGCTGAGGTTTTGAAAAGCCGCAGTTAGATCTGGTTGAACAAGCAAAGTGTTCACTTGAGGGATTAAACCCGTTTTGCTGCTTGTCAGCAGATTGTGTTCTTTGCAAATGTTTCTGTAAGTGCCACAGGGTTTGAAAGAAAATCAATCCTCTTTCCCTGTCAATTGGGAGAAAAAGGGACTAGCTCTGGTTGCCTTCTTGTGTACATCTGAGTGCTGCCCCAGAGCAGTTTGCATGCTACGGTTTACAAAAATAATGCAGAAACCCCAAGATTTACATTTTGTGGTTCCTTATAGTATTGGTGAAAGAGAAGAGAGACCAGCAGCAGCACAGAATAGGGAGCTGGCACAGGGTAAGAAATTCTTGCTCAGCAGGAAAGCTGAGGGATTTTTATGTGAACAACCTGGCTTTCATCAGGAAAATCCAACAGTAATCTGTAAATTTTCCCTGTGTCCTTCTTAATGCTAGATAGGGTGGTTCTGTGGGACTGTAATGGTGAACTGTTAGTTTCCCAAGATAAAAGGAGCATTATGGCTGTCTTTCTGAAGTGAACTCTCTCTGTTGTTCTCTTCCATACGCCCTTAACCATTACTGAGGGTTCTGATGGGTGAAAACTGGCACCTTCAAAATGACACCTTCAAACTAGTTGTTGATCAGAACTACTTGATGGTGTTAAGAGTCTGTGAGGATATTTGGAAGCATATGAGGAGGGCACTGTGGGGCAGACTGCTTTTGTAATAAATTCTTTGAATACCTGCTAATTGCTCTTGTCAGTGAGGTAAAGGGATATTGCTCTCGTAGCAACTTTGTATGGTCTTGTTCTCTAAGAGGCAACTCTGTGCCAAGAGAAATCACTCGAATGCAGCTTTTTATGAGTTAAAATATTCTGTCCTAGGATTGGCCTCAGATATTTATAATCTGTCAGTGTACTTCTAATGGAAGACAGCACAAAATGTTTTTATGTATTTGGACAGCTATATTTAAAAACAGCTGGGTCTCTGTCTCTCCAAGAGCAGCAGAAATGGTTCTGCGTTACACTCCAGCCAGCAAATTTACCATACAGCCTTGCCCTGTTGCAGTCTCCACATGGAATGGGGTGTCTAGGCAAGGACTTCTGTCACAGACGTGTATATTGAGATGCAAATAAGTCCAATCATATGCAAACGTACCCCATTTATACATGGATGTGAATAATTATGTAAAGCAGAGGTCCATTTCAAATGGTCATACAAAGAGTACTGCGATGTATATGAATAGAATAGAAAACAGCAGGATATCTGTTTCTTACCAGAAAGTTTCTCCTAGGAAAAAGGTCTGCAGCAAACCCTGCAACAGCGAAACAAGAAGAAGTTTGGAACTGCTGAAGGTAGAAGCCATGTATCTGAGAGGGGAGGATGATGTTAGCACATACCTTGTTTTTGTAAATTCTCTGACATGACCAGTTCATACGGCAGATCTTGTGGCAGAGAGGTGCTTGTTTAGACATAAGAAAGGCTGTTCTCAAGTTCTGCTGGTTTGTTTTGTTGGAGGTTTGTCTGGTTGGTTGATGGTGGTGGTTTTTCCTAGAGTTAGGCAGTAGCAGGAAACATTACATCTTGGTAAAACTAGAATCATCCAAGAAATAGACAGGGCCCTTCTGAGTGCTATGAACTACATTCATCTTGGCTAGCTTCTCTTGGAATGAAATGAGAAGAACCTTTTAGTACCTTGCCCATTCTGTTCACACCATGTGCCAAGGAGAGGTGAAGCTGCCAAAATACCTTTAAGATCTGTGCACAATGGCTTCAGAGGGTAGGAGATGAGATTTGACTGCAGAATGATGCTTTCTCCTGTTAAGTCTGTGTTATAGGCGATGAGTGATATCAGCATTCAATTTATTTATTAAAAACAGTATTAAGTAACTTTATTTATTAGAATAAAATAAAAAAATGAGTGAATTTTATTAGAAAAAGCAGTGAGTGATCGCAGCTCTAGTGATTCCAGCTCATTTGCCCATGCCCTAGTGATTTCAGCTTTGAGTGGGGGGGGGGCAGGCCAAGAGGCAACAGCAAGGATGCTGGGCGGCTTGGGGGTCTGAGCCCAGCCAAGGCACGCGCCGGCTGTGTGCCAGACGCCCGTTTTTATTCACTTTTGGCTGGTTAAGCCACGCCTCTTTGATCAAGCTAGAGTTTTTGCAGTTTGTGGTTCTCAACAAGGTCCATTAAATTCCTTAGGGTGGAGGAAGCATCACAGTTCCGAGGGGGGTCTCGCTTTTGGGGTGATTATGGAGTCCCATCTGACGCTGAAGGCTCTGTAGAAATGATGTCTGCAGTAATGTCTTTGCTTTTGCTTCTTTAAGATGACTTTGTTACAGTTAGAAAGTGATGGGGGGGGGCTCAGACACCCTGCTGTGTGCTGCTGCAGATCCGAGCTGGCTTCAGAC
>VWZF01004069.1:0-30699 GCA_013396755.1 Sclerurus mexicanus | reverse complement strand
TCAACATTTTGTTAGTTCTAAAACTATTCCTAAAACCTCTATTTCAGTAAAATAAAAATACTTAATTTGTTTGATTTTGGCAAATTATAAAATCTATTACAATCCCCCCTTTTTGTGTTTTGACCAATTTTTAATTTGCTAATTTACACATCTGTAAGACAGGATGGGTGAAGGCAAATTCCTTAGTTAGCTCTTCTTGGGGCTGCTGAAAAGATTCTTAAGTTTTTAAGCCAACCAACTTCTACATTCAGACAAATAAAATAATAAATATTCCCTTGGTTTTGATCAGTAAATTAACAAATTTCACCCATAACAGTCTGCAAAAAGATCCATTCTTTAGAAACCTAATTTTAATACACACTCTGTTTTTCAAGCTACTAAGAGCCAGTCTGACACTTCTAACACAATGGACAGCTCAAAACAAGATGCGTGTGCATCTTAAGTCCAACACAATTCTTGTTCGATTATTGTTTACGTAACACATTTAGAAGGGATTGTCCTTCTGTTTGGCTGTTAAATCTTTAAAAAATATTTCATCTGTAATCCATTAGTTGCCAAGGAGAGAGAGAGAGAAAAAAAAGACCATCACCTTATTAATGCACTTGCTTTTGTATTACTTATGTAAGCTTAGTGGTAGTCTTAAAGAGAAATGCTAAAAAATGAGCAAAACCTGTAAAATTCAAACAGGAAAAGATAAAATGTTTGCCACATTTTAAAAGATAGAAGAGCATTAGATACATAAAAGAAATCAGAAGATCAGATTACAGTCTAATGCTGGATTATGTTTAAGAGACACTGCAGTCATTTAATCAATGCAAAATCCCACCAAACCTGTTTAAAAGTAACTGATCACTATTTTAACATGTTTACCCATACAAAATTGCAATAGTTACAATAGCAAGCATATAAGGATTTTTGTCTCTTCCTTATGACTGAGAATTTGCTGGTTTTCAAACTTGGAGAATATTCAACATAGGTGCAAAGACCTTTTCTTTGAAGACACTGTTTTAGGGTGAGGTTGTTACAATCAGAGGGTTCTGATGCAAGTTTCCATGTTGGCTTGTTTGCTAAGAGAATTGTTACTTAAAGCAACAGGATATGATCAATTCACATCTGGCTAAATGTTCTAAAGGAGAAAAGAGGTGGCAAATATATTTGGATGCCTGTAAACTGTTTATTGTCAGAAAAATCCCAAAGTCCTTCTAGTATATTTAAGAGAAAGAGTATGTGCTGAAAATGTTGATTCTATGCTCTGGTGATGGGAAAGGTAGAGTAAAGCAAAATAAATATGTGATTGAAAGTACGTTAGTTTAATGGTCAGTTGATAAAGGGAGAATATTTTAATTGTAATGTCTTCTATTAGGGTTTTTTTTCATGGTAACGTTTTAGGGAATTCATTAATTTAACTTTTGCTAGATAGGACTTTCTTCCATTTATTTGTATTTGTTTTCATTTATTTAATTCCTTTCTACTCCATTAATAAAAAAAAAAACCTTGTTATTAGTTTTTGTGGGGTTTTTTTGATGGCTGAAAAGCTATGTGAAAGTTTTATTTCTGATAGAAAAGTCACTTGGAAATGTACCTTCTGTTTATGATGAGATTTTCATAGTAATAAATATTAAAGTTGTATTTTTCTGGAATATTCTAATCATAGCATCACAGAATGGTTTGGGTAGGAAGGGACCTTTAAAGGTCTAGTCCAACTCCCCTGGAGCGAGCAGGGACATCTTCAATTAAATCAGGTTTCTCAGAGCCCCATCCAATTTGACTTTTAATGTTTCCAGGGGTGGGGCATTGACCACCTCTCTAGGCAACCTGTTCCCAACCACCCTCATAGTAAAAAATTTCTTCCTTTTATCTAGTCTGAATCTACTCTCCTTTAGTTTAAAACCATTACCCCTTGTTCTACTGCTACCGGCTCTGTTAAAGAGTCTTTCCCCTTCCTTCTTATAGGACCCCCTTAAATATTTCCTCACAGAAGGGTTACACCATCCCTCTGATCATTCTTATGGCCCTTCTCTGAACCTACTCCAATAGTCTTTCAATGCATGTTTGGTTTGAAACATTCTTTCCTGTATTATTTGAAAAACCAAAAGGAAAATCCAAAGAATTTGAGAAAAGTATAATTCATTGTTCATGTAAATTAGATTTATTTGTATACCAGGTGTTATAGTTTCAATACTGGGGGAATTCCTTCCTAACGACTTCAGAGATAACGCCTTTGTCTGTGGAGACTAGATAACAAAGGCAAACTGCATATTCATGTGGTGCTGGGGATCACTCGTCTAGTTTTTGTTCTGCTCTCTCCCCAGGTCGGGAGGGGAGAGGGTGGGGAGCGGCGAGGGGGNTTTTTTTTTTCTGGAGATACATATAGGTGTATTGTGATTGAGAACTGTTATCCTTTTCTATATATATATTTCCTAATTAAAGTTTTGTTTCTTTTCTAAATTTAAAGAGAGAGGGATTCTTTTTTTTTCCTGGTCAACATTGATATCTTAGTCCTCCTTTGAACTAAGACACCAGGTAAGATAAATGTGTTCCAGTTTGTGTCAGAATGAGTTGTTTCCTTTGGGACAGAAGAGTGGAGCAGGTGCCTATCAGAGCATGCATCCAGCTCCCCTCACCCTGGTTCCCTCTTAAATTCAAACAAAGGTGCCTGGTTTTCTGTATCTGTACCCGAGCAATGACCAAATTTAAAATAGTGCTGACTAGGATAGCTTTCTCCAGACACTTGAATCTTTTACCAATTTAACTCCTTCAGGCCTGTGACATGCTCCTTCAAGTATTTCTCTATTTGTGCAAGCTACAAAGATTAGATACGCTTTGCCTCCCTTTTTTCTACTGCCTGAAATGAGTTTAAAAGAAGAGGGAAATCAAAGGAACCATTTTGCTGTTTCTTTTGATATGTGGTCATTTTTGGAAACCTCTCTTTTGGAACAGGAACTCTGATATGGAGTTGTAAGATAGGTGGTGGGAATAAGGCTGTGCTTGGTCACCAAATGGTTTAGGGCTGTGAGCTTTAGAAAAGGAAGGCCACTCATGTAAACATCTAAAGAAGGGCATCAAAAGCCTATTTGTCACCAAACACTAGTTTTACCTTTGCCTCAGATGACATCATAGCTAGAAAGGCTGCCAAAATGCACCATTAAATACAGAGATGGATTCTGGCTATGGAGAACACAGCTTTTACATGGCGTATTTGTGAGACTGTAGCCCATATTCACATGCAGCATTCCCTCTATTACCTGCCTTCTATCTGTTCCAGAGCTCTTCTGGAAGGGCAAAATTATGACAAGTGTCAGTTTATTTTAGCTACAGGGTACAAGGCATTCCTCTGGTCTTCCCAAATGCCTCCATGAAGAATGGTTCCATTATTTAAAAATAAAAATGTTTCCGCAGTGCAGAGAAGGCTGTCTGTTGAAAACCACTTTTTCTTGCACCTAAACCACCAATCACTGTTAGAACAAATACATAAAGTTCTGATAAAATTGAAAGCCTTTCTTCACAAGTGTAGCTTCTGACAAAAAGCTGTCTCAAGTAGGGGTCAAAAGTCTGTATTTTAAAAACGTTTGACTCAGTGGGAGATATTTTTACACAGTATGGAAGAGAAATCATTTTAGATTCCAGTAGGGAGTAGATTCACTTTCTCCATTCCCTCCTCAGTAAAAATCAGTCAGGGAAAAATAAACAAACAAAATTTCAGTGAATTAATAGTTCACCCTGTGCAGAGACACAACAGGAGATGAAGAAGTAGACACTAGCAAAGGACATTGGCTCTGCTGAATTTCAATTGCTACTGTTTCCTTCAGAGAAATTAAGAGTATTTTACTCCTCAATTTTCTATAAATCTCATGGACAATTTACACTCTTTAATAATTTTAATACTTGTGCAGGGCTGAGAGAAATGAAGACTCCAATGATACTTCATTTTTATCAGTTTTCAGGAAACACAAGTATTGTCATGACTTTCAGGAAGCAGGCTAACCACCCCCGCTCTCCCCCCTCCCTACCTCAAACCTTCTCTTTATTAGCCTTCAGAGATTTATACTCAGAATGGTGCCTCTCACAGTCTCATCTTTCACATAGTGTATCTTTGCTTATCCAAAATAAAGCAGGGCTTCTGAACTTAAAATCAGCTTGCTTTTCACTTCTCTGCCATAAGACTCTGCAAAAGGGATTTGTAATGGTACAGTTCCAGATTCAGTGCAGATAAATCTGGAGGCAGACTTCAGTTTTTCTTCTGTTTCCACTGCGTCTGTTTCCACAAGTTTTTGACTCCATGGTGTACTATGGTGAACTATTAATGTAACCCTGCTCTCTTTTCTAATTTGTTATAACTAGTTCCTATCTGTACTCTTATTTTTTGCTTTAATTTCATTAGGACTTGGAATGGGTTTTACAGCTTCTTAAGAAAGAAAACATGGGTACACTTGTCTTCTTATTTCTCCTGAAAAATGAGTTGCCGTTTTGAGTTGTACACAAGTCATTGCAGTATCTTCAGCAGATTTAACATAAATTATGGAGTCAGGGGAGTTCTAAGATATAAAATTCATTGTCCCAAATGGAAATGATTTTGACTTTCACTGACAATATTGAGGCCTCTGTTATTCAGGGCATCATATAAACTGCTAATTACATTGTTTACAGAAAAAAAACTGTAGAGATTCTCTCTGAGACAGAATTTTCAAACACAAATAGTTACACATGAGGAATAAGATGGCAAAGCTCTGGTCTCCATTTCTCATTTTGCTCCCTGCCTTTCACCGTATCACCCCTAAGTCTTTTGTGTACTTGCTATGATAATAGATATTATTTATTTAATTATAATTATATATATAATTATAATAGATATTATTTATTTCCCATTCCTTGCAAGATTCATAGAATCCTACATTTGATTCATAGGTATATAATCCAATTTCATCCTTAAAGCATGACTACTACTGAATTCAGACTATGTTGCATTGACTTTATTAAAAAAAAGTCGAGGATGGAGACTGCATAGTCTCTCTAGGAAAATTCTTCAATTTTTTTTCCTCATATCCATCCAGACCTCCAGTGATTTAGTTTTTGACAACTGTCTCTGATTGTCCTTCCATGTACCACTGTGAAGACATCTGTTATGTCTTCTTTATGACCTTGTAGGTACTATAAGACAATAACTCCAAATCTGTCTCTTTTTTTTTTTTCCAGGCTGAGCAAGCTTTTTTCACAGGTGCAGGATTTTGCATTTTTCTTTGCTGAATTTCATGATGTTTCAGCAAGCCCAATTCACTGGCTTGTTTATGTCTCTGTGAATGACCGGTCTGCCCTCAAATGTATGAACTGCAACCCCAGTTTAGTGTTATCCTCAAATGTGATGAGATGCATTATCTACTCATGCAGGTCATTGACAACAATACCAAATATCAGATAGAGTCCAGGACAAATCTCCAAGAAAAGCCACCTGTCACTCAAGTCAAGTGAAGTACATGTCAAGTGGAGTACATGTTCAGCCACTTCATTTTGAACCCAGTGATCCACTCAATATTTCCTCCAGGCAGTTATCTGCCTGACTAAATCAATAAGTTCCTTCTTCAATGAAAGGATACTGTGAGAAACCATGTTGAAAGTCTTGCTGAGATCAAGGTCAGTGACATTCAACAATTTGCCTGTATCTGCACCCTTAGCCCTGTCATCCTTTTTTCCCATGATCCAAAATATCACACTCTTTTCATTAATGTACCTGGAAAATATCTGAATTTCCATAAAAGTTCCTCTCTAAATCTGGACTATTTAGCCAAACACTAATGTCACCAATAAATCTCATGCATAACACACAGATGCAGCCATCTTTTACTCACACTTTCTGGACACTGCTTGTTTTTGTTCATTCTCTTCATGACACCTGTCTCTGAAAAATTTCTCCTTTGTGACAACAAAACAGAAGGCCTTCTGCTCAAATGGGAACAAGAGAGATGGAGAAACAGAGGAATGGGAAACAGATTAGTTCTTGACAAGTTTGACATTAGTCAAGCTTATGTCTCAAAAGACACTAAGCCCATTCTGAAGGGAGCTAGAGCCCAGAGATGGGAGTTGACTTCATCCTTTATGAAAATGGCACTTTCTTTTTACCTTGAAGTAAATACTGTCTGCATGAGTTATCTAAAAAGAGGTAAGATACTAAGTGGTTTTGTTTTGCCACAGGGCTATCTGTCACGAGGGTTATGGAAGAACACAGGCGAGTTCGCTCATGTTGTAACAGAACTGTCACTGGTTGTATTAACTTTTGTTTGTAACTCAGGACAGCCAAGACTCTCTAGTTATACTGTGTTAATGAGCACTGCTTTCTGTTTTCCTTCAAATCAAAGAACAAAACCCAAGAAACTGAGTCACTTTAAGAAACTTCAGAGAGACACCTTTTACGCTCAGTATTTTCCCGTAGTATATGGGAGTATTTCTTTCAAATATGTGCTAATTCTGTAATTTATTTTTTACATAACCCCCAGTACTACTTCTTCTGATCTCAGTCAAATTACTTTATGTTGCTAGCCTTGCATTACTGAGTATCTGGTAGAAGCAAACCATAATGCACCAGTGAGTGCTGAACTTTCCTGCTATACTTCATATTTCTATGAAAAGATGACAGTTGGAACAAGATGCGAGTTGTCACATTATACGTGAAACTACTACAAACTGCTTTCATACCAAAATGTCACAAAGCACATGTTGTTTGGAGAAAGAGGAAAGGGAAAGCAAATACTGGAAAGGTAATAAGTAATCAAACTTAAGTTCCTTTACACTAAATACTGAGCAATGCAAAGGAGAGAGATCAACAGTGATTTTAACAGCATTTTAGCCCTTTCCTAAAACTCACAACGGGGTCCATTCATTTTTCATTTCTTAGCTCTAGACCCAGTATCTTCATAAAATTTGTGCATTCTTGTTGTTCCTGGGCCATAAACCAGAGGAAAGGAACTTCAGAAAATTAAAGCTGTAATTCCAGAGTTTGCTGTACTTTTTCCCACTGTGCTGTAGAAAGGTTTTAAAAATACATTAATAGGAGTATCTGAATTTCTAGGATTTTGTCACTGCTTTCTATCTGCTGAGGTTTATTTGTCCCATGACTTCTCATTTCTCTGTAATACAGAGCAATATTTCTAAAATTAAATACCTGAATAAAAGTATAAAAAATGTAAAGCAGAGGATTCTGGAGTAAAGCACAGTCCCTAGTTCTGCTAGAAGTTTGTAACACCTATAACTGTGCGCAAAGCTGAGGGAATCAGGAGAGTTCTGAATTTATTCTTCCTGTATGTCTCTGTATGAAAGCGCTTGGTTCTGTGTAATTTACAGAACACTGAGAAGATGTGATTCTATTTTCTGTGGGCAACAGGGATTTGCCTCTGTCTAGCATTGCAAAGCAGAAACCGAATTTCAAAAAGGTGACTTTCTCAATTTGGCCTGTCCATGTGATAAAGGGGCATTCACAGGAATAATGGTGCAAGAAGGGCAGTGCACTGACACCTATTGGGCTGCCTCCTACTCTTCTCAGCAGCAGGTTTGTACTGCAGCCCTGACAGTCACCCCAGGTGGTTGGTGGCTGTTCAAGACTATGCAGAAAATTGAGGTCTCCAGAAAATTTAAGTTAGAATGACAAAGTCTTTCAAAGAATTGTAATTTCAAAAGTGAGTGTTTTTGTTTTTGGGTTTTTTTTCCTGTAAGCTATTACAAGACTGCCTGCTGAAAGAAAATGGTGTTGTCCACTCCCCACAACTGCAAGGCTCAGACTGAAATCCAAGCAGAAACATTACACCTGTGCCTATGTCTCCACTCAAAGACATCCGCCAAAAACTGAAATGGCTGTCCAGAAGAGGTGTTGTTGCTCCAGCACTTCCAGGTGCCTCTGGCATCCATCCCTAGCAGTGGATGTCATAGCTGCAAGGGGATCCAGGAAGAAATATTCAAACAATTAGCTCTATTTCATGAGGAGCTCAACAGGCAGCACGGTACCTGGGAATGTGAGGGGGAGATCAGTAAGTGGTGTTGTGTATTTTCCTAGATTGACCAACAGCCCTGCCTTAAGGCTGCACAAGGGGAAGACAAGCCTGAATCCAACTTTAAGGTCTCTGGCACTAGTAACTCATGAGATAAAGGAGAGTGGGCATTTTTCACTGCATGAACAAAGTTCCCCTAAACTGTCTGTACACAACAGATAGTGTGCTCTGGGGATGTAGAATGAAAGTTACATTACTAAAGGACAGAATCCAGAAAACTCCAACTATTCAATTCTATCAAATGTATTAGAAACAGTAGCTTCAGAAAAGGATGTAAACTATCAGTACTTGCAGATTCCTTGCTAAGAGGCACCAAAGCAACTATTTCCCATCCAGGCTATTTCTCTGGAGAAGTTTGCTGCCTATCAAGGTCTTGAGTTTGTAATGTCACTAGGCTGCTGAGCCTAGTGAACCCTACAAATTATCATCTGCTTCAATACCATTCTGTGTAGGGTCTGTTGCAAGGCAACTTCAAACTCTAAAAAAAGACTATATCTGTTCCTCACAGCAATGCTAAAGCACGTAATTTCTTCTCTGTCCTCCCAGTCAGAGGTAGGGGCACAGAAAGCAGGAGTCAAATTGAAAGGTGGCTGTGTAGCTGGTGGCCTACTCAAGGTTTTGGGTTATATGATCATGCATCTACCCTTCGAAGTTGCGTCTGTTGCAAACTCATGACATTCACCTGATCAAGGAGAGCAGAAGATTGTTTACCAACAAACTGACCAGACTTATATGGAGAGCTTTAAATTAGATTTAGTGGGGAAAGGGATGAAATTTTGAGCAAGAGAGAAGAACCAGAGGATGCTGATATATTAGAAACCAACACAGAAACACCTGTGGGATGCCTTAAAGGCATTGGGGAGTATTCACCTGAAGAGGTGAAGCAGCATGTAACCCATGTGAAGTGCCCCTGTACTGATGCACGGAGCATGAGTAACAAGCAGCAACAGCTGTAAACCACTGTGCAGCTACAGCACTGTGGTCTAATCACTGTCCGTGAAACAGGAAGGGACAAATTGCATGGCTGGAGCACTGCAATCAGTGGCCACAAATGGTTCAGAATGGACAGGCAAGGAAGGAGGAGTGGGTGGCAGTGGGGGAGGATGTTACCTTCTGTGTAGAAAAGTGGATAAACTACACAAAGTTGCTATTGAAATCCAAGAATGAACAATGAACTGTTATGAGTAAAAATGAGGGTCAGGCCAACAAAGGAAACATCATGGCTGGTATTTACTATAGGCCGCCAGATCAAATGGAGGATGTTAATTAAGTGTTCTTACTTAACAACTCTCAGGCTCTGATCCTGATGGGAGGCTTCAGCCACCCTGACATCTGCTGTAAAAGCACAGCAAACTGTAAGAGGTCCAGGACACTCCTGGGAGTGTGTTGAAGATAATTTCTTAATCCGGGTGATAGACAGCCCAACCAGACGAGAAGCATTACCAGACCTGTTGCTTACCAACACAGATGAACTAATTAGACATGTCAAGATGGGTGTCAGCCTTGCCTGCACTGATCATTCTTTGATTGCACTCATACTTTTAAGGCCAGATGAATAATCCTCACCTTTAGGAGAGTGAAAGCCGTGTAAGGAACTGGTGGAATGAGATCCTCTGGGAAACTATCTTCAGGGATAAAGGAGTTGAAAAGAGTTGGCAGCTCTTTAAGAACATTCTCAGAGTGCAAAAGTTCTTGTTTTCCTGTGAGAAATCAAGCAAGGAAGAGAGGACACCAGCATGATTCAGTTTGGCTTCCCAATCCAACTAAAGACAGAAGTGCGAAGGCAGTGGAACCAGGATCCATCTTGGGAAGAATATAGACACTGCCAAAATATATAGCAAAGGGAACAGGAAAGCTAAGGCACACTTGGAGCTGCACTAATGAAGGGATTCAAAGAATAATAAAGGCTTCTAGAGGTATGGAATTTCCTTCTAGACTAAGGAAAATGTGGATCCCCAATAAATAAGACAGGAGAACTATTGGCAATCAATGTGGAGAAATTGAGTTATTCAGTAATTATATTTGCTTTAGTTTTAAATCTTGAACTCTCTTCTTACATTTCTTAAGCCCTCAAACTTCAAGGTAGGGTCTGGGGGAGTGAAATTCAGCTTCAGGACCAGCTGAGGAACCTGAATATAAGTAAGTCCATGGGAGTCAATAAGAAGTAACCCACCATGACATAAAGCCTGATTTGCCCTAGCTTTCAATGCTGTAGCATTTTCAATTTCAAGAGAGATCCAAGGTGAATTTTCTTAAGAATGTGGAAGCATACAGAAGAATGACAATAGTCATCAAAATATGATCCTTCTGGGAAATGCTAACAATAAAGATTCTTTCACTAGGTTTTCTTTAGGTCCTTCAGTGGAGTTCTGTTGATACTTTGTTGGATTACTCAATGAACCACATTTTCATTTGCCTTCAGTTAGGTTTGCATTTGATATTCATACATTTCTGGAGCTGACTAACAGAGAATGAAGATACGGACTGGAACTGGGAATTGATTTTGGTCCTTGGGGAGGATTTAACAGTGAAGCAGCAAAATTATTTCATTGTTACTTTGGTGAGGACTAAAAGAAGATTAAAGGACTGGAAACTAGCTTAATTTTTTCTCCAGTATCGCTGTTGCCACAGACATCAACACCATGTTAATAATCACTTAATAGAAATCAAGGAAATGTGCTGAATGTACTACCTATGCTATAGGTTCACAGTGAATGAGTTTTGAAAAGTGCAAGCATCGGTAGTGTCATGTCTTCAGTGTTCAAGGTCCAACAGCTTTGCATGCAAAGAGGAAAGCACATTATACAGGTATGACCAGCATCCTGTATTAGGGTGATGTCAACATCCAAAGCATCCAAGATGACTTGTTCCTGAGTTAACATTCATTTAGGAAGGATGTGCACAGCAACAGGGAAGCTGAGGCAGAAGAAACTGCAGCAGTGGCTATATGGCAACATACCTCTAGGATGTTATCACATGTTTTTACTGTGTGAAATTCATGCTGCTTTTCTGCCTATCACACACATTATACATTTACCTCTCTGACTTAAAAATAAACATGATGGGCAGCTGATAACACCTCTACTTTATTATTGAATTAATGAAAACTTTTGTGCCAGTAGAAGAACTCCCTGTTCACCTTAGAATCTAGTACTTCTTTGAATGATACTGTAAAAAGTTACCACATTTTCAGTACAACTCATTTCTATTGCTGAAAAGCAATAGCTTTTCAGGTATTGTTCATTGAGCCAATTTTCTGTTTGTATATAGCACCAAGAGTAATTAGAACATATGGCAAGAGAAGAAACACTGTAGGCTCATGCATTGCTACCTTCCTTCCCATCTGCTTCAGGAGCTGAGTGTCCTGCCTTTGCTGCTTGTAAATAGTTTAGTCCAAGTATGCCATTTACAAGTGACATGGAAAGTGGAAGGGAAGATTTTAAAGGGTACAGACAACTGCTTTCAGGGTGTAGCCTTTCTTAAGGCTCCAACAGCTGAACTTGGAACAGGCAGAGGATGGCACTTGGAATTTTTTTTCTTTTCCAGAAAACTTTAATATAGTTTCCAACACTGATGAGAATATTTGAAAGCAGACTTTAATGTAGACCTTAGTATACCATACAAAGCAGCAAGAATTAACTTAATGGCAAAGGGAAAGACCACCCAAATTCCACGTTTTAAAGACAATTGACAAAGTGGAAGATTTGAATTTGAAGGATAATGCTGTTTCTATCTGGAAATATTGACAAGTATTTCCATTTTCATGGCCTGGATCCCCGATCTGTCTACTCTCTCCATAAATATTTGAGACTCATTTTTCTGCAGTTCTGTCACTTTTCCTCTTCTCCATCTAGAATGACATCTTCTAGGGATGTCGTCTCCAAACTGCACACATGCTGGATGTGGAATATGCTGCAAAGGCTACACAATTGGAGTGCATGAACAAGCTTTTTTTCTGTATAATTTATAAATAAATTAAAATTAAACAAATTAAAATATTGTGATTTTTCATATTTATGTAATCCATGTAACCTTCACTTATTCCAGGAAAAATAATTTTCTAGCTCAACATAGCAAGTATTCTAGCTAGTGCTTGAGCCTTTGTATTTGATTAAATAATGAAAAGTATGAGTAACATTATTTCCCCAATGACGGTTGAAACAAGATTATCTCTTGTTTGTACTTGTTGCTATATCTAACAGTAATCTCTTTGCAAATATCAGATTAAGGTCATACTTTGCGCTTTATTGTTCCAGTGCCTTTAGATCAGACTCCTGTCCTGTATCTGACTGGAGAAGGATGAATTTTGCAGAATGGCCTCTCATCCACTTTTCAAAACTTCAGTGGTCATATTTCCATGGGAATCTCCAGTGTTTTATGAGTGACAAACTTAAAGTCCCTTGGGCTTACATCTTTCATTTATGAGATGGTACACAGAGAAAACACAACTCTTATTCATTATTATTATTATTATTATTCAGTGATGTAAGTTTTTGTTTTCAATGCAGTTCTGAGAATATCCTTTCCTCAACCTTCCCATAATATGAATAAAACACTTGTATACAGTTTTAGATGTGTAGATTAAAAGACATTTCAATTTTTTATTTTATCTTTTTCTGAAATTTTGAAGGCAGTTCTCAGGGTAACACCCCCATCTTCTCATTCTATTATGCAGTAGTTCATGAAGTAATTCCTTGATACACCTGTCTGTCTANTATCTATCTATCTATCTATCTGTCTATCTATCTATCTATCTATCTATCTATCTATCTATCTATCTATCTATCTATCTATCTATCTATCTATCTATCTATCTATCTATCTATCTATCTATCTATCTATCTATCTATCTATCTATCCATCCATCCATCCAACCATCCAACATCTACTTCTTGGAGCTGGACTTGTATGTAAGTGAATATCTCTCCATGTCTTGTTATATTGTCAAAAAACACAAGTAAGCATTTCTTATGGACTATGATGGGAATCCTGGAATACGTTGTATCATTTGTGTGTATTTTGAGATTGGTTTTTGATTTCAAAGTTTTGGCAACTTGCTTCTGAATCTTTGTTTACAAAAGAGAGAGGACAGAAAAAGTTCCATTAATTGTGAAGAAACTTATTTCATCCTCCCAGTAGAGAAAAGGTCAGGAACCCAGAACTTAATAGCAACTCATGGGATCCACAGGTCTGGATAACTAAGACTTCCAGAAGAAACTGATGTCTGGAAAATATGGCTAGAATATTTTCAGATTAGAAATGAGATTCCTGTTTTCAAGGTGCACAGTATTTGATCATTTCAATAACTTGTTAAAAGATGTGGCAACATCTATATCTCATCTATAAAATTTAATGCCTTAAATGAAGCCTTGTAATCCAACCACAGAAAAATTGTGTGTGATACTGTGAACTTTATCTATGTTGCTGAGGGAGCAACAACTTGTTAGATCCCCTGTGTGGATCTACATCAAAGAGGAAAGCTATCTGACACTTTGTGAGGGTGATGAAGTTAGGTATAGATTTAAATAGATAGTAAAACATACATGTGTGTGTGTGTGTATGTATATAATGTGGTATTATCCATGTATGTGATATTTTGCATGTATTGTGTAAGTATAATTAAAATACATATAACATTTTTGGTTTGTGATTTGTCATAAGTCATTGTTGCACTAATTTAGACCTGACTTAAAACATCATGCTTGTATAATAAATAAATCATGCCATGCTGCAGTGGTGACTGTTCTAACCTATATGATCCTTCAGTTCTGGTAGTCTATAGGAGAGGAATCAAAGGCTGAAGACAAAAACAGACTCTCTTTGGTGTCTGCTGCATTGACAAAACAGAGAAGGGAATTTTATCACAGCTTGAAAAGAAAAATCATCAGGATACTTATTAAAACACATGCTGCTTCAGTATTTTAAGTCACAGGTGTTTTTTCTTCCTTTAGTTTATCCCAGGGCTTGGAATCAATCTGCACGTTCAATTATGCAGTGAATCTTGAGGAATGGATTTACAGCACATGCTGTTCAATGATGTGTATCTGCTAACAGAATTGCATCAGAAAGAGCTGCCTGCAAGACATCTGGGAAATAAAGACTGACTTCAGTCTCTGGCTGCCTGAATAGTTAGGTCTGTGCTAGCCTCAAAAGTATTCATTCATCTCTCTACTGCCAGTGCTGTCCCATCTGAAGGTTCTACAATTATTTTTTTACATCACAGAGAACTAAAAATTACCTGGAATACAGACAGCCAGTTATCACTAATTGAAAGGGGAGAGAGGGCACGCAGCATGCCAAGATCCCGTAAGCAGCTCTTAAGATCCAATTCTTCACTACCAGATTTTATTACCAGGGACACAAGAGGCCCACAGTCCAATATTTAATGAGTCACAAAGGCTGAAGAAATTCCCAGAAGCCTGGGAAGTTCAGGCATCTTACTTCTTTCTAAAAAGGGAAGATGGGACCATGGGGAACAACTTGAACCTGGGGAAAGATTCTTAGGCACATTAATAATTGCATTTAGGAGTTCTCAAGAGCATATTAGAAGGATATAAAGCAATCAATATTGCTTTGTTAAGAATGAATCTTATCAAAGCACTACAATTTTCTCATTTGATGGCATATCAGGGCTTGCAGGTAAGAGGAAAGTTGCCAATGTGATAGTTTCTGATATCAGCAAAGCCTCTGAACCTGATTGCCCTGAACTTTTTTGAGAAACAATATGGAGAACAAAGAGCCCTCCCTACAGTGAGAGGAATCACTGTGATTCATCCCATGTAGCAATTTGAATTGCCTTTTAGAAAAGGATTGTCTTTTCCTTTTAGACTGGCAAATTCTTTCTGTCTGAAGGACCCTAAGGCTAGCAGTCTTCTAAGCTATCTGTCCTTGGAGTCTTACCAGAAACACTTCCTGTCTCCATACTGTCATAACATCAACAGAATGATAGACTCAAGTTTAATGGTTGCTGATATCATGATTCATCTTTTATGGCTTAGTTCTGCCTGCAGGTGTTATCTCATTCACTTCAGAAAATCTTGGAAAGAAACCGAAGCTGCTTGTAGGTTACTACAGATTATTCTCCTCTTTTTTCTTGGTAGAGATGCTGATGCTTGTCTTTGGGAAGGGAGAGGCACTGTACCTTGTTGGTGAAACTGAAGCTGTTGTCTGGTCTTCTGACAGTGAAAGAGGACATGTTGAGGCAGTGTAGCTAGAACTGTGAGGCATACACTGTCATGGTGAGCCTTAACTTGCTTCAAACTTTTTCTTTGTCTCCAGTCATGGAGACATGATCATTATCTATTGACATTAACCTGTGTGCCAGAAACCAGAAAAGACTAAAAACATGCTTAGAAATTCAATTTGCACTAGATAGTAGGGCCTTCACAGTAATATTACATATTTTGATTACACTTGATAATTTTGATAAAAAATTGAGATCAGATGATGCAGCACTAAGTTAGAACAAAGCTTTTCATCACCTAAGTGTAGTCTGTTACCAGAAAGAAAAAAAACCAAAAAACCAAAAACCAAACAAAAACCCACAACCAAAACCAAATCTGATCCTCTGAATAAAGCATGAGTTGAGTTTGCAAATGTTATTACTCAGATATAGTAGGTAGTTGCAATCTCCTTAGCATTGTCTCAGGGGGAATAAGATTTTGTGCAGTGAATTGTTAAGTGCATCTTCTGAGCTGTATTGGTAATACATTATGCCAATTTTGTATAACCTGCTCCCATGGTTCTTCCTGGGATTATTAACTCTCTGATACAGGTGAGTGAGTCTGGCAAGAATGGTGTTAGGGGTAGAAATCTGCTCCTGAAGAGATGTGAAGCAATTCAGAATGAACAGCACTTTGCATTTCATCAGATTTCCTGCCTTAAAACACCAGTTTCTGGAGTTATGAGATTATTTCATTTTGCTCATTAAAATAGTAGGCTTTCAGACATCTCCAGTGCACAGAAAGGCTTGAGAATGTAACATATTCAACTTTCAAGGTTCAAACCAGAAAAAAAATCACAGAGTCAAAAAGGGAAGAGATATGTCATTTCAAGATAATTCTTTTTAAGCAAATCTTATGCATTAAAAATATTTTAGGTGAAGCCAGAATTAAGTAACTTTAAATGTAAGAGCACAGACCTTTAGGTCATTATTTTGAATTGTAGGAACATAGCTGGCTAACTTTTTGTTAGTGGAAATCTGATTTTTCATCTCATGATGCTTCTTCAGGGACTAGAGCCTGAAGACAAGCTCAAACCTTGAAATCAAAGAAGGAGAATTGTGAATGGTTTGGACTGGCAAAGCTCTTACAGAACTTTGAAATCAGAGAAACTACTACTTGAATTTCAACAGATTAAATTACATTCCACATCAAAGAAACATGATAGGAAATGCTGCCTAGACAATGCTCAGCAGAAGTTCACAGTGTCTTGAAAAGGAGCAAGAATTAAACCAGTGGGCTGAAATGGTGTGGCGGAATGAAGGCGCAGACTCCTGCTTGTGATTGACAGAGATGCTTTAATGCTAATGATCCAGGGTTTCTGTACCATTGGCCTTCAGCTGGGAGTGTTTAAACAAACAAGGGCAAAATACACTGTCGCCACACATTCACACATAGACATTTTGGGCTGCCACCATGCACACACCCACAGACCTTTGGAGTTTCAAAGTACCCATTTGCACCCCTCACATTGCAAATTGCATACCCAGACCTCAGTTCCATCCCTGGCCAGTAAATCAAGGCTTTACAAAACAGTACAAGGTCATCTTGACATTTTCCAGGCCTTCTTGTTTTTCTTCTTTCTTGTTCTCATGCTGGCCTGCTACAAATGGAGTGCTATCTTGTTCAACTCCTACTAATATGAGTGGCTCTTATACCTACTGCCAGGTATATATCCCGTGTTTTGCGGTCCATTTTGGATGATTCTGTATCCTCTTTTCAGTCCTTAGTTGCTGTCTGCAGCTACAGTACACCAAAGAGAAAGGGTTCACGCTTTATTTTATCTTTGCACGTTGCGCCTTTTCCTTTCCCTTTCTCCAGTCATCTCTGTTGTGCTGGCCTAATTTCCCTGAAATGTTCTGTACTTTAAATTCACTTTGAAAGTTTCAGTTGGTTCAAAAAAAATTCTTTCAACTTACCCTTGCAGATGTGTTTCTGGGCAACACAGCATAAAATGCTTGCTCTTGCTCCTTTCATGTGGTTCTGTGAGACTGTCTTTTGTCAAATACATAAGGAAATTATTATTCCAGCTCTTGCATTTCCCTTTGACAGCTGATCCTGTTAGCAACACTTGCTCAGTAATGGAGCTTGCATATCTCTTTCTGGCACTAAGACGTTTTCTTCAGTGCAGGCATAGGTTTGAAGGCCCTGCAGAGCTGGCTGTAACATCGTGGTCTGACACCTGGGCAGACTGCAACACTTACAGAGGGAAACAAATGGTTACACTTCACAAAGATGCCCATGGATATAGCATGACTCAAATAATCCTCTCAGATAATGCTTCAAGGTCCCTGTCTTTCCCTCTGTGGCCATGCTGGGCCAGTTGGAGTAAACACTGTGGTTCATTGGGGCTTGTAGTTAATCTGTTGATTTGTAAGGACCAGAAACCCACTGTGGACACTGTTCCTCTTCCTGTACGAATACAAGGGTCATCTATCTGATGTGAGAAATAGTTGTCCTGTGATTATGCAATTGATCTGGAGTATAGCACATGTTTTGCTATTTTGGGACTTTGTACCACTTCAGCCAAGCTTATGTCACAGCATGGCCACATATATGCACACAAATTAAATGGCGGAAAAAGAGTGAGAATCCTTACAGATGCTGAGCGGGTTCTTGGACTATTTTACTGGGGAAAATACAAATAAAAACCCAGTTGTTTCAGAGGGGGAGTCTGAGCTACAAGAAGCACAATCATTTCGGGTCCCTCACTTATGCATCTATAACTCAATAAAGCAAATAAGTTCTGTTGGTAGTGAGCAATTCAGTTGTTATTCAGGCACCAGGTGTGGGAAGAACGCATTAAAATGCATGCTGACTGGCAGGAACATAATCATGGAAGTTGTACAAAATTTGAATATATTTGCACAATGCCTTAATTTGATCCTTAATTGTACTCCACAACATTTCCTTTACAGATTAGGGCTTGATGCAAAATCCTTTGAAGGAAACGTGAAGGACCCTCTTGATCCTGAAGAATTCTGGATTGGTGTCTTTATGTGTAACTACCAGTTGATAATTTCACTTCATAAACTTAGGAAGTTTCATCAGTGTCTGTCAGGAAAAGAAACTGAAAGAGCCTCTGGAAATGAGGATCCTAAGAGGAGGTAGCAGTTTATGAAGAGACAATAGATAAACTAGCTTTGGGAATTATTAGACAATTTAAAATCTTCTTACAAGCAGACACACCATTGTGTGTCTCATATACATTAACTAGGCACAGAATTTACAGTGACATTTTCAAGAAATAATTTTGTTACTGTGGTTTTGGGTTTAACTGCAAAGGTGCCCGATTTTTGTCTGATTCATTATTTTCACCTTTGAAACACTGACAGCTGGGGTGCTAATGCCATTCTTTGAAATGGGAAGCAGTGTCTTGTCCCTTGTCTAATCACAGCCATAAAGCATTGCTACCTTCACACTAAGGCTTCCATCTTCCTTTTTTAATTAGTTTTTTTATTATTTTTCCTGCACAAGAAGAAAATTGCTTGTTATGACTCCTGCCTCTTGCCCAAACCTCATAACACCTGAACCAAAGAGTAGGTGGTCATCTTCAGTGCAGAATTCCTTCTTCACTTCATGAGCGATGCAGCAGTCATATCAGAGGGTTTGTAAGAATCTACAGATTTCACATATACTGCACAAATTATGTTTTTGAGAAATTTTATTACTGGAACAAACTGATCAAACACAATCTGGCATTGAAAAAAACAAGTGAAATAGACAATCCTTTCTTTATAAACAGAAGTACTTTTCCAATTTTGAAGTTTAAGGCAGAAGTTCTTTGACAAGAAAGGTGCACAATGGTGATTTGTCATGGTGCAATGGATTAAGCAACACTATTCTGGTGTCCCAGTCCTTTTTAGTATAGGCTCCAGTATCTCCCTGAATCTGGATGGCAACATGATAACACATCCTACAGCATCATGTCTATGTTTCTGAGGAGCACTAGAAATGAAGTTTGTTTCAGGATTTGGAGTAGAAAACACAGGTAAAGGAATGACAAGGTTGTTTAGCACCAGAAGTGTCTGGTTTTTTTATAATCCTCATAAGAAAAATGCTCAGACTCCATAAAGTACTGCTTAAAATTGCATTTTTTTTTGAGATAATACTATTAAGAAAGAGCAAAGTATAGACAAAAGTTACTTCAGCTACTGGTAATCTCAAGTTGTGCAATATAGAATGGTTGTGGCATGCTATGCAGATCCATCCATGGGAAGTTTATTCTTTTTTGTTCCTCTGAACTCTTCCAAGATTTTCTTACAAGGAGAATAATTCTATTCCTCATTTTTGTTGTTCAAGAACAGGGGGTTCCAGGAGCTTGTTGCTTAACTGCTAGATAAAGGCAAGGGCATGAAAGTGGGCTGTAAATTGGGACCTGCCTGTTGGTTTCCCTGCTACATTCAACCAGGTAAGTATAGCCTGTAGTTAATAGATACGCACAGCATGAGACAGGCCTGAAGGACAAGCTGTGCATGTCACACAGCAGGGCAGAGCCCTGGCTTGGACCCATGCACACTACCTTGTTATGTGATTCTGAAGCACAGGGTGTTTCTTCATTTATGCTTTTCTTTTGAATATTCAGAGCTAGATCTATGCTGCTCAATTTATTTACACTTTACCTTTGTGAGTAGTGCAGAACACCAGGACTCCATGTGCCGTATGTAAGGGAGGGATGGACATTTCTGAATGGGGAGACTAAAAATCTTGTAGCTTAGGTGAAATGCTTCCTTTAAACTCATGATTGTAAGAAACTGCTAAAAGTGTGTGCTCTCTAAAAAAGGATCCTTCCTCTACATGTGCAGACCCTGATCCCAGAATCCTCTACACCTAGAACAGGGACTTGGGGCTTTTTGAAGGATATACAAGGTCCAAACTAATTTTGGTATTAGAGGTGCCAGCCACCTTTTCCATAATACATTTGACTGCTAATGACATTTCCTATTGAGGGGCGAAATCAAGTTTAGTCAACCTCAGCTGGAGCATCAGGACGCTGCTAGCAAGTTACACTCTATATCCTCTTTTTTAGGTGAAATTAACTCAACTTTTGCCACCTTTCTCTGAGATGCCACATTTTCTGAGCCTTTCTCTAGGTTCTTCAGTTTGTCTATGTCTGCCTTGTGCTCTGGAATCTACATGGCAAAGTACTGACTTCTCCAGTTAACATAACCTATGAATGACCAGAGGGAGTAATAACCTCTCAGATAAAGCACTACTGTTAATACACACATTTGCCATGTTGCATCTCCCTGACATACATAAAGTTACTTTTTTATCCAATATAACTCAGAACCCTTTTCTGTCTTTCTGTTGACTAACTGATGCTTGGCAATTTATTTTCATATTTAACTCTTTCTTCCTTATTTTTGGAATCCTTCTTTATGTTTGCTGCCATCACAGCCAATGACTACCTCTTCTGTTGGAATCTTGGCTCCTGAGGTCAGATGGCCAATATGTATATTATCTTTACTCTTGTATTGGGTACAAATTTTGGAGGTTGTGCTATTCAAGTTGATCATTGAAATACTGAGAAGAATGAGATCATAGTGAAACTCAGTGGGACCTCATTTGACTGCTCTTTGAATTTAGCAGGTTATCAATGAGAATTTTTGTTTCAAGCCACATTGTCAAACAACTCCATCCTGATCACAAAGTGGTTGCATTATATATCTGAATGTACACAGTGGAAGGAAAGCTTAACGTCAAGCTTCTGGGTTCAGCTCTGTCCTCAGGTCTGCAGACTTAGAGGACACTACTGGAATGAGAAACTCTAAGAACAGGGGATTATCTCTCATCTTTCATTAAGGAGTTTTTGCAGTTTCATCTGCAGCATCTTTTGTATGTCACTGAAAGAGTTGAAATATAAAATAGCTGGATAGGCCAGCCTAATGCAGTACTGTATATTTTCATGTTTTCCTTGTCATGCATTCTTTTGCAGGCAAATATTTAGCAGAATTTTGGAGAGAATATGGCTTTATATTGATTATTGAAAGAACTTCAGGGATAGTGGGAAAGGTCCTTAAACCAGACAGAACATGTATGAGACTGACTTTGCTCTTCTTTTCAAGCACAACTGTGGGCCTTGAAAAGTTAACATCAGTAAGTTAGTTCACAATTTCAGGCATCTAGTTTCAGAGATAAGTGTTGTCCTTTGACTTCCTCTGTTTTTCTCATAATTAAACACTTTTCATGATCTTACAATACAAAACTTTTTATCCTTCTCCTCAAATTCATGTAGGATTTTGTCATCCTTCCACTTTTCCGTGTGTGAGAACAAAGAAAACTATGAAAGCTCGACAGAACAGAGGAAATGGTAAAGGAACAGTTTAGAATAGAAATGTAACATTAGCTGTAGCTTCTGCTAGTATTGTAAGATGGAAATAACAGAGTGCTTCAAAGAAGCACGTTTTCCCAATTTCAGTTTGGACAAGGCTTGTTGTTAGAGGGTCCTAGGAAAAAAAAGCAGTTAGAAGCAATTTGAAATGAATGCAGGTTTTTATATTGTGTGTTTTTTCTCTATCAGATTTACAGGGTATAAGCAATTGGTTGAAGAGAACACAATGCTGTTCTTCAAATAAAATGAACATGAATACTTGTGATGCATTGAGGTTTGGTCGAAGTTTTAGTATGAGTAGGCAAAAGAAGCTTATGGATAATTGGTTATGTTCTTATTGTGTTTCAAGTGTTTCTCTCTTTCCTTCAAGCTATATTCTTCAATTTAAAGTGGACTCTTGCAGTTTTCTCAAATTCATATGTATTTCAGGAGCTCTGAAGATTTCATCCATATCAGATAAAAATTTCGCATCATGAGGAGACTGATATGAATGGCTGTGAAGCAGGAGTGGATTTCAACAGTTAAGCTACAAGGCCAAGAAACAATTACAGGCTTGGTTTAACTTGATTAGCATGATTATCCAGAGAAAGTTGTAACTGATATTTGGACAAGTGACCAGGCTGCAGAGGTAACAGTAAATTAGTGAAAAAAAGAACTGGTAAAACTAGACAGAACAAATGGTCTACATTTGTGGAGTTGCCTACAAAGAATCCAAATTAGATCTCATTATCATAGGAATTTTGTTGGCCCCTCTATTAAATTTTTTTTTTAGGATAATACAAAATAGAGCATGTGAGCAACGGGAACCAAAACTGTTCACTACTTTGCAAATACTAAAAAGCAAGATTAAAGAAGATGTCAGCAAGAGACCAGTAGGGTGTGAAAGGTAAAAGATCATACAACACAGGATGATGTGAACTCAAGGTAGATAAGAAAGAAAGGCTCACTTTTGGTTTATAGAAATGGTGAAGGCCATGAATTAGTCCTTCCAAACAATCATGTATTTCAGTGGCCAAATATAAACCAATAGTATTTGGTAGTAATTACCAAGTACCTGTTAGTAATTATGCAGATGACCCCATTCTGCAACAGCATTAAATAAATTTTATTTTTTGGTTTTGGGTTTTTCTTTCCTAGCAAAGCAAAGGATAAGTCATTTAGAGACACTTGAAGTATTTCCTTTGGCACAAAGTAAAACTATAATTTCATTTTCTTGTTACATTGTTTTTAGCCAAAGTTATTTGCTAAATTTTGATTCACATTTATAAAGAGTTTAAGCACTTTTTCGGTGCTTGTTATTTTGATTTTTTTAATAAATTTTCTGTACACTAATTAAGGCTATTGAATGCTGAGATGAGCATCCTAGGCATCATAGGCATCATTAGATAGACATACTCCTTGCATAATGAGTTTCTGTATATTATCTTCTTGTCTGGTTTTTTGGGGCAGAGGGACTATAATTTTCAGTTTCACTCATACTCAATCCAAGTTATCTTTCTACTAGAAAAACAACCATATCTTTTTATAACTTGGAAAAACAAATATAATTTCATTCAGAAAGCATAACTGAATTAAAAATATAGCGGTTGAGAGTCAGTCCTCTTCCAAAATTTTCTTCTCACCTTAATTTTTTTAATTCTCTTTAAGATTTTTCACTAAATGCAATGTAATTTTGCTTTTGCCTGAGCATGTTTTTTTTCCCCCCTGCTTATTACCTTCTTTAACAAAAATAGATTTATTTCATATACAAAGCCTGAATCTTGGAGAGATTGTCTCCCTTTGATATCCTCAATGACTCAGTGATAACGACAAAAATTTTCTCCTATGCTGCAATTTTGCTTAATGCAGGAGAGAGGACACCCAGTGGTGTGAAAGACCACATGGTATACCTCAACCATATTCCATGCGTCAGGTAAGACAACATAGTAAACTACACTTGGAGGTTTGCTGACAGCCAGGTAGTGGTGCACAGGAATCATTCTGCTTGGCTGTGCATTTTAATGACTTGGTAGTTATCTCAAGAACTTGTCTCAGGTATTTATCTCTATTCAAAGTGATCCATCACTTGGTTAGGCAACTGTCAACACATAGGGAGATGACCAAAACCCAACTGAAATAATCTAAGGATCCCCTTTGTTGACTTCATTACACCTGTACTCAGAGACTGTGTTTCTAATCCACTGTATCATAGTGATTATGGAGATACTTGTAGACTTCTCCATGGCTTTACTTCTTCAGTTTACCTCTTCTCTTGTAAATATTAGCTGTATCTATATTGTATCTATATGTCTGGATTTGTAGTGGAGCATTCCTGGAATTCAAATGCAGGGACAGGTAGACTATTATCTCTGCTCCTGATTGGCTGAACACTGTCCCAGGTAGGATCTTTCAGTGAACATATGCCACAGGCACTTGGTCTTTAACTACTTACTCTGAAAACTAAGACAGTTTACTAAGAGGGCAGCTCATGACATGCTGCTAGAAGTGCCTGGGATATTCCTGGACTAACTTAGAATGAGTGCAGTCTTCACACCTGATTTGAACACTGAGCAATCTCAATGTATTTATTATGTCTACCTATATATATAGGGTTGAAGTCTCCTGTGGATGTTTGTCAGCTTGGAGCTACAGCATGGCTTACTGAAGTCATGCCATCTATTATTTTCTAATGATGAGCCATAAAACATTATCTTTTAGTGTCTTATACATTTTCTGGAGGGCTTTAATTTAACCAGTATGTCAGTGTTCTGTGAGTTCTTCTCTTCCTGATGCTAGGATGTAAGGGAAGAAAGGGTCCACTATGTTTAATTCAGCATTTCATCATAGGCCAGCTAGCTGTAAAAATCCTTTAAATATTTATCAGTGTTAATTTACTGAGGTTTCTGCAGCCTCTTTCTCTGGCCACAGAGTGACTCCAATTTCTGCCCTGCTAAAAGCTTTGACATTTAAACAACAAGCAACAGGAAACATCCTTTTTTGTGGAGTCAGATGCAAAGGTTGTTCTCAGATTTTAGGTTGATCCTTGGGAAATTTCTTCTCTCTAAATCCCAGCCACTGTTGCTAAGCTCTTGTATTGGATAGCTCTGTCCCACTCTGCTTTTCTTGCTCGAAATAAGGTGAGGGATAACCATTGCTGTCTAAGGTGGATGTTAGCAGATTAAAGGAATAGAAAGACTTTCTTCAAGGAAATCTGTCACCTGTGTAAGTCTGAAGACCTCTCTGAATAAAATGTAATTGCACACCATTTATGATCTACTGATAAAGTTGATGCCTGTCTATTTAAACTCACCCCAATAGTGTTGTTTCTGCAGCAGGTTCGCCTTGATCACCAAGATACTCTCATTGCGGTTCCACAGCCTGCAGTGACAGAATTCCCTGAGTTCCAGAATGCCTCTCTCCACTTCACTAACCACATGCATCTTCTGACATCTATCTACTTCCTATCATCCATTCCACCTCCATCCTGGCTTGTCACTTGTGACAAGACAAGAGTCTATGACAAGGCACCTGGTCCTGTCCTGGTAGCTCACAATTTCAGTATGTGAAACTTTTGGCATGTGCCATTTCCTTGGCACGTCTCACACTTCTTGTGAACCATTTCAAAGCTGACCTTCGGTGGACTGGAACACATACGAACCACATTAAATTGTGATCTCTGCTTTTAGCTATGCAGTGTGACATCTCACATGCATTTCCCTGATGCTGTAGTTTGAAAGAAAAAGGAAAGAATTTCAGTCTCCTCTGCAGATTTTCACTCTACATTTGCATTCTCCTTTACAATGCACTGGTCCCCAAAATGGGCAGTTTAAAACAAGAGAAGAAACACCAGAAAGATACATCAGTAACATCTAGGGAAGGGGTAGATTGGGATACTGGACACAAGTGGATGTTTCCCCGTGACCTGAGTTATTTTGCACTAGTTCAGACAACTGTTCATCTGCCCTTGGAAAAACTGTGAAGTTATCTGCAATATTCTTTCTCTGTCCAGCAGCCCAGGAACACTGAACCTTATCTGACAATGTTTGCTTTTAGAGTTTTCATTGGGGATTTTTTGCATTACGTTTTTGGAATATACTTTAGGAGTGCTTGTCACATCATGTACCTGAACATGGCTATTCCTGCCTTGTGGAAGTCTGTTCTAGACTGGGAAAAGTAAGTTAAGGTTTCTGTGTATGGGTCACTTATTTTGTGACAAGCCACTGGATAGAGCTGATGAGTTGAATTGAAACAATGCAAAGGTTTATGGAATGACCCAAAGCAGAACAGAGCACTATCCTACAGAAAGGCAGCTGCTTATAGTCAAGAGATGGGAATCAGTAAGGGGCAGGAATGAGATATAAGTCTGTAGACTACAGTGACATCCTTTTGTCTCTGCATGAAAGCCGTTAAAGGCACTTGTCACACTTTCTTCTTCCTCTGATCATCCCATTAACTGGTTTTCCCCAGAAAGGAACTGTGTTCTGCAGGTACATTTGGAGATGTGACTTTCTCATGGCATATGTTAATAGCATCTCCAAGAAGCCCTTCCTAGAGTTTCATAGGCCTCACCAGTTTGGAGTTTAAAATATAGAAAGGTTGTTTTCATTTTTATTCCATTTATCAGGATACGAGAGTTTCAATTTAGTTGTCAGAAACTTAAATGAACTGAGAATAATTTTTAAAGTCAAAAATTATTATAGTTCCATGCCTTCCTGAGAGAAAAGAATCAGAATACTTTAAGAAAATGGATATGTTAGGAGGGGAGACAGACATCTTTGCTAGTGATTCACACTATAATGATGTCTGATTTTTATTCTGACTGGGAGCTACAAAGAGATGATTTTTCTACCTATTGGAGAGATTCAGTGAGGACATATAGGCACAGCTAGGACTCATTTTCTTTTTGTATGGGATCTCTCAGATACAATTTTCTAGGTTTCACATTTTACGAACAAACTTTTCCTGTAAATCAACACAATATTTACTCAAAAGGTGAGCTCCTAAGGACAATACATGGTCATGTTACAGAATCATGTATTGGACAGATCTGTAAAAGAATGAGACCTGCTGGTTCCCCAAAGGAACCAGATCAAAAAGATCATAATTTTATTTGTATGGGGTGAAAACTGGCTGACCTATGGTGTTGTTTCTGCTACTCAGATCTCTGGTGGGGAAGAGGGGCAGCTCTCACACCATGATGCTGGAGATGCCATAAACCTCTCTGTTTCAGGTTATAGTATGTGGTGAGAGCAGAGGTCAGAGTGGGTGATGCTCTTGGAAATGAGTAGAAGAGGAACTGCTGTTCTCTAAACCAGCAAATGAAACTTTCCAAGCCTGCTTGCTGCAGTCAGTCTGAAAGGTCTTCTATGTGAAGTGGCTTATTGCCAGTGAAAACTAGCATTTCCTACAGGAAACCTGGTAATTAATCATATTTAGTATTTTTCCCATAAAATCTACTGCAGTTTGACCAAGGGCAGTATAGTCTTCCAAAAACTACTAACTGCAACTCTTCCACCATCATTCACTGAATATCAGAGAAGTGAGATTATGACACTGGCCAAGAAAAAATATTTAAGACTTGCACTGGAGTTCCAGGATGAGTGGGGTAAGCCTAGGATGGCAATCTGCCTGATGCCACCCCAGGGATATTATCTATAACTAGGTATTTATTATTTTGTTCAAACTCTTTATATGCTTCCAGGTAAACACAAATGTTAAAATGTTAAAATGAATAATTAATTAGAGGAAGTACTAGCCATAACAAAACCAATTTAATACTATGATACCAACAACAGTTTTGTGATGCAGCACTAATGCCTCCCATTGCCTCTGTTTATGCAGACTGTCCAAAGAGTGAGAACGGTCTCTTCCTCACATTTATCAAGCTGCTCTGGGTGGGAACTCTGTGAAGGAAAAGTAAAAGTAATATCAAGGAAATTGTTCAAAATTTGTTCATGAAGAAAATAGGCTTCAGAGGGCCAAGGGAATGCTCAGACTCAATTTCATTTTCCTTTTGAGTTGCTTTTGCATATTTCAAATGTAATGGATTAGATCAGGATATGTACAATGAGCTCTTCAGTCTTCTTTCAAGGGTGTTACCTTAGAGCCTCTTCCAAAAGAAAGATGTTTTAAGTGGAATAGTGCTCAGAATGCTTAAACTTCACAGGTGATTTTCTTTAAAAGATTCAAAAAAATCCAACAAACCCAGGAAATAGTAAACCCCACCTACCCCAGGCAGAGAATAAATGAGCCTTTGGCCTTATTTTTGACTTTCTGGCAGGATGACAAAAAGGCCTGGACAACCTAATCAGATACGCTTGTAGTTGCTACAGAGCATACAATTTGACTGCATCAGGAAAAGAAAGTGTGTTGTTCCACATCACTAAACAAAACAGTAGTTTTATCATATACAGTTGTTTTTAATGATTTGAGTTTTGTTCTTCAAGTGTCTGAGTCAAGAAGGTGAAAGCAAACCAGAAAATAAGCTGGTGAAACAGACCTGTTTGAAGCATCACAATGCCCGTTCCTATTCATTAAAGCAGTGAAAGCTTCAGCAAATCTTTTGCACACTGAAGTCAGAGTATAATGAAATGCCATAGAACTCCACAGGAACACAAGAGGCCTTTCCAGAACAGTACACTTCCTAAAAGAGAAACTACTTGGCAAAAAAACAGGAATAAATGGCTTCTACTCTTTCTTTCACTTTCTATGAAAGTTCCTTTGGATATCTGACTTTCAGTCCAGCAACTAAATCACATATAAAGAAAACAAAATAAATTTTCATGACTGAAGAAAAAGCAGTGTTTTCTTTTATTGCACATTAGCTGAAGTAATTTGCACTTTAAAAAAAAAGGTAATGCAAAAGAAGTGAAAAATAGATCTTCTGATAGTGCCCATTTTCTTTCAGATGTTACACAATTAGAAGCCTTCAAGAGAAGCAGAGGGACCCATATTCCTTAATCAAAGGGAAACAAATTGTGTTTTACACAGTGTAGACCAATGTGCTAGGGTTCCAGTTTAAAAGGAGGTACCACCATTGATGTGGTACCAATTGATGAGGTTTCAAGACTTGAAACCTCAGTTTACTGCAGCTGATTGGTTTCTTGGGTATTCTGTCAAGATAGCAGAACAACATATCTTTGGGTCTGAGGATGACCTTGTGTTATGGAGTAAAAGCAAAGGAGCCTGGGCATGTCTGTACACAGATGCACTTCATCACGACTTTGACAAGGACCCTTTGGGTCTATTACTAATGGGTTTGAAGTTACATGGTTTTGCACCATTAAGAATCACAGAAGATTGTAACAACATTAGGTGTTATTTTCCCATTATCTTTTATAATTGACAATAGACAATCTCTCAGCTCAGAGTCTTGAAGGATCAGGATATCCCAGTCCATTTCCTGTTTGACTGGGAATGTCTGCAAAGTTGGTGCCTCCACAACCTGTCTGGGCAGTCTATTCCACTGTTTGATCACCCTTGCAAGAAATTCATTTATTCTTATGCTTAAATGAAATTTCTCATGTTCCATTTTGCACAAGTTACCTCTGATCATGTCACTGGGCACCACTAAGAAGTGTCTGGCTCCTTCTTCTTCATTCCCTCCTCTCAGCTATGGTAATACCCTCCTGAGCCTTCACTTCTCTGGACTGAAGAGTCACAGCTCTCTCACACTCTTCTTGTACAAAAGATGCTCCAGTCCCTTCACTACACTTTCTTTAGAAAGTCTATGTCTCTGCTGTACTGGGGAATGCAGAACTGAAATCCACACTCCAGCCATGGCCTCAGCAGTGCTGAGACGAAGAAGGAAAGGGTTGCCTCCCCTGCTCTGCTGACAGTTTTCATCCTCATGCAGTCCAGGCTACTCATGGCCTGTGAGTGAATGGCTAGCTCATGGTCAGCTTGCTGTGCACCAGCATCCGTCTCTGCAGTGGTGCTGCCCAGTAGCTCCCACCATTTACATCCCTAATCCATTCGTTTTTTGTTCATAAATGTCAGATGCAGTAAAGCACGGAACCTGGTTCATTCCTCAGTCACCCACATTACAAAGTTATTCCTGATGACTTTCAGAATACTCCTGGACAAGTCTTGTTCAGTTAGAATAAGTCACCATACTTTATGTAGTAATTCCCCCTTAACTCTTTATAAGAAAGAAAACAAGATAATGGGTTGGATATTGGTATTTTAATGTGTCACTATTTAAAAATGAAAACTTTTATGGATAAAAGAAGCAAAAATATATTATTTCAGTAGGAGACAAAGCCCACACTGATAAGTTCTCTTTGCTGAATTGATATTATTTCCTATTTTTCACAGACAGAATCTGATATAATAGACATTGTCTAAGTTATTAACCATCTTTCACATTATGTAGAATGAATGTGCTAATTTTAGTCACAATTGTTTTGCATTTCAAAGACCTTTTTGATGAAAATTAAAAAAACAAATTCTCCAAATCTCTGATCCTTTCTCTTTTCAAAGTGATTTTCTGCATGACAAGGTCACACCTACAGTGCTGTATCAAACTCCCAATTAGAGCCCTGATTTAATTCATCTGCAGAGGAACAAGACAATCTGTCATAAATAATTTCAGAGATCTGGAGTTAGACAAACAATTTAACAATGCCTTTATAGATGCTCAGTTCTTTGGCACACCAAGAGTCATATCAAATCTCATATCAAATGCTATTCATTACTAATTTTACAATTGTGGACCAAAAGATGATCTCTGCTTCTGATACCTCCCAGTAAAAATTGGCAAGGATACCTCAGAATGGACTTGTCCACCTTTGTTCATTTTGGGAAATAATTTAACTGATACCAGGACCGTGTTTGTTTATTAAATTTGTCTATGGTTTCTGGTCTTCTCCATGGAGACACCCTTGTCATGGGGGAGAAGCTTGCATGCCCTTACAAGGTTGCAAGCTGTGCTGGCGGTGGTACATGACTCCAGTAGGGTTTCCCATGCTAGTCAGGTCTCAACTGAAGGGTCAGACAAAGTGTGTCCACGGGCAGGATGGGCTCACTAGCCCCCCGGCAACCACCCTAGGAGAAGGGCACCTCTAACTCCAAACCCAGGCAGATGGACCTCGCTTAGCCCTGTAAGGCTGTCCATCTAAGAGAAGAATACTCA
>VWZF01004065.1:23285-56976 GCA_013396755.1 Sclerurus mexicanus | reverse complement strand
AAACCAAAACCACTACAACATCCAAACCTCAGCACTAATTACAAGGGAGTATTCATTACATTCATTACAAAGGGACATTTTCAGGACTGTGAAGGGAAAGAATTCTTCCCTCTTTATAATTTCCTCACATCATCCCAGGCTGGCTGTAAACCCAGCTTTCTGATCAGCCTGTGTGTCCTTCTCAAGATAAAAAATGACTTGATGACCAAGCAAACACTCTGCTGTTCTGCCTCACTCATTGCATGTTAGTGAGCCATATTGTTCAGGTTATCCAGATGTCTCTCTTTTCCGCTGCCACATATCCACTGTAGTTGAAATGAACGACTCACTATACAGGTATATTTATCTGACTGTGAACATTTGGCCCTATCAATTTTTCAGGCATAATCACAGACAGAGAAGGACTTAACCTTTCTAAAAGTTGCTAATGTCTTTTCCAAACTTAATTGTGAAAAAATCACATTTCAGAAAGGTTAGGCAAAATTCTCTCTGGTGTCTGACTAGATTCAAACTTACACTTCTCTGGAGGAATAAATCTGTCTATCTAGAGGCAGATTTGGTGTTTCTGTTGTTGAACATCTTACATATTTGCCAAAATATCAAGACTATGTTCAGGAAAGTGACTGGTTCAATACTCAGATGTTGACTTTTGTAGAGGACTTCAGTCTAGAAAAGCATTTTAGGGGCATCTCCTACGTTCATGTATTTTCAAGAATGAGTTTGTTTTATTCCACAGTAACATATCATACTTACATATTAACAGGACAAAAATAGACTGAAGAAAAAATAGAGCAGCCATCCTTTAAATTCATTAGAATGAAGCAGTGAACATTTTCAGCATGATCTCTGTTGACCCAAATCCATAAAATCTCCATCTTATTTAAACTAAAAATAATTTATGGATGGTTTTCCTCATAGCATGCCTGTTTTCATCTCATACCACCAAGGACTAAGCTAGTGGGGTTTGAAAATTTATTTTCTTGTAACAAGTGACTTTGATATTGGAATGCTGCCCAGTGCTGACACAGATGAAACAAACCTTGTGGTTTGAGCCAGTGGCAGTACCAATGACAGCCCCCCATCCCATTGCCCACCCCAAGTCTTACAAGAAACAGAGAAGTCCATTACTGGGCATAAGATATCTAAAGTGTCATTCTCCTTCTGGATTTCCCCAAAATGCAGAGTATTCTGCACTACTTAGATTTCACTGAGCATCTCTCAGAAAACTACTAGTTGAACTTACTATTGCTAGGATTTTAGACACTGCTTCTTATGTAGCTTGACTTTTCCCTGTCTTTGGAGAAGCATTCCAGTGTGAAAGCTTGTAAGAGGAGAAAATCAGACCATGATTAAATCAAGAGCTAGACTCCTTACTGTCAGGAAATAAAAAAGCGTTGATGGTTGTACTTAAAGAAAAATGTGGAAAAATGTGAGAAATTAGTAATTAATCATAAAGTCATATAATTGTTGAACGGTTAGGGATGGAAAGGACCTCAGAGATCATTCAGATCTAGTCCACCTGCCATGGACAGGGACAACTTACACTTGAATAGATTACTCAGAGCCATATTCAGCCTGGTCTTGAACACTTCCAGGGCTGTGTGCCTCACCACCACTATAGTAGGAATATCTTCCTAATATCTAATCTAATATCTTCCTAATATCTAATCTCCTTCAGTTTAAGGCCATGCCTCCTTGTTTTATCACTACACACCCATGTGAAAAGTTCATCTCCAGCTTTCTTGTAAGCCTCCTTTAGGTACTGGAAAGCTGCTGTAAAGTCTCTTTAGAGCCTTGATTTCTTGAGGTTGCACAACTCTGACTATGTCACCTGCCTTCATGGGAGAAGAATAAAAAAATAAGCTTTACAAAAGGTATTTTACTATGCAGAAGACTGAAGGATGTTGAATTCAGGTATATCTGCCAAGCATGTTTTCATTGACTCTCTGGACAAATGTACAATGAGCAGAACATCAGTGAACAGGGAACTTCCTTTTCATTAAGCTACCTGAACAAATTTATATTACTTAATATGACTAACTACAATTGTACACAGAGATTTAATGACACTTGTTTAATATTTACACAGGATCCTCAGACTTGCACAGAATCCTGTACCAGTTTGAAGCCTTTTATGAGATAAAGAAGCCCAAGACAGATAAAATAACAGACAGTAGTTACAAGTACTCTATTTCTTTTTAGTCAGATGTCAAAATTCACAAGATTCAAGGCACAATGGTACAGGATTAAAACTTGGAGCATCCCCTGAAATGAAGTTCATAGTTTCAAACCATTTGTTTCTGATAATTTTATAGTACTTGGTGAAAAATGGACTTATGTTATAAAGCAGAAATAATGTCATATCTTTAATGTTCATTTGTCTACATGATTTGATTTATCGTCTTCTGATACTTCATAGATATGCACAAGCTTTTTTGAATATCTATTCAAATTTTCTTTTCTTTTTTTGGCTTAAGATTTGTACATTGTTGCCATAAGCCATACAACTTATGTCCTAAAACTGAACGATTAAAAAAAAATAAAAAGAAACAAGTTAAAGAGCAAGAGACTAATATTTATTTATTTATTTATTTAGACACAATGCTGTCATTAGTGAAAATGATGAAGAAATTTAAAAAAAAACCACTAAAATAAGACAGAAAATTGGGCAAAAAGAACATGTTTTGAATAAGAAATATGCTGAATTCAAGTCTCTGGTCTTTTTTATTCCCTCAGAAGTTTCTGTCTTTTCTTCAGCAATATAGTTGCTAAACTGGTGCTAGCTGCATTGTTTCTTTGTATGTTACTAACAAAGGTTTGTTGATCAAAGATCACGCAAACACATTCATTAGCTGGCCTAAGTAATCACTTTGGTTTTTAACTCCAAAAACCTAAACCAATTCATTTCTATTTAATTACCATGCATAGTTGGTTTAGAGTTTACTAATAATGAATACTTCTTTCAGCTGAAGTGGCATTGATCACAAATTTTTACTGCCGCCTAACTGATTTGACATGACAAATGCCACAGACCATTCTCTTAGAGCCATTGCTTTTGCATATGTAAAGTGAAATCAATTTAAAAGGCAATCCATACTACACATGTACAGAACTAGTTATTAACACAGTATTGTAAAAAAAGTCGATCCCTCCACGAAGATTTACTCCTGTTGAGCAGAAGTATGCAATTTATTTCATTAACTTAAAAGAGATACACTGACTTCTTTCCCCTTTTCCTCACATATTACCTCTTTCTTAATCCTGCCTCATCGCAGTGAATGTCATCAAAACTAGTCGATCCATTTCAGTTTAGGAGAAAATGCCCCCAATTGATGTTTTAGCTGTCTTTTTAACAATGTCAAATGGTTGGAAACTGTTGAAGTGAAAGACTTTTACTGCTTGCTGGAAGTGAATAGTGTAAACGGTATTGATCTGCTATGAGGGCTTTACAATAGAGAAACATTCAGTACATTATTTAAAATAGAAATACCTATTTGATTTATTTTATAGCTTTTATCCAGGCATTTATAAGGCAATTGTTCTCTCCTTTGCAAAACTTTCTTTAAAAGTACAAATAGCATTCAGGTCTCTCTTACAGATGAAGTTGCTGCTGTTTTCAGCAGAAGATGAAATCTTCTCAGGGAGAAAAGGAAAGAGAGCAGAGGAGGGAGGTCTGATGCTCCTTCAAGAGATGAAATTGAGAAATAAGCATCAAGAAGAGGAAGTGAGAAATTATTCAGATCTTCAAAACTAGAGCCAGAGGCCAGAAGGCAAAGTTAGAGTTACTAGAAGGCAGAGCCCTGAATCTTCACATCTGCTACAACTTTTGTTTTGATAATATTCATCCAGAAACTCTGAAAATTACAAACTTGGAACAATGAGAACTAAAGAAACCCCAGAGACTGAGACTGTGACATGGGGACAAGCAACAGGCCTGTTTTTTCATGTATGATGATATGAAGTACTATTCCCCTTTTGTCATGACTTGTTCAATGCTTTCGAAAGAAAGAAGAGGTTTTTGCTGCTTTCAACAAACTGCATGTAACTTCTTTATTAATATATCTATACAAACAGAAAGGTATAAGGTGGTGTTAGTGATTGTAAGACTAATTTCTACTATTTTATGCTTTTTTTGTATTGCATGACTATGTACTGTCTCACTGGCCTCAGCTGAGAAGTCAATCCATCCACTATTTTTTTCTTAATTGTTTGTTTCCATGAACTGCAGACTGCAGAGCAAAGTAATTTGAACTCCTTCAGATCTAACTTCAGTTGGTATGAGAGAAAAAAAAAAAAAGGTTTTTCCTCTTCTCAGAGCAAGCCAAATTGTGCCGTAACTCACCTAATGCAGAAGACCTGATCTGTACAAGATTTCAATGTAAACTGACAGTAGAAGAGATGAATTAGCTTAACTGACTGTTTCACTTGCAAAGATTAAATAGCCTTTTACTGCAGATGTTTGCCAAGGAAAATGGTCCCTAGTGGAAGATTATAAGCAGCTAAGATAGGTTTGATGAGAATTTTAATTGCTGTTATGCTATTGGTAACGGAAAGATTTTATTACATGCCATGCAAAAGTCAATTGACATTTTTGAGCCAAAAAAGCTCTTGGTTGTACAATGTTTGGAAAAATCAGTATTTCAGGCAGCAAGGAGGTGCCTTCTTAATTTTTTTTTTCCATTCTTGTTCTCCAGCTTTTCAAAACAATTTTCTTAAGACACCTAAGTCACATTCCAATGAGCCAAGAACAAGTGCCTAAAAGCAAAATCACCTGACCCGACCCCCCCCCTCACCCCCCCACCCCATTTTTTAATCCTGAACGCAGCTGAAAAAATTACAGTGTGGACCCTGATCTAATTCCCTCTTCAGAAGCAACTAAGTAGTTTGAGTACTGTTTCCAGGAGGAACACAAATGGATTAACTTGTTCACATGATGGTAATTTGTTTTGCACAGGAAACACCAAAGAGCGATGCTATAGGATGTTATAGGTTTTTTCAAACCTTCCTCTAAAAGCTGTTCCATTTTGCATGAATCTATTAAATATTCACCACCTCTCTCACCAGAAGGGGAGAGGACATAGTTGCATAACATAATGGCTAGCTCTAAGAGACTCGGCTTTCTTGCTCCAATGGATACTTCAATTCCCTGCTCCAGTTGGTTCATGAGCTGAGACCCATGTCTTCTCCTTTTCAAGTGAATACAGTAACAAACTATAGCATCATGCTTCCCTTCTCCTCTAGAATAATTATTTGCTGAACCTTGCAAGGTGCAATAACATTTGGTTAGTAGACCACTCACAGCAGAAACACATACTCAACTCTTCATTCTCTGACTGATTTTCTCTCTGAAGCCAAAGAAAGGATCTTGTCCAACCTGCCCAAGGACTTTAGCTACTGAAGTACAAAGAAAAAAGAGAAAAGGACATTACCCTCTTCATTGCACCTAGAATGCCTTTGTTTAAGTGCAGTGATGTGCTTTCAAATATATGTCTTATATAACATGTGTGAGGACATGTGTGTAATTTATGTGTAAATGCTCAGCACTGCCATTATCTAGGAATGTTCCACAGCCACTGGAGCACCTAAGGGATACAAACTCTGCTGGGGTGCAGCTGCATCTGAGCAGGGCTTTTATCTGAAACAAAACTCCAGAAGAGCTAGCACACATTAGACAAATTCTTCAAAAAATTAGGAGAGAGAAACTATGTTTACTGAGTTTGCATCTCTGTTTTGAGGGAAAAAAAATTACAATTTTCAGTATGAAAACATATTGGAACCAAACAAACAATTCAGTGATGCTTCTAAGGTGGACACTTTCTTGGTAGGCAGCACTAATTGCTGCAATAGCTTTTAGGTGTTCTAATGCACTCAAGTGAATTATGCACCACACTGCTTCTGAATGACACAGCCATTTCTGACTCCATTAATATGGAAGATTTCAGCCAAATGCTTTTAAACGATAACTTCTCTTTATTTGTAATTTCAGACTCTATTGATTTCCTTCTGTTCCCTTCATTATGATTTCAATTGATTACCTTGGCAACTGCAATAACAATGATTGCACTTGACACTGTCTGAGACTCTCGAGATGGTATTTGAATAGGAATGGTATAATTTGGGGGAAAATGCCTACAAGAACCTGCCATTAACATTACACTTACACTTTACTTTTATTGACTTCCCTCTCTTTATAACAGGCCCTTGTCAGGGACTCTGTTGTTAGATATTGGTTAGGATTTCAGTGACTCCACAAAGTAAAATATTCTTATTAACAAAGAGGGCAGATTTTATACTAGTGTTATTTTTCAGCACTGTGACATTTTAGGGAAATCTTCCACTCTATATGAGATTTTCATCCACTTGCTAGAAGAGTTGCCAGTTTTTGTAAACAATGTTCCTGGCCAAAGGCTTTCTTTTACTAACTGTATTATGTCCTTGCACACAGAAGAATCAGAAATACAAAGGCATTACTTCAGATTGAAAGTTAATATGAATTTATTCCATTTCATTGCAGTTTATACCACATATATGAGAATTTTCACATACTTTTCTTAGGGGAAAAGTGACTGTTAAGTTTATGTAGCATTTCAGTTCTTCCATTTGTACATACACCTTTTATCTTTATTTAAGGACTGTCCACAATGTAGTAGCAGTATCCTATCCATAGAAATAATATTGTACCAGAGGTTGCTTTTCTTATTCAGGATATGTCAGGACTGTATTTATGTCAGAGAAATATTGCAGGTAAAAGGGTAAAGCAAAAGACAGACATCCTTCTCTGAAAATTACAAAGGTAATTCACATTTATGAACACTGTTATAGAAAGACACAGCTTCAGTTTCCTGTTTGTCACTGTGTGCATGGCCTTTCATTTTGATTTTATCCCACATCACCAACAGTATCTTCTGATTAAAGCTACCCTCTATGAATGTCAGTTACTTGGTACTTTATATAATAATAGTATTTCCCTTTCTAAACCTACTATTTCAATTTCAAAAAGAAAGAAAGATCTGCTCAGAAAATGGATTTTTTTCCTTAAAATCTGGGGAATTGGATGTGATATACAGCAAAGGAGTAATTTTAGCAATCTGCCTTTTTGTTATTAGTTGTGCACTTGCAATGAAGAGCAGTGCTCTTCCTCCCTTGCTACTCTATTACAGGGAAGCTGGATAATTACAATTACAGACGATTGATAGCTTGAAGCCACAGGTTAGGAGAGGAACACTTGGAGTTGGACATGATCATTTTCTTCAACACGATAGCACCCTTCTGCTATCTGAACAACAGATTCAAGTACAAGAAAAGGTAATTGTAGAGTAATGAATATTGCATGTTATCACTATACCATCTACTGAGAATATTTATCCATAATTATCCATATCAAAAATGAAAGTGAACCTTTGCTTTTATCCCTTGCCCTCAGATGCTTGGTGAAGTAAAAAAAAACTCTTGGGGTAGTCCAAGTCAGCCTTTGATCAGACTTTATACACATGAAATTCAACTATGAAGAAATTTTTGAAAGTGATTCAGTCTGTTACTTTATCTCTGGTGTCATTCAGGGCAATGCAAATTTTACCTTAACTTACATGGACACAGCTTTAGAAACTGTATTAAAGAAGCTCCTGAAAATTTCTGACTCAGTCTCATAAAACAGGCCCAAGTGGGAAATAAGCAAAGAGTTCTTGTGTTGGTCTATACAGTTGTTTTACATGAATCATGAAGAAATTTGAGAAGTTTCATTTCATAAAATGCCATCTTGTCATCCAATCAATTTCCAAATGTTACTGCCAAATCAGGAAAAACTGGTGACATCAATAACTGGATAGACAAACTTCAAAAAAAGTAAGATCTTATGGAAGACAATTAGAAAATATAATTCAATAGAATATTGTACATAGTGATATGGTCATTCAATAGGAGAACCTGAAGTAATTTGAAAAAAAACCCAAACAATACATTGCACAGCTGTCCTATTCATGTAATTCATTCACTTATGAACCCTAGAGGAATTTTCAGCCACACAGTCTGAGATCTGATACAGAGTTGATCAGAATAACTATTTTCTGAATAAAAGAGAGGGATATCTATCTGAAACCTGTAAGACCCTTAAGAGAAGAAAAAGAAGTAAATTAAGGAGAGGGAGAGTGAGAGAGAAGTATTTCATGGTAATGCCTTGCACACGTAGATGTGTCACCTCATTGTTGCTCTCAATTAAAGCAATGGAAAGGAAATCACTAAACTGAGGTGTTTTATTGTAATGGTGTTAGTGAATGCCAAGAGAAATTAAATAATAATAGTGACTATTATGAGTAATCTGAGCTTAAATTAGATAAAAAATTTAAATATTAATAAATTTATTTAACTGGATGGTAATTTTTTATGTTCACAGTCATATGCCTTTTGAATGGTTCTAATTGTTGTGTTACTAGAGTTGAATTCTCAACTTTCACCTCACTGTTGACCAAGAAACTCTGAAATACCTCAGCTTGAACTACCTAATCAAATGTAGGTAATGCTAACTTAGCACAGTTTATCAGCAGCCATTGCACAGTTTGTTTGATTAAATATTGTTAGGTTGTGTAGGAGAGTTCCTCCTCCTTTAAAGGCATCTGTCCAAGGACCTTTTTCAATTCAAAAACAGGAAAAGTCTGTACTCTTTCCTGGCTGAGCCCTGCACCTGATCAACATGGTCTATCATATCTTCTTAGGTCTTCTTGCTTAATTGTTTCTTAAATATCTCTGCAAAATCTCATAGCTCAATCTCTGTGCATGTGTGTTGCAAGGAATAAGTGCCAGTTACGAGAAAAACCTCTGTATTTGAGTGAAATTTGGGGTCAACTGCAGGAGTCAGTCTGGGGGTGTAGGCATCTGGCCTGTGGTGCCAGCTACTGGAATGAGTGGGGTCACAGTATCAGGGACTAAAGTGAGTTGTAGTCTTTAACCTTCAGACACTGGAGCAGGAGTGGTATGTGACCCAAAAACCAGGTATGATTACAGTTGATTGAGATGCCAAGCGCTGCCAGCTGGAGCAGACTGTTGGTCACAGACCATGGGTCTTGTGCCAGCTGGTGCATGTCAAGTGTCTGTATCTTCCCTAAACTCAGTAAACATGTGGTAGATGTGTGTGTTTGTGTGGATGTGGATGTGGATATTCACTAGCAAACATCAAGCTGCCAGCCGAGGGGACTTGTGAGTGTGGGCTGTGTGTGGGACAAAGATTTGAATGCCATCTGTTTCCTGGTGAACATCAAGCTGAACCAGCCAGAGGGCAAGGGGCCATGAAGTGTGTAAGTGGGTCTAGGATATGGGCAGGCATGATGGGTGAACAGAGAGGGTGTGCTGACACTTGAAGGACCTGCAAATATACGTGAACCTGAAGAGTTTATGTCTGCACTGCACTAGTGACTTCCTGACTCTTCCAGCCCAAAAGAAGAAGGGAACTTGCCTGTCTTGTGCTTGTGTTTTATGTGACTCCTTTCTTTGGGTGCTATTGAAGCAACACCTTGCGTTTGGCAAACTGTGTGACTGGCTGTGTCAGTATCCTGTGTGTGTCTTTGTTCGTGACCATGATCATGTTCATGTTCATGCTCAGCTTCACCACTGGTTGAATCAGCAAAAGGGGCTACATGTTCTTCAGGATGAAGAACTTTTCTTTTAGACTCCAGCAACAGGACAGTGGAATTGCCTGCTTGGAAAATCCTCCAATCCTCAATGCTCCCCTTCTTACTTTGGAAACTTTGCTGCCTTTCCTGTTCATTTTCTGAGCTGACCCTTTGTTCCCTTTTCCCAGAATTTTTATGGAAATTTCTGTGTTCTTTGACTTCCACACAGCATTGAAAAAGCTCCAGATTAAATCGGAAGTGTAAAGCTTTGAGAAAGAACTGAGAATAACTGTTTAAAAGGCCAAAAGTATTATTTTCCTCGACTTCTAAATTTTCACCTCTGCAGTACATCTAGGCAGAAAGCAAACATCAAAAATGTGCTTGCTGTAAAAAAGTTTTGCCCCCTTGTCTGTTCATACCCCTCTAAGAATTTTACTGTTTCTCTATACAGGCCTGCACAGATTTGGGACACACAGTACTGAAATCATGATGCAAAAGGTTTATGCACCTCACACACTTATTTTTATCACAAATGAGAACCTGTCTCCATTTTCTTTCTCTCAAGTTCTAGCCTACACTGCATTACAGAGAAAGTAACATTCTCGGTCACATATCTGAGTGGTGCAAGTGTGAGGTTTAAACTTGTATATAAGTATCTGCAATGCCTATAAAGATCAGGTAGAAATGGATGTAGTTCTATGAAGATAATGCTTTTTACAAGGATTAAATTTTGTGGAAATATTTGAGGGAAACACACCTTTCAGTACAGCCTGTTGTATTGACGTAACGTATGAAGAATTTCCTCTTAGGATATTGCAATGGAACTGTACCATTATTCTCCCAAATGCAATTCTTACCTGATGGTTTAATCATAGAGTATAATTTATCATCAAAAAAATAGATAAAGCATTATAGGCAATGTAAGGTGGGATTTTTTTAAGGAGAAAAGATTTCAAACTCCTCTAAAGAGTGAGCTTATATTTTTTGGTTCAGCCCAGTTACTGCTTTGTGGTTCCTATTTCTTATTCTCTTTATGAATAAAAGGATAAATCATTGAATTTCATTTTGACTTGCCAAGATGTTGACTATAGCAGAGAATACAACTTCTCTGAATAGCAGTCTAACCTTTAAAAACAGGCTACAGGTGCACTTTTTTTACAGGTGCACCATTTGGTGTGATGGAGCAATCATAGTATCTTATTACGTTGATTTCTGTACCTTATCAAGAATTGAATATTAAGCTATTTTGTTCCTTTTCACGTTTCTTTTTTTCCTCATGTTTTTCTTTGATCTGATGACGCATTGCAAATATTGACCCTAAGATTAGCTCAGTTGGCTACAGCATGGTGCTAATGACACCAAGGTTGTGGGTTTGATCCCTATATGGGCCATTCACTTAAGAGTTGGACTTGGAGATCCTTGTGGGTCCCTTCCAATGCAGAATATTCTTTGTTTATCTGTGATATTGTTAAGTAAACAAAAATGCTATTTGGTTTTTGGTGTTAAATAATCCAATAAAAAAAGAGAAAAAAATAACAAGCTTCTATCATGGCAAAAGTAATGAGTAATTCTTTCCTTGACAGAATGGAAAGGTTACCCTGAAAATGGTAACTCCATTAAAGGGCAGCACTTGCTCTTAGCTTGTAAGTACTGCAGCTTAAAATGTATTTAAGAAGCTAATGGAATTAGCTGACTATAATTAGAGCTGATAGAAACAGCAGATAGAAGTTGGCACAGTAAAGTATCTCATTCAGTTGGACAGTTTTTTAATACTTCCTTCTGTGGTCAGAAGTTGTCTAATCAGGTATCTAATCATGTATCTGCATGGACTATGTGCTTCATATAATGGATGTCATGAACTTTCTTGTAGTGATTCCCCTTATGAAATATGTTCAATTATGTGAAAAGTTGGGAATCAAAGAAATTGATCCTAAAACATCATTTTAAAGAGCTTTAAGTGCTGATGAATTATACTTCTCTTTGGTTGCTTGGCTTGGAAATGTGGAAGTGCTGGAAAGCTGTAATTGTCACCAACACCACTGTTTAATGTTCTCAAAGACAACCTCAACACTTCACAGTAAATATTCCTGAGATTTATCAGTTATTTCTTCCCCTTTCATCTCATCATTCTTTGCAGTTAAAAAAGTGCAAAAACATCCTGTCTCAATCACCCCCTCACCCCTAACCTAAACACAGGAATGGCAAGTATGTTTACATTCTGTTTTTCTTAAGTTTTAATTTGACCTATATCACAACTTTTCTAACTCTCAGTTGAACCTTTGGTGCAACTCATACAGCCACTCCTGCCACTGGTTCCTTTTGTTTCTACCCAGCCCTTCCACTGCAGGAGTTTTGTCGGAGCTTCTGAACAGGCACAGCATCCTGCCTTGTAACATACTGTGAAGAAAATAAGTGGAAGAAGACTTCTGTTTCCTAATGGTTTTCCTGGGACGGGCCTCAATCCCACAGCTAAAGCTGTCAGAGTGAAGACACCTTGCTTCCTAGTTGTCCTTGGTCACTAGCCACATTGCATACCAGGAGAGGACATCACCCAGCAAGACGTTTTCTTTCTTGACTGCAGTACTGCCTGAAGCAAGCCATTATATTCTGTGTCATGGGCTTCCAACTGTAAGTCAGAAAGGAGTCATGAAGGATGTGAACAGACAAAAAATGAGATAATTTGCAGTGCCAAAATGCATTTCAGAATTATTAAGGCATGATAATTTTGCCCACTTTCATTAAAACAACATTTGTTAAGGAAAAGAGTTGACATACATATATATAATCTTTTACATAATAAAAGTGCTATTGTACTAAAGTATATTGGCTTCCTGTAAGGGAAATAGCAACCTCAATTTTTTAATTTGTATTAAGACAAGGTAAAAGCATATGGGACATATTGTGATACACCCCCAAGATAATAAATCATAAATATGAAAATAGTTCCAAAATCCTACAAGAGCCCTTACATAACTATAAATATCAGGAATTTTTACCAAGTATTCACTTGCATTTCCTTCATAAAGTACTTAGGACCATCTTTTTCCAATACAGTCAAAAGTTCAGATTAGCTCTTATGGAGCTAGGGGCATTTCTGGATATACAAGAATTTAAATAAAGCATAATTAAACTCTGCTATTTGTTCAGGTACAAATGGTTTTGGGGGTAAAAAAATGTCTCTCAACAATATTACTTTCACTACACAGAACTAGACTGTTAAAAGTAGTTGCAAGCAGGATTGTTCAGTATGAATAAAACTGCCTCATGTTTGTCAGCAGAAGCACAAATTCTTACTGACCAAATTAATTTGCAAATTCATTCCAGTTTTGTCAAATTTGTCTGAAAATCTAAAACATCTAATTAAAACACAATCTTCTTTAAATATATTTTCTGCTCATTTTTCTGGATACTGGCTTCACTTTTATGAATACTAACTGAACTGAAAAATGTCGGAAAAGAACCCCAGTCAATAGTAACAAAGTAGAGCACAGTATAGGTTCTGAGTCTGTGCTCATGTGAATCTGTTCTTAGATGTGACCTGAAGCAGTATGTGTCTGAAAAGTTTTGTTTTCACCACTTATAACAGCTGTCTAATGAAAACTATTGGTTTGCTATGAGTCTTGACTTGTAGTCTTAAAATAAGAAATATTCCTGTATAGGAACCCTTCTCCCGCTGATAGATTAGCACACATATGGAAGTGCTCCATCAATCAATTACAAAGACAAAGAACTTATTTATTGTTAACTCAGACTGGAGCCATATCAACAATGAGCTCTGAGGAGGCCACTTGCTCCAGAAGGGGACCCGGTCATCTGCACATGGTTAAGAAAAAATGTTGAAAGGGCAAACATTTCATGCATGTATCAGGAAGAAACAACTCTTTGTATTAAAAAGCATTCTATAACATTTCTCTTACAAGCCAAATACATTTGGTATTTTCTGTCTGCCTAAAGTGAATCAGTTAAGGATTCACAATCCACAGGTTGTCAAAGTAGATATGAGTGAGGAAAAACAGACACTGAATTCTTTTCTGAGCAATAAATGCATCTGATGTTTTCTTGGTAAGCTACTAAACAAACAAAAAACCCCAAATTGTAAATAATTAGACACATGTACTAATAAAAGTTTTTCCCATGGTAAATTGAAGGGTCTCCCAAACACTATCCTAGCTGGCTGCTGCTCACTGAACAGTGTTTGGAGCCCTTTACAGGGACAGCAGCAGCATGTCAGCAGGACTAGGCATAAGCCTGTCCTTCTTATCCTTGAGGATCCTGGAGGAATTTATTTTTTAAGTAATTGTTGAGATTCAGACAAGAAATTAACATAATCCTTTCAAAAAGTCACCAAGTTGAGAATGTTTATGATATGTTTCCATATCACAAACTTAGCCAAGGACATGGTGTAAAGCCTTGAGCATCATAAGACTGATTGTGTCTTCCTTGGAAGTGAGATGCATGTGACTAAATGCTGTCTGATAAGCTATTGGTGTCATCACTAACATAATGGTAGTCCAGGTGCCAAGCACCCTGGTGCAAGCAGGTGGCAACAATGACCCTGAAAGCACAGAGCATCCCTCAAAGACTGCTCTTGAGCATGCAGAGACATTGAGCAATGCATGGAAAGTCAGCCCTGCATTTTCTAAAATGGTGAATAAGCAGGTACAGTGAGGGTCTTTTCCTTAGTCTGTTCTGCATCATTCTCATTGCTCAGATCAGTTTTAAATGCCATATGGAGTTCTTTCAGCTAAAGTATTTTGAACAGAGTGTTTTCAGGGTTGATTGATTTTATTTTACTTTAATATACCTTATAATGTAAATGTATGCAACTTTTATCCTCCTTTTCCCTTTTACCCTTCTTCTTCCACTTATGTTCTTGCTATGTTACCTTTAATAATTATTTTTCTGGACACTTTTCCATCTGAAAAGTTGGTTAAATCTGTGTTAAGCTAAAATAATTCTGATTGAACTTATGAACATTATGTTTAACTGGAAAAAAACATGTCAAAACCCTGTATTTTTATTGTCATCATAGCATGGACCACTTTGATGATGTGCTTCTGTCATATTCACTATTAACTATCTACACAATAACTACACACTTTTCCTCTAGCTGCAACTGTCAATGAGGTTTTCAAGTGGAATGCATTACATACATGAAATACTTACAACATCTTGATACTTACAATTCTGCAGGAGAGCTGGAAAAGGCGTTAGTTAGGGACATGTGAAATCAATGATGCTTAGAAACAGTTGTATAGAATATGTGTTACAACATTTTGAGGCTTACGTTTCTCAGCTTAGCCGTAATGCCCATTGGATAAACTGCAGTTCGGTATTTTAACCATAAGACCTTTTTTTCTTTTTTTTTGGTTAGAATTTATGTGTTCTTTGGCAGAAGCAACAAACAGTTTCGTGGTATTAGCCTGCCAAGGCAAGTCATAAATTATGGTTAAAGGAATATATACATTCATTTGTTGCATAATGAATGTATATTTCAGATACAGTGAAACATTTATAAGATTACTGACAATATAGCAATTAGTAAAGCACAGACAAAGTCAAACAGCAGTATATTTGGTATTTAAGAGTTTACTGGTGATATACTATATAGGATATTGAATATACTTAAAACATTCTGCCTTACCCTGCCACCTGCCCCCTCAAGTCCCCAGACTCTTAATACATCATTACTCAGACTAACCAAATACATTCATGATGAAGCATTCATTAAGAAAACATTTAATTAATTATTTTTGAAAAAGCTGTCTTTTTCTGATAAAGATAATAGCAAAAATTAATCTGGCACATCATAAAGGTCAGATTAAACATCTCAAGTGGTTTTTTTTTTGGTTGCAGTTATGATCACATCCTTCCTTCAAGCTGAGAAATGTCTAGTTGTATTCCATACACATTCACTGGATGGAAGTAGCCAAATATGCTCTGCTATGATTTTCAAACTATGAAATTAGATAAGATTGGAAATGCTCACATCCTCCATTTCTTTTTTTTGCCATTCACATGTTCTGGGTTCATGACGGTGGGTTTTGATTTTATATGAAAACACTTGCATAAATAATTGGTTATTGTATTGAGTAAGACTGTTACAAATGTGCTCTTGCCTTCATGAAAAATAAAGTATTCATGGATCAAATACTTCTAATAAAAGTGATATGCGAAACATATTGCATATCCATGTATCTACTGAGAGTTTCTACATATTTACTTAAGAAACCATGATGATTGAATGCAAGGCCTCATTTTATTTAAAATACAACAATAAATTCCGAAACCCAATTATAAAAGCAGAGTGCAATAATTGACAGCCTAAGTCATCAAGGAATTCAAGCTTAGAACGAGCTTCTGCAAGGGATAAGAAAATATGGCAGCTGCTGAAGCAAAGCCTACCTGAAGGCTCAAGCAAGGGAGACTTGGATATATTTGTTAATTTCTAACTCATTAGGTGATTAAAATGGGAACTGAAACACAAGGAAGCAAAAGACAAAACTTGTCACATAACTACTGCAAACATCACAGTTGTGTAAGACAACTGGGGCAGGGGAGCCGCAGATGACAAAACCCCTGGTGACAGCTGCTACCTGGCCTTAGATGAGGAGAGAGTCACAGAGACAGGCCCAGAGCCATGTCATCAGTGCATGCCAACCACCTGACATGCAACATAATAGTAAAAGCAGTAGTTCTTCAGTTACAGACACATGTCCACAGGTGTCTAACTCTGTATCAAGGCAAAGCCTGCACTGTAGCCATGGTGTCTGGAGGTCTCCTGACCAGCTGTTGGCTCTGCTGGTCTGAGCTGTGCTGGACTGTGAGGCAGCTGCTGGTTCATGTGAGTGTGAAGTCTGTGAGGGTATCTTAGAATAGAAACCTTAGAGGAGGAATTGCAATCCACTCACTTTATCCATCATGCTTAGAAAATTCACGTCTGATTGTGTGTCACTGAGCAGTGCTGTTTTGCTCATGCAGACATAACACCAACACTCTTTGTGACAGCAGCAAAGACTTCATACAAGCATTACATGCTCCAGAAGAACATATGTGATGTTATTTCTCCATGTGACAAGAGAAAAATCTGTATGTGTTTAAAAAGAATAAGATTTTTTTAATAAAGAGCATTTTTCATTGATTGCAAACAGATTTACCGTGGTAAATATAAGAAACGTCTGAGAGCACTAGAGACAAACAGTGGTTTGTTTGGTTTTTTTCTCCTTTTTTTTGCACAGAAGAACATAAATATAGTACAATTACAGATGCATATGAAGCCACCTGAAAGTAGCTTCTAAGTTTAAATGTAATATAAGTAATTCTGTTGCATGCAAATCTTTAGGAAACCATTGCAAGACAAGTCATTGCAGTCAAACATGCCCTAAGCATCAGTAGACAGCTGAAAACATAGTCTTGTTACAAGAAGACATTGAATATATGTTCTGTAATATAAACTGGGGAAAATCACCACAATCTCATTTTTTAAATCTACTGTGTGAAAAACAAAGGACATCTTCAGGCTTTCCATAATGGCTGACCTTCTGTCCCCATTTCAGAGTTTTGCACTACTGCCCACTAAATGGTGTGAGGGAAGAAAGAGGATGAAGTCGAAATATGGCTAAAAGCAGGAAGTTATACATGAAAGTTCACTAGAATTTCACAACTAACACATGAGAGAATATAGCAGATGGTGAACAAAAACCCTCTTCACACAACGCTTTGAGTTTGAATGTAATTGCTGAAAACCTAGTCAGTACAACTGCTTATGAAAAATTTGCAGTGATTGTAAGAGAAGATGACTGTGATAATTATGAATGTACTTGTTAGTGACTCTTGAAAGGAGAAGCAGAGACTTTACCAAGAATCACTGCAGCACAACCCTGCTCAGCATCAGGTCTTTTTTTCATATATGGAAAGGCAAGCATCTGGGAAATTTAACTTGTACTGTACTTTCTATAAGGAGAGAACAGAAGCAAACACTTATTTCACACTGTGGTGTTTGACTTACAAGCAATTCTTGGTGTGCCAGTAGTAACAAGCATAAATGCAGAGTCAATATTGTAAAGCAGGAAGAAGTGAATGCTGACATGTTTACAGCATACCAGACTGTTTTTGAAGGATTTGGGTGTGTTCCAGGAAAACAAACCATAAAAATGAACTAAAATGTTATACTAGTAAGAAAGTACTGGGGAAAGCAATGGTGACATTACAAAGCAAACTAAAAAGACAGCTAAGCTCTGTTGGAGAACATCAAGGAGGAGAGTTGCAGAGATTCAAAGGCAATTGCTGATAGATCCTGAAGGACTCAGGTGTTTGGGTTTTGGTACATCTAACTGTGGCTACAAGACAAGAACAGCCTTTGCATATTGTTGGAGTAATAAAAAACAATAGAGAAAAAATTATTTATACACATAAACAGTGACAGTGATTTCATAATTCAGTAATTCTATGGGCCCAAAAAGAAAAAGGAATCTGTAACTGTAGACATTTTATTTTTTTTTTTTTTTTTTTTAAATAAGGTACGATGGACAGACATTTCCCATATAGGAAACAGATGTATACCCTGGTGTGCAGTGGCCAAAGTTCGAAGAATGCTACAATAGCTCATCTTAGACCAAGAGAGACAATACAGGAGAAAATCTTTTAAAACATTCAATTTTTAATTCACATTATGACACAGCAAAAATTGAAATGGGTTATTGCGTGTAAAGACATCTCAAATCGATTCTGGAAGAAAGTAATATATTTTTGCAAAGACCTTTGGAAATAGTTAACTCTTTGGAGAAATTTTACAACTGAAATGCTGCAGTGCAGTGATTAGTGATATCATTCTATCCTTTTGTAGAGACAAATATAGTCATTTATCAAAATGTCAGTGCACGAGAAAGTACAGGAGGTGCTAATACTTCCTGCTAAATAGTTGAACACAAAAGGGGTTTTTGTTTGTTTCCTCTAAAAATGGATTCAAATTTCACAATGAGACAAAATTTCTTGTAGTGTAAACCATGCCTTCACTAGTATTTTACAAATAGCCTACTTATTTCTCCATGCTTGTGGTGCACATTCAACACTGGTAGCCCAACAATGTAATCCTGTAAAGGAAAGGAAAATATCATGGTATTGTGTTTGTCTCTGGTCAACTTCATTGGTACATCTATAAGAAAGAGAGAAATTAGAATATGAATTGCAAGTCACTTGGGGTCACTTATAGAGACACTTTGATAAGCAATGCTTTTCCCCCAATATAGATAAAGCAAATTACTGCTACAGAAATGCCAGATGAAAGCCGGATTCAAGGCGTGAAAGTGTTCAAAAGCAGCAGATGTCTTTCACAGAGCATATTCTCATTATGGGAAAGGCTTGAGCATGGAAGCCAGATCGTAGAGAAGGTATTCATGAACAGCTGGGACACATTGTGGTGTATTCTATGTCACCATGACTGATCTGTGATCTTTGCTTCCTTTTATGTGTACCACTGACTGGAGAGCAAATACTCACCAAGTGACACTTCAATCACAACAAATACTAAAACATTGCAGAGACTAACATCACATATAAAAATATTGTCCCTTGACAATATTATAAAATAGTTGTTTTAGTAGGGCTGCATAGGAGAAAGATAGAAATGAGCCACTGCAGTGAGCTGAGAACACTCCTGTATTTTTCAGATGTGGCATTAAACTACTTCTTTAGAGTGAATGAAAAGCATAAAGAGGTAGCAGGTGAGGGAGGGGCTCAAGTAAAGTGAATTTGTAGATGCACCCTCATACAGTATTCACTGCTGTTCTCTCTCTGTGCTTCCTTCTCCTTAACACTAAGAATGTCCTAGATTTCACTTCGAAGCTCTGTTATCCTATTCAAGTGAAACACATAATTTCCTTGTTAATTGTACAAGGATATCAGGAATTATCAAGATGTGCATTAAATTCCACTAAAACTATACTTGTGGCTGGCCCACATCAAAGTTTGTAGCATAAACAACCACTTTAGTTGCTTCATTCACTTGCTTAATAAGTCCATTAATAGTTTGGCATGTAATATTAAACAAAATCGTCACCAAATTTCTACTCTCCATTGCAGAGGTGACCTCAGATCACGGGTTTGCCCCAGCGTATACAGAATTTTCAATAAGCTTTTATTACTTGTCTTTGCTATCAACTTCACTCTACTGTCATGTCATGAAAATAATGCCTGCCTACCAAGTTCATGATGTCATCTTCCAGAAGTGTTCAGCTTTATAAAATCACCTCACACTGTATCTCTCTGAGTTTAACCTACCATAAGTCAATGTTACACACCAGATCAGTAATTATTGGGTCAGAACCACCTTGTGGGTGGGGGTGTGTGTATGTGTAGGGGCCAGGGATGGGTTGAATCTCATGGAGGTTGAGTGGCATTGTGTCTCTCATGGCAGGTTCCTGGAGCCCACACAGGGAAGCCTTGGAGCAGCTGCCAGTCACAAACAACCCAGGAAAACTATAACACCCCACAGCTCCTGGAGCCCCTGACCCAGCCTGGATTGGCAGGGACAGTGAGAACTGTGTATAGAGCAGAAATGAGAATTGATTTATCTATCATAATTTCCTTCATCATCAGCTTTGCTAAAGGAAACTAGTGTTGTGAACATAAATGGTACAAAGCTCTCTCACTTTCTAGTATTTGAGTTACAAATCAGCATGTTACTCAAGTACTTGACAATCCTAAAAGGAAAACTGCAGGATAGCAAGGATAAAGTTTCAAGATCATGTGTATGACTTGGGAGATGAATGACCTCCTAAATAATATACGTACGATTAAAAAGGTTCACTGTGCACTCATATTATTTTTGAATGCCAAAGCAGCCAGTCTTATTTTATGTAAACTCCTTTCTATTACTATATCTGGGAGTCAAATGCACTGGCCAAAGTTTCTGTAAGGATATACAAAGTACATCTGATTCCTGTTGTTTCTCCTCTGGTTTTCAGATGATGAATTAATTAAATTTCTGCTTACATTCTGTTTCTCTGGAAATAAAGCTAGTAAGAAATAAAACACACAGTAAAAATTTATTCTAAAGTAATTAGTTAAAAATTGCCTGTTGTCTTTTAAAATATATTTATTAGTCTCAGAGGGTTAATGGTGTCATAATGAACTGACACATAGAGCGATTGTGTCAATATTAATAAGGTCAAATGAAGTGCCATTGACGCCAACAGAGTTTTGACACTATGCAACCTGACTAATAAAATAAAAACTAATTTTAAAAATAATTTACCTCCTGTAGGCCTTGAAATGGATTTTACTAATGAAAACTGGCATGTTTTTTTATCAATAGGTGAAGTAAATGAGACTGTGGAAGCATGTTTGTTCACAAGGGCAAAGCAAAATATCTGACAAGATGGTCTGCCCAATTAGAAGTAATTTTGAACATTGTCCATCAGTGTTCATGCACAAGAGTTTTCTACTGCAGCCTAAACAAATAAGCTCATAAATTGTTTATACAGCAAGATGTTAGTTTACAAATGTAGTCACTAGAACTGCTCTCTAATGGCCAAAACTGTTGCCTAATCCCATGAATGAAAAGACCTCTGTATTATTTTCCACTGGTGATCAAGAAATTCTAATCATTCAGTGAACTTTGTAGAAGCACTCAGTACAGTTTCTCAACTTGACTTTGCCTGTGCAAGTAGTTATTAAGCCATAGGCAGAAACACTCACGTGTACAGATGTCTTTTTAAAATCACAGTTTCATTTACTTTGTTCATATTTCGATCAGGGTTTATAGTACAAAAGGAATTTCAGGGAATTGAAGCAGACAATTTATCAGAACTCTTTTAAAGGACAAAAGAGCAAGACCTACTGACCCCTAATATTAACAGGTTATAAAGGTGATTTCTGCATAAGAAGGAAACAAAGCTGACACAGGTAAGATAAAATACATGCTATATATTGTATATGACAAATTCCCACAAAAGTATTGTTTTAAATGTACAAATTATAATAAGAGGTATAAAATTCCAAATAGGAATCAAATTTTCAGTTCTTCAAATTGCTTGCATACCTGGCATACCTGAAGTTAAATATTTAAATCCCCATTAAAATGTTCATGTTAAAACAGCTTCCACTGCAAGAAAGCAAAGTCTCTTTCTATGATAGTTTTCATGCTTGAGAATAAAGTAAAAGGAATCTTACAGAGACTATACATCTGACGTCAACACAGAGATTGGATAGGTAGTCTGCAAGATGGGAAGGAAACTGGCTAACAGGTTACTCAACAGGTGGTGATCAATTACTCAGGCTGACAGGCTGTGACAACTGGGATCTGCCCCAGAGATGGCCTCATGTTTCATGGGCTCAGCTTCTACTCTGGGTGATAGGACTGAGAGCACTTTACCAAACTGGGTGGTGGACATAGCAGAAGAGGGAGCCAATCTTGCAGAGAGATCTGGACAGGTTTGAAGAGTGGGCTATCAAGAGCTGTCTGAAGTTTAACAAGTGAAAAACTTGCACCTAGGATGAGATGTAACAAAGAGCTAGTACTGTGAGTTTGGGGAGCATGCTTGCAGGGAGGTCCTGGCAGAACCTGAAAGTGCATCAGCAGTGTGTTATTGCAGCACCCAGGACAGATCTGATCCTGCCGTGCATCCCCAGGGACATTATTAGCACAGAGATATGATCATCCCAATCTTCTCAGTGCTTGTCAGGCCACATCCACAATATTGATTGCAGTTCTCGTCCATACAATTCAAGAAAGTCTCAGAAAGATTGAAAAAGGTCCAAAGGAAGGCCACAAAAATGATCAAATATCAGAAAAAAAAATTAAAGAAAAAAAATTAAAAACCATTCACTTGATCAAGCTCCCCAGGGGTCAGTCAATGTCCCTGTCTCTGTCCCTGTGTCTTGAGGTTTTTCAAATGCCACTGGATAGTCTAATATGGATCTTCTGTCCTATGAAAGGTTGGATGCCATGAACTGATGAGGTCACTTCCAACTTAGACTCTTTGTGGGTTGATAGCCCTGACAAGGCCTTGATGGGTATAAGGGAAACACCTTTGGAAGGATACTCCCAGAAGCATTGTCAGAGGACACAGAGGTTCCAGGAGTTTCCTTAAAGTGCTCAAGCCAGGTTGATAAGATCAACAAAGAATGGAGTGTTATGGAGATAACATGGCCTTTCTTTGCCACATCTTATGGAAGCACAGGAAGCCAGCCCTTAAGCCTATGTCATCTGTCTATCATCCCAAGAACTATTATTGCCTATAGCCACTCAAACTACTCAAGAAAAAAAGGTATAACAAGAGATTGGTCATAAGCAAAACAGCGGGGGGAAAAAGAACCACCATCTCTGCGGAGGTAACCACAGAGCTGCCCTGCTTCCTCCCACGCCTTGGACAATGAAGGGGTGAGCAGTCCTTTATCTGTTTTCTTTTTCCTTCCTATTACTTTATGACTTATACCTTTCCATCTTTACCCCATAGCTACCTTTACTAACTAATTTTACCTGGCTAACATCTTTATTTCATAAACATTATACCTTACCTTACATCTTGTAATCTATCAGGACTTTATATTGGTTGTGGTGTCCCTTTAAGGTGTGTAATTCTTTTTAACATGTTTCGTTAATGGGAGACAGCTATCTTTATATGCAGTTCTCCTCTGTGCTACAGGTACCGGCCGGGTTTAGATTAGTGTTTTAGGTTGTTGTGCTTCTGGTTAGTGTTCTGTTGTTATTTAAGTATTGGTGAAGGAAGATGTTGTTTGATGCTGTATTGAAATTTAGATTGATATGCTGTCAGTAGAGTTTTTGGAGTCTTTTCTGTGTCTGTAGAGTATGTTCTGTGCTGGCTACTTTAGGGTCTTTTGTGTAATTCATTAAACATAATCATGCAGCTAACATTATCACCAACAATGTAAAACCCACAAGAATTTTCACACCCTTGTATTAATAAAAATCATTTTGAGAACTGCTAGAGTTTAGTCCAGTTTGTTTCTGGTGGTGGAAGTGATATGACGGTTAAGGGGACCTGATGGAAAAGGGTCTCTCTTGCTATTAAGTGTAGTTCTCATTGAAGTATTAAAGTTCCTGTTCAACAAGTGAATCTGTCTTAGTGAAGGGTCCCTGTTAAGTGGGATGCAGATAGACTGTGTTCAGCATTTAAAAGACTTTGATATACTAAGGACCCTTATAGCTAATAAAAATATATTAATACAAGTGGGGGAGGGACAAGAAATCTTTGCATTTCTGTCTTCCTTCCCTTCTTTTAACGTGACAACTCTTCTATGATTCTATAATTCCATGAATTTTTCATGACCAGGTTTGAAAATTTTTGCCCACATGATTTCTTAGGTAATCAAGGAGTCACTAAGTGAAATATGCAAATGTAGGGTATATGAAACAAAACAAAACAAAACAAAAAAGAGACATGGTTCTATTTCTAGAGCTAAAAATGGCTAAAAAAGTTGTGCCTGACAAAGTCTATCAAGGTTTTCTTCAGTTTTGCAGATCATTTGAATTAGGACAAAGTGGAAGAGACACTTCCATATTATGAGAGGCCTGTCTCAGCTGGGAAGCCATAACTCTTGGCCAGAGGTAGCAAAGAACAGCTTTCTGAACACTCTATTAGCTTTAACTTTTCAACATTTTCTTATATGGCCATTTCTCAGCAGCTTCAAAACAAACTTGTCCTAAAGGAGGGCTTTGCATTGAAGTAGGCTGGCCAAGCTGTTACATGGCCAAGGGCAATATTTTTTTATTTGGTTCCATCTTCCTATTCTGGGATGATGGATAGGGTTAAAAATTAGAGGAGACTGAGAAGTACAGGGTATATCGCAGCTGCTGCTCACTGGATAAAATGCAGTCAGTTGACATGCCCCACTAAGTTCCCTATGCAATGATAAGTNTGGCTCAGCCGCCCGCCCCCATCCCCCTACCCCCCTGAAAAGGGCAGTTGAATCACTTGTAAATCTGTTTAGTGAAGGGATCCTCTTACAGAACACCAACAGATTGGTTAGGNGGAGGGTGGAGCAGAGTGGAGACATCACAGCCTCCCTCTATAAAAATCCCTGCAGGGAAAGGAATATGGTGGCACTGTGTAGTTCAAAGGTCATACAGTACCTGTCAACCAAGGGAGACAGATGCCAGGATATGACCACTCATTAAGCATGTGAAGTGAAGAGAAGTTAAGTGAATTTTACATCAATCAGAGATAAAAGTAATTATGACTAAAATCACTCAAGCTCCACCTAAACCTAAAGAAATAGTATAAAACTAAGTTGAGAACAGGGGAAAATTGAGGAAGACTCCACTGAAACTGCTGGATTTAATCAACAGTCTAAATCTGTTTTCCACCCATATAGGGAAGCCTGTTCGGTGAGAAACATTTTCTGTGTGCACAGAATACTGCTACAGGATTAGAGCTTATGCTTGCTTTATAGTAATAGTAGATTGATTTAAACATATTTTTTTTTTGCAGTCACATACTAACAGTGATGATCCTCGAACCTTATTAACCTGTCACAATTTCTCTTAATAAAGAGTGGTAAACTACCAGAGGGAGTCCTTTACAGGTGCTAGCAGTTGCCAGCTGTGGATACCACTCTGGGAAGACCCACTGAGGGATTTCTGCATTGTTGGCTCAGCCGCCCGCCCCCATCCCCCTACCCCCCTGAAAAGGGCAGTTGAATCACTTGTAAATCTGTTTAGTGAAGGGATCCTCTTACAGAACACCAACAGATTGGTTAGGCATAAGGGCTTTGGCTTCCCTGGGGCACTGACAGACACATAAAACACTAAGGGTTGAAAAAACATCTCCTCTCTAAGGGTAGGGCAAAACTCCTCCTTTCATGTAACATCTGAGCATACAATTGCTCCTCATTGTGACATCTCCAGGTTAGATTTCTGGTCTATCTCTGATATGTCCACCTCATGGAATTTAAGTTGTTAACTTTGGAGCTGAAAGCCTAGTCTACTCCTTTCTGTTAGAATGTCTAATTCTTTGTGCTATCATATTTTCAACCTAAACTAAACTCTCCTAGCTTTGACACTGTAATTGGGACACATGGAGGATACTTGTGACTCCAGAATACCAGTTACAAGACGGTGAGCAGTTTCTAAAGGGTTGAATCTACTGCCTAGGAGGGTATCTCCTTGCCTTTCAGCTACTGAAGATGAGAATTGTTTGATATAAATCATTGACTAGTTTAGATCATGTGGGAAAAACAAGTTGATAAAGGCAATCACTGGATGAGTAATTGGAAGAATTGTAATTATACAAGTTATGTAAGAAATTGATCCCATTGCTAATATCACCTTTTTTGTTTCCTCAAATATTTTGCTTTTGTCGATATTCTTTAATGTTAAATGGGGAAGATATTACAGTTTTGTTTATTATATTTCAGATTACTTAAATAGTTTTTTGCTGTATTTTGTTAATTTCCATGAGAAATGCAACCTCTGGAATTCTTGGCTTGTCTGTTAGAAGAAAAAAAAAAAAAAAAGGGGTGGGGGCTTTGAATGATTCCCATACAGATTAGAAGGTGTGAATCCTAACTTTAATTCTGATCCTTGCAAAACAATGGACATGGTAAGTACATTCTCTGAGGGGGTGTGGAAACAAAGAAGTTTAGACATTAGATCTACAGAGAAACATCTACTCTCTTAAAATCCTAAAGGTGTGAAAAATACACATCCTATAAAAAATGAGTGGGTTTTGGTTTGCATTCTTTCTCTTGCCAACCACTCCTAATAAAAATGCTTACAAAATATTTTGGTGATTTAAAAACCTCTTCCTGCCTTCCTTTCTTCCTAGATCAGTTGGTTCAAAGTTGGTGCTAATAACACCAAGAGCATAGGTTCAATCCCCTCTATGGGCCATTCACTTAAGAGCTGGACTCTATGAGCCTTATGGGTCCCTTTTAACTTAGAATATTCTGTGACTTTAGAATTTCAACTTATACAAGTTCTTCCTTCCTCCTTCCCTCTCTCCCTTCCTCTCTCCTTCCCTTCCTCCAAAGGACACACTAGCCTTCCGAAGAAGCAGAGCTTCTGCCAACTGGTTTGCTGAGAAAAGATGTACGTATATGTGAATATCTATGTCACCTTTTCCCCACTTATACCACCTCCTTCTCCGCCACTGATACAACTATTAAAGACAAGGGCTGCTGATTTACATTTTTCCCTGTCTTCTCAGATACACAGGATCTCTCATAATGCCACAGCTGCTCATGCCTGTTGTGCTGAATTTATGCCTTAGTCTTCTATCCTGTTTTTTGTCATCTGATGCCTGGCATTTTTCATCAATATACATACATAGACTGTTTCTGGCTCTCTTTCAGTTTAGTTCGTAAATGGCAGGTTCAGCAACTGCATAGGCGTTCTCTATTTAGAAAAGGAGACATAAAGAGAGAGAGAAAGGAAAATATAAAAGAAAGGATAGCTGTAAAATACATATATTTAAATACTTGATTAAATCTCTCCTAGGAATAAACTTGGTTCACTGACTTTTGCTGCTAGTAAATTACTTTCTGATCTATTCGTAATGCTGTCTAGAAAATATTTGTGTCTTCTGTAAATACCAAGTCTGAAGTCCAGTTCACCATTCTGATGCCCACTTAGAAATGCTAAAAATGCAAACAATGTGCCTCACCCCCATGACTTGCTTTTTAACTCCGTGAATTCCATGTTTGAAATTAAGAGTATCAGGTTCATTACTGAGATTAACATACAATACTATGGAATTTGTCCATTAAGTGACCTCTTCTCACCTGGCTCTAATATGATGTGTCTTCTCCTCCTATATGTCCTCCTATATGTCCTCAATCAAAAGATAGTTATTGTTTCTCAAATCTTAACACAGTGTTTGACTCAGAGACCCCAAAAGTAACCAGGTTTTTTTTATTGACTCCCCTCCAAAAAGGTCTCTTATTTTTTTGTCTTTTCTTGAGCCAAAGGACTCTATACTTTGCTACTGTTTTCAGTGCAATAAGGAAAAGTGTAAGGTCATCCTGAAAATGGGGTTAATAATATGACAAAACTGCTCATCAGGTTCTGGATAGCACTGAAATTGGCTAACTGATAACCAGTTGAAACAATCAGTGAAAATGGCAGCATAGACGGCTGAAGATTTAAATTAGTAAGTCAAAACAAATGACGAATGCTTAAGGTATTGTGCAACCTTTCTTTATAGGATTTTTTTTTTCTTTTCTTAACATTATCCTGGGCATATTTAATATTGCTTTGTACACTACTGGAAAACAAACAAAAATAAGGCATGTATTTCTTGTAAGTGACTTCACAGATAACATGTGTGTATCCTGATGACAGTAATCAGTTCTAGTGACACTAGTGAGTAAGCACTAGTTCACCTTTCTCATGAGAGCTGTTCTCTTCTAACGTGCATGTAGTTTCTATGATCTGAATAACCTTCACTGATGATAAATCTCTGCCCTTGGAACATCAGCTCTAAAAGAGCAAGGAAGCAGACTGGAAATCCCCTGAGAATTTTCACATTATCCCAAGGAACTGCATATGAAATTAAGGGACTGTCCCTATTAAATCCCATTCAGTATTGGAACTGTTCAGTTGTACTGAACCTTGTCATGAGAATATTTTTATTCCTTTCAGAGGTAGTTTTTTTAAAGTAGTTGAGCCAGGCTTGGTGCAGTTCGGGCCAATGGTCTGCATCTGAGTTACCATATTCCAGGTGGAGAATTAGACAAGGGAACTGTTGGTTATTGAGGCGTCAGATGTTACTTTCAGAGTCACAGAGTAGTCAGAGTTGGAAGGAACCTCTGGAGATCATCCAGTCCAACCCCTCCATCAAGGCAGGGTCATCTAGAGGAGGTGACACAGGAATGCATCTAGCTGGGTTTTGAAAGTCTTCAGAGAGGGAGGTTGAACAACCTTCCTGGACAGCCTGTTCCAGTGCTTTGCTGCTCTCATGTAAGGAAGCTCAGAGATTTCACAGAATCACAAGCTTGGTGCTATTAGCACAATGTTATAGACATCTCATCTAACCTCAGGGTAATGTTGAGGAGGAACCTGTGTATTAATTTACAGTCTTTAGTCCATGTTATATTACTGGACACCACTGAAAAGAGTTTGTCACTATGTTCTTGGCACCAGCCTTTGAAATATTTATTTGCATTATTGAGGTCATCTCTCAGTCTTCTCTTCTCTTGACTAAACAGACCCAGCTCCTGCAGTCTCTCCTCATAAGAGAGATGCTCCAGACCATGACCCATCTTTATGACTCTCCACTGGACACTTTCCAGTCTCTCTTGTCTTTATTGAATTGCAGAGACCAGAATTGAACAAAACATTCCAGATGTGGTCTCACTAGGGCCAAATAGAAGGGGAGGGATCACCTCCCTCAAACTGCAAGCCACACTCTTCCCAATGCACACCAGGATACCACTGGCAACAAGGACACACTGCTGACTCATGGACAACTTGTCGCCCATCAAGACTCCCAGTACCTTCTCCACAGAGCTGCTCACCAGNACCTTTTCTTTTACATGCTTGGTGATGATTCCAGAATGATCTGTTTCATCACCTTTCTAGGGATGGAGACGAGGCTGACTGGATGGTAANAGTAGGTCAGCCCTCAACCTGTACTTGGGGTTATTCCTTCTCAGATGCAGGACCCTTTGTTGAATGTCAATAGGTTTCTCTCCTCCCAACTCTCCAGCCTATCATNTTTCCTGGGTCCTCCTTCTTGCCTCTTTAGAAGATGGGTTTTAACATTGGCCTTCCTCCAGTGATCAGGCACGTCTCCTGTTCTCCATGATTTTTCAAAGACAATGGAGAAAGTCTTTGTAACAACATTTTCTAGCTCCTTCACCACTCTCAGCATCAGGCCCATGGATTTATGGGTGTTAAGTCTGCCTAGCCAACCTCTAACTCAACCTTCTACAACTAAAAGGAAGTCTTCCTTTTTCCAGTCTTACTGTCTTAGTTCCAAGGTTTGGGATTCGTGAGTGCTGGTCTCAGCAATAAAGACTGGTGCAAAGAAGGCATTCAGTAATTCCATGTTCTCTATGTCTTCTATCATTAGGACACCCGTCTGATTCATCATTGGCCACACATTTTCCCTATTCTTCCTTTTGCTGATGATGTACTTGTAGAAGCCCTTCTCGTTGCCATTGATATCCCTTGCCAGACTCAATTCCAAGTGGGCCTTGCCCTTCCGTGTCACATTTCTGTATACTCTGACAGTGTTCCTACAGATTTCCCATGTAGCCTGTCCCTTTTTTTACATCCCAAAAATTTCTTTCTTACATTTCAGATTTACTAGAAGCTCCCTGCTTTCTTCTTACCCCTTTTTTTTTTTTGATTTCTTGCTCAAGTGGGTACACTGAGCTTGGAGGAAGTGATGCTGAACATTGAACTCTCTTGGACTCCCTTATTTTCTAGAGCCATATCCCATGGGACTGCTCTAAGTAGATCTTTAAAGAGGTTGAATTTAGTTCTCTAGAAGTTTAGGATTTTAGTTCTTCTTACTGTTTTTTTTCCCCTGTGCAGGATCCTGAGTTCCACTATCTCATGGTCATGGCAGTCAAGGCTGCCCCCAATCTTCACATTTTCAACCAGTCCCTCCTGCTTTGTTAGTCCAGCAACACACCTCTCCTCATTGGCTTTTCCACCTTTTTTGTCAAAAAGTTATCTTCAATGATCTATGGAAACTTCTTGGACTCTGTGTGCCAAGCCATGTTGTGTCTCCAATAAATATCAGAGTTGTTGAAGCCTGCCTGAAGAACCAGGGTCTGTGACCATATATCAAGCAGCATTCAGTTTAACTTGATATCACAGTAACTGAAGGTACTGTTAATGTATCTTACCATCAATCAATGTACCTCATACTTTGGTAATAGACAGTGAAAAAAAGATATGTCTGTCTATAGGGAGTATACAGAATGTGCTAATATAAAGATAGCATTCCTATTTCCTGACTCTTCCCATGAAACTATCTCTTCCTTGAGATAAGTCTTTGCTGGTGACCTTACTCTTTAAAAACCAAGAGACTCTTTCACAGTCTACCCTGTAGCAGCAGTGGTTGTATAAAGTCCTCTGAACTAGCTGCAAGGGTTTCATTTTTTTTAAGCAGTTTAATGTTTTCACTGTTGCAACAAGTACTGATAACACATACCTACCTAGAAAAGCAATTCTCACAAGATGTCATGTTTGTCCTGGATGACCATGACATGAAAGGGGAAAAAGCTTGTCAACATCATTCTATTTCCATTATGATCTTTTCATTTTGCACTGTTTTATAATACCTTTAATTTAAGCCAATCTCCAACAAAAAAAAATAAAAAATTGACACTGCACCCTTCTCTTTCAAAAAAGATCTGTTCTTAGAAGTCAGTCCAAGCAGAGGTTCTGCATACATGCACTTTAATTCTGATGTTATACAAACAAAATGAAAATTCCCATTCCTGCTTTTTGTCTGTTGTGTGGATTTAGAAAGATTAGAGTATTCAAAATTAGACAATCTTCTTATGCTTATATGTAGTGCTGCATTAATGGCAGTTCATGATCATTTTGGGATGACTCTATAGCGTTACTTTCTGCCTTTACAGATTAAATTCTGAATCTAACAAAGTGCTTGCTGGCCACTCCATTTGACTTTAATTGTCTTTTTCTACTGTGACACTGACAACCACTTGTTTGTCTTAAATGATCTTTAACAGTTTCAGGAAAACAACATCCATCCTTACCCACACTTTTTCTAGCATCAAAGTTGGTTCCAAACTAGAGAAAACTCCTTCTTCAGTGGGGACTCCACCCATATGTGCCAAGTAGATTTCTGTTTCATCCCATGGCCTTCAGGTGAGAGAAGAAAGCACACATTCCCTAGTACAATTAAAATCTAACATGTCCTGAAATCAAGATGTTCCCAATAAGGGGCCAAAATATTTGAAAGTAAAAGCACCCATCACATTTTCCTAGTTTGCTTTCAAAGTCATAAGCTGACTATCATTTGTGGGCCAAGTGTGCTATTTGTTGGCAACAATGAAAATTCTTGTGATTTGTCTGTCTAGTACTTTAATTCTAGCAGTCATTCATAGTGGGTATCTTAGCTGCTTTCAAACCAAAATGCTAAGGATGCTACAGCAGATTTAAAAATAAAATTTTGTTAGACCTATAGGAACTGTTTCTGTTTGCCAGTTGGTTTAGAAGTGACTGTGTTACAGGTAAACCCGGCTTGGTAGTAAATATAGAATTCTTTTTTGTAGCAGTCTTCTTGATAAGTTCATACAAAAAAAATCACATTTTTTAATAAGCTGTTCCAAACAGCCATAACATAGAACCTGTTTTTCACTCATTTAACTCTTGTACATCCTGCTGACATCTTATGTTCACATTTTCCTAAAGAAAACAAACCAAAACCAAACAAAAAACCCCAAACCAAACAACAAAAAAACCCCCAAAACAAACAAACAAACAAAAAACAAAATAAAAGGGGAAAAAAGAATCTTTATTATTTTTATCTATGCCGGTTATAGACTTACAGCTTACATCGTCTCATGACTATTTAAAGTTAATTAAAAGTCCACTGGCTTCATTTATGACAGTTATGTCATCCTCCCACAATTTTGAATTTGAGGATGTCATAGCATTTTTTGAAGCAGCAGAGCACACTCAGAGACCGACAAATTACCATGCACGCCCCAATTCTGCTTAGCAAAGTGCTTAGCTTCTCCCTCATTAACATTCCAGATAAGGAAACACCTTTGCTTCTGATTAGTTTAAACCAGGGCAGCAGGCAGTGCACTGAAGTCTTCAGAGGCTGCTGCCCTTAACCTTTTACATTTCAGGGCTTTTCTTTTATGATTATTTTCAACTAAACTTAAAAGTTCCTGCTTACTTCATTGCCAGTCCCAGGACAGTTTTCACATATAGCTTTTCAGCCAGAATCTGTTTTGCCCTTCACAACTATTGAATTTTCCTATAAGGTTGCAACTCTTCTGAGCGTAAGTATATACATAGAAACACACATGAACACATAAGCACAGGCATCACAGATTTATAGGAGGTAGCCCAGCCCTGTTCCTGCTCAGAGCAGGGTCACCCACAGCAGGTGGCCCAAGGAGGGGCATGTCCAGGCAAGTTTGAATAAGTCCAAGGATAGAGCTTCCCCAGATCTGGGAAACCTGTGCCAGAGTTTGACACCATAGTAAAGAAGGGCCTTTTTATGTTTAACTGAAATTTGGAGTGGAGTTTCCCACTTTATGTCAATTACCTTTCCTCATGTCAATAGGCACCACTGAAAAGAGTCTGGTTCATTCAATATGATATTTATACACATATTTTTAGCATTCCTTTGAGCATATTCTTCTCCAGACTAACTCTCCTAGTGCTCGTAACCTCCCCTCACATTTCAAATACTCCAGTCTCTTCAATATCTTTGTGGTCTGCTACTGGTCCCATACTCCAGTATGTTTTCATCTCTATGGGAAGCCCAGATCTGAATACAGCACCTGGATGTGTCTTACCAGGCAGGGCAGAGAATAGGAATCAAGACTCTTGATCTGCAGTCAGTGGTCTTCCTAATGTAGCCCATGGACTGTTAACCTTCTTTTTGGGAAGGGCAAAATGGTCAGCTTGGTGCCCACTAGGGTTATTTGGCACACCACCTTCCTAGGGACTGAGGTGGGGTGTACCACCCTGTAGAACCCTGGATCCTCCTTTTTACTATTCATGAATACATTTGAATTCTTCAAGGAACATGAGGTATAAACTAAGGGATAAAGTTCCTGGAGGTGGAAATACCATAGTGGTACAAGTAAGCAGTAGAAGTATTATGTGAACATAGCTCAATCTGTCAAGGATGTCCTGGATGACAGGGAAGTAGATCCTAAAACAGCTTCTTTATGATATTAAGTACACTTCTAAAAATAAATTTAATGTAACATCAATTATGCAGGTTGCTGCATTTCCCAGTCCCACAAAAAATCACTTTGAAACTGTGATTGACATCACAATGTTTTACAGCAGGTTTTTCAGTTCCAATATACTGCTGTAAGCGCAAGAACAACATTTTCTGCTCTCACACTCTTCATGAAACCTAAGTCTTACTGCTTTGTTATGACTATCATGCCTGTGGAAC
>VWZF01004063.1:269528-296524 GCA_013396755.1 Sclerurus mexicanus | reverse complement strand
GTTAAACACAGGGATGATGATGATCTCCCAGGGGAGAGATCATCTTAGACCCCAATATTGCTGCTAGGCTTTGCTCAGCCCAGTGCTGAACCTGTGCTCCCACCAGTGAAGTGACCCAGTTGCCACGGCCAGCGCGTGGCTCTCGTCTGTCCTCAACCTCCCCAGTCTCTTTGCTGGGACTCCAATGAAATCCATTCCGTGTGGTCAACACTGGGAAATATTTCTAACAATCGGGAGGAGGGTTTTGCCAGGGTGTTTTAATCTCTGAGCCACTTCCCGTGGCGCTTAAGCCATTTTGAGAAGCTTTTCTTGGGCAAAGCAAATCTTGATAGCGGGGATCGATGCGCTGCTGGTTTGCTGCCGAAGCCCAGCCCGTCTGGAGCCAAACAACAGCAGCAGGAGATCTGCTCTCCACCATCTCGTTCACCTCCGTGAGGTGTGAACATCAAAGCCTCTTCTGAAATGTTTAAATGCAGTTCTTAACACCATTAAGGCCTGGCTGTCTAAGAAGGAAGTGTGCAAGTGAGGAGGCAGTTTATAAATACGCTGCCTTGCAGCTGCTTTCTGACAGCAGCGAACCCTTCCTAATTCAGCTTCCTCAAGTCCCATTCATCCTCAGACCCTGGGTTTATAAGGAGAAGTAAAACCGGGGTTTATCTCAAATTTTATTCTATTTTAGCAGAGTTTCCTCTGGCAGCTGAAATCATCACTGAGAGACAGGCTTGGAGAACGCAGAGCTGGAAAACACAACATTTGTGTATCCAAAGGCTGGTTTATTGGGTGATAATGTTTTAAAATTTGTAAATATTACGAACTTCCATTGCAGGAAGTAGCAAAGCTGCATCACTGGGCAGGGTTGGGCTTGGAGTTCTGAATCCAGGAGTTCCAAGCTGGGCTTAGGATGGTGTGGATGCGGACAGATCCATCCCACTTCTCCTGCTTCCCTGCCTGGAGTATGAAATCCATTAGGAGCTACGAGATGTTCCCACTGAGAGGATCATTTCAAGGGAGGGGTGGCCTTTTGCTTGAGGAAGCGTTTGAAAGAATATTGCGAGAGCAAAGCAATCAATGCCACAATCGAAATATTTCACTGCCGGGAATGATTTGTTCAAAAACACGAGTGGTTTGCAAAACAAAAAGCCAACTCCGCATCCCACCACCTGTTTATTGCAATTCAGTGGGTTGTTATAAATAGCTAACACCTTGAGGACCTGGGAGAAGCCAGGAGAAATATAGGCTAAATTCATTGGATAATCTCATTTGTGAGGAGTCATTTGTTCTGCTCCACTGACCTTGGTTAATATTTATTTTAACCACATCACCCACCCGTGGCAGAGGCTCAGCACTGAACCAAAGTGTCTGCAGGTGCAGCCTGGAAAATCTGTGTATTCCCGTTCTGTTTGTTCTCAGAATGGTCTCAGCAGCCTCAGTGATGTTCGTGGGTCGGGTTCGGTGGGTGGTTTTCACACCCTTCGGCACCCGGCAGAGGAAGCATCTTCATCACTAAACCTTTGCATGGACTTGCAGGACCCCAGTTCGCCACCACATCCCAACCCTTTCCACCTGAAAAAAGGCATTTGGAACAGTAAACATCCCTTGCTGTAGAGTTCCTCCCTAAAATCCTTGTGCTTCGCCCTCCTGGGAAACCCACGATTTGCAGCATTTTGGACCGGGGTGGACAAGGTGACCTGCTCCGGTTCCAAGGAGAACCTGGAGAGGACCCGACCTGCAACCTGGCAAGGGACCTCCTTTGGCTTGGGTGGGATTTTTTTGGGGTGTGCTCAAGCTGTAAGTGGCCACGTGACTCTTTCCCCCGTGGCTCCTGCAGCCCCCTGGGCTCGCGAACGCAAACACGTGTCGCTTCTCCTCCGTTCTGCCGAGGAGCAAAGGCCTGACTTGGCTCTTCCATCCCTGTTTCCATTTAGCAGCTCATTCGTGCCATCCATCTTTCTCCCACATCGAGTCCTGATTAGAGCTGAGCAGGAACACAACAGGCTTTCTTTCCCACAGGAGGCTCTTCTTGACCTTCCTTTCCTCTCCTTGTCTGACAAATTGTGGGAGCTGACCCATATCTGGGCGGGATAATTCAGTCCAGCCCCATCCCGGCAAAGCAGCTGCTTCTGCAGCTTCTCCGGTGATGGGGAACAAGTGGCTGGGACGAGTGGGAATCTCGGGCTGGCTTTTGGGTGCAAGCCTTGGGGTTAAATAAGAACCAGTTCTAACCTTTGCCCCAAGCCCAGCCTGGCTGGGAGGATGGGCCCTCCTGCAATCAGCTGCTCCTGCAGAGCGGACAGTGAGGAGCTGGGGAGGGTTTTCCAGTGCCGACGTTCCTCCCTCTCCCATCTGGGAAGGGAACGGGGAGCTGAGGGATTGAGGAGGATCCTTGGAGCAGGTGGCACAGTGAGGGACTCTGGGCTTGACTGGAACATGAAGAACCTCCTTGGATATCTTCTTTCCAGCCGTTTTCCACGAGGGCATTCTGGTATCTGCCTCCTTCCCCCTCAGCAACGCCGAGCAGTTTCTCTAACACGTCTGCCCACTTCATATATTCCTTGGAAAACAATTCCCAGGGATAAAAAAGATCCCCAAATGCTTTCAGCAGGTACAAACTGTTGTTTCCAGCGACTTGTGTTGCATTCCCACACCCTTGGAAAGCAGCACGTTCACACAGCACAGGGTCTCTGCTACGAAACGACCACGAAAAACCTCCTTTTTAAAGAAAAATCACGTTTCTCTCCTGGGTTTTTCTGCTCTTGAGTTTCTCACGCAGCCCTTTTCCCAAGCCCCGTCCCAGCAGAAAACTCCGACCACGCAACGCAGCCCCGGCAGCCCCTAAAAAAACCATCCCCCAGCAGCTTCCAAACTTCTTCCTCCCCTTCCTCCTCTTCCTCCTCTTCCTCCCCTTCCTCCCCTTCCTCCCCTTCCTCCCAGCAGCCGGGTGTTAGCAGGCAGAGCCTTCAGCCCAGGCTGGCCGTGGTGTAACAGGATCCTGTGCAGGGGGAATCTCTGGTGGCTGATAAACCCGTATCTGTTGGGAGGCAGAGCAGGTTCCCTTTGAAGTGCCCCTCGCGTTCCGGGCAGACGCCGCAGCCTCTGTATTTTAACTCCCAATAAAAAGATTTCTGAGCATAAAGGCCTGAGCCACCTTTGAGGCGGGGGAAGGGAGAGACCTGCTAACATCATTAGCTGGAAAGCAGCTCCTTTTTTATTTATTTATTTATTTATTCCCCTCTGGGTCCTACATAAGGGGCAGAATCGACCCGTTTGGGCCATGAAATGCCCCTTCCTCTGCACAGGGAGATAAATCCCATCCGTTGCTTTGTGGAAGCTTTCGGTGTGTTTGGGGCCGGATTCTCCCCCTGCTTTTGGAGGAAATGCCTCGTTTCGATGCATCGTTGGGAATTCAGGTGGATTTGCTATTATTATTATCATTTATGATTTGTTTATTTGCAGCCAAGGTGCTCCAGGATCTTGCTGTGCTGGCTCTGGTGCCTTGTGGCCCTTCAAGAGAGCCTCTGTCTCAGAGGGCTGGTTGTGGAAACAAACTGGACTGCCAGAAAATGTGGGGTTTAGCCTCGATTTAGGGGTGTTAATCAGACGCACGGGACTAAAATCTGTTGGAGCGCTGACTTCAAATCAGAAAAGCAACAACTTTCCTGAAGTCACAGGAGGAAAATGATTAAGAACTGAATTTCTTCGGTGATAATCCACCCTCTTGGAGTTTATCTTTCCTTTCCTCACAAACCCATGTGCGTTGTAGACCAAAACGGCCCGTCCACGTATTTTTTGTGGCCTCTACCCGGTTGTAAAAGGATCCAGAGTATCCTTTTGTCTCCCTCAAAATATAAAAGGACCTCATCTATAAAATCTAAAGGCTCCTCACTAGATGGGGAGGATCAAGACAGGAGGAGCTGTTGGCTCCCACGTGTACATTTTAATTCTGAACAAAATGTCTCCAGCACCTTCTAAACGTCCTGGATTCACGCCTTGGTTGTGTTGTCCCTTCAGGTGTTTGAATTTTAGATGCTGTTCTCAGCACTGAGATCTTTATTCTTTGGGGGGTGGAAGCTCTTCCAGCTCAGGCCTTTTTCTCTTATTTATCTCCTCGTGTTCAGCTCCCAAAAATACTCGACTTTTATGTCCCGAACTGTGATAGTGGGAGCAAATCACAGGAGAGGAGGAGCCAAGGGACACATCCCTGGTTCAAAGCTTGAATTGCACATCCATGAGGAAAGGATGGGACTGTCCTTTCTACGTGACCAGGGCGAACAAAAGGCGATTTATTCCTTTGTGTTGCTCGCTCCTCCTAGAAACCGTGGGATCGCCCCGGAGGGAAGAGTTGCAAAGTGCCACAGACCCCAACGCTCATTCACTTGTCCCTCCTTAACTCTGTCCTAGATTGTTTTCAGCAGCTTCGGGTGCCAAAAGTGGGCGCAGGGATTGTGACCCGCGTGGGCCCCGCTGGTCAATGGGCATCGGATGTGAGCTGACCCATTTCTGTCACGCTTTTGGAAGGCGCTGGGAGGTTGTTGCAGTAGGAACGGGTCCGTAAAGAAAGGAAAAAAAAGAGGTTTTTGGGAGCCAAGGACCTGACATCAGCACTGTAAACACTTCAGGGGCTTAATTTAGACCAACTCTTCAAAGGAAACTGGGCTTTTGTTGTTTTCATTGGGCATGGGTGTAAATAACAGCGTGAAATTAAGGGCTGCCCAGGCCCAGGTCCTTCCTAAGCCATCATGATCACGGCTATCATTAGCAGGTTTTAATTAAACTGCTTCCCCAGCATGGTAGTGGCTAAGGAACACGTAGGAGCAGCAACGGGCTGCGATCCAGAGAACCTCACAGAAATTCGAGCGTGGAGCTCGGTGTACACTCATTTTTGCAGCCAAGCACCACTGCAGAGGGCCAGCGCTCCATTAAAGCCACCTGCCTTTTCCAGTGAGAAAAATGCGCGGGGACAAGTAACTATTTCCAGGAGAACTTGACATAAGGAGCAGAGAAAGGTGCCCACTTAGAGCTTTGCATCAGGTTTGATGCCCGAGGCACAGGGGACCGAAGTTCTGCAGGACCTGGGGAAGAGGGTTTTGGTCCTGGCACGGTTTGGGCTGCAGTGCCCGCAGCCCTCGTCACCCCAGCTCCTGATCTGACGTAGATGAGGGTTTTTTTCCTCCCTCTGAACGCTTTACACTCTTGGTTTTTGCTCCATTTTTTCCCGTTGCTGTGAAATTTAATCACGTTTTCTAGCCCTTTAGGCCTCCCAAAGTCCAGCAGCTGCGTTCTCATCTGGCCTGAAAGCTTATCCACATACTTCTGAACCCCAAAGAGGGCTGGGGCCCGAGAGCCTCTCTGATTAAAGGAGGCAAACCAAGCCCAAGAGGCGGCTCAAGGAGCCCTTTCCGCTGTTGCAGAAGGGAGATTGCCCACGATAAACCACACCAGGGCGCACAAATGCATTTAGAAAAATCTCCCCGGGAGTCTTACAGGTAAACTTAGCACCGTAGGAAACGCGAGCCCAGCTTTGCACGGGCATTAAACCCGGGTTTATTTTAATGCCCACAGCTTTAAATTGGCTGCAGAACAATTCTGGTGCTGCCACGAGCAGGGCATGTCTTAGCATACAGACAACGGTGATTTGCTGCAGCACGGAGGAGCTGAGCAAAGCCCCTATTCCCTCCGGTCTGGTTCTATCTCTTTAGCTTGTCTAACACTGAAACCATGATGCTAATCTGTCTATTTATCCCTCCTAACAGAGCAGCCGTGTTGCTATTATGGTCCTTAATCCCTCGGCATAATTCACATCGTTGTCAGATAACAAGGCAGAATGGCCAGGTGGTAGCAGTGCATCTATTTTGGTGTGCGCTCTCCCGGAATACACAAGTTAAATGATTCCTCCGTGCTCACCCCACAGCTCGGAGCACCCTCCCAGCGCTCTCAGCAGCCCCTTGGACAGCTTGAAACGTGTATGTGTTTAGCCAGGAGACAGGGCAGGGGCTGTGTGGTCGTTTGGGAGAGGGAAACTGAGAAATGGGGTGAATATGAGACTTGAAGCCACTGGAAAGTGTCCAGGGATGATGAGGAAGGGCCTGGAGGGGAAGCGTGTGAGGACACTGAGGGCACTTGGGGTGTTCAGCTGGAGAAGAGGAGACTGAGGGGAGACCTCATTGCAGGGACAACTCCCTGGGGAGGGGCACAGGAGAGGCAGGCACTGAGCTCTGCTCTGTGGGGACCAGGGACAGCACCCAGGGAAGGGCTGAAGCTGTGTCAGGGCAAGGTCAGGTTGGATCTCAGGAGAAGGTTCTTCCCCCAGAGGGTGGTGGGCACTGACCAGGCTCCCCAGGGCAGTGGGCACAGCCCCAAGGCTGCCAGAGCTCCAGGAGGGTTTGGATGATGCTCTGGGGCACAGGGGGTGACTCCTGGGGATGGTCCTGTGCAGGGCTGAGGGTTGGACTGAATGACCCTTGTGGGTCCCTTCCAGCTCAGCGTATTCTGTGATTCTGTGACATTCACAGTCTGTTTCAGGCAAGGACTTGAACCTGGTTTTGGCCAGAACGTGTTCCCATCAGACCCCAGGTGAGGTGGGACACAACTCAGTTTGTCCCAGACAGTCTTTCATCTCCACTCCACCTTCAGCACCCGAAAGGAAACTGAGGACTGGAGGCAAATACTCACAAACCCCAGTCAGGCAGTGACTTGGACGTGGATTTGGCCAGTGCTGTGGGGCCGTGTTCCCACCACCATCATCAGCCGGGGTGAGGTGGGACAGCAGCTCAGAGGGAGTCACTCGTGGCCTTTGCTCTCCCCTCCAGGTGTGGTTCAGCAACCGCAGGGCGAGATGGCGCAAACAGGCGGGGGCGAACCAGCTGGCAGCCTTCAACCACCTGCTGCCAGGGGGCTTCCCACCCACAGGAATGCCCACCCTGCCCCCCTACCAGCTGCCGGACTCCACCTACCCAACAACCACCATCTCCCAAGGTGAGCATCCCCTTGCCTGCGCTGCTTCTCTGCTCTTGCCCCAGTCTTGCTCTGTCAAGGTCAGGTTGGACGGGGCTTGGAGCAACCTGGGCTGGTGGAAGGTGGCCCTGCCCATGGCAGGGGTGGACCTGGATGAGCTTTAAGGTCCCAAGCCATTCCATGATTCTACACTCCCCACCCCCATCACCTCAGCCACATGGAGCACAGGGTGGTCCCTTCTGCTCACAGGGACCTCTAAGACTTGCAACCCATTTTCCAGGTTGACTCTTAAGCCAAGCTTTGTCACCTCAAGTCCCCTCCAGCTTTATAAAGCTGAGGCTGGGCAAGCACAGGAGCAGTGATCCATGCCATGTCTGCCTTCCCACAGCTCCTCACCTGCATTGAGTTGCCCTGCCTCCTGTCCAAGCCAGGTTGTCCTCAGCATCACGCTCTGTGAAGCCACCTCCCTGTCCCTTTCTCATCCCATTTGTCCTGGAGGGAACTGGGACAAGCACGGTCCCATTCCAGGGCGTGTATCCCACTCCTCCCTGTGCCAACACACACCAAGTCCTGCATCCTCCAGGGAGGATTAGTTCTGGAATTCTGGGATTCTGTCACCACATTGTCCCTTCCCTCATTCATGACATCCCATTGAGTCTCTTGTCATACTCAGGTGGTTTTCCTTTAATTGGGAAGACCGGGTTTCTCCTCAAGTCAGTGGAAACTCCTCAGTTTTCTCCCCTGTCTCACTTTCTGCTGAATCAGTGTGTGTGTCCTGGCTGTAGCTCTGCTCAGCTCGGAAATGCTGAGCACATCACCACAACCCCAGTGTCCTATAGGTGATCCCCCCTCTGGGTAAAGCTCCATCCTGGCCTTCAGGACAGGGAGTATCACCAATTCCAGCTGGCCTTTATAAAGGAATTTCTGCCTTCTGTTTGGGGCAAAATTCAATGAGAATTCAGGTATCTTCCTCCCCTCCTCCCAGCTCTGCAGATTCTGTACTGACACATGGTTTGTGGAGCACACACACAGTTTGTGGATCACACACACGGTTTGTGGATCACACACGGGTGGTGGATCACACACACAGTTTGTGGATCACACACACATGGTTTGTGGATCACACACGGTTTGTGGATCACACATGGTTTGTGGATCACACACGGTTTGTGGAGAACACACAGTGTGTCCCAGCAGCCAAGACCAGGACTCCCAAACCCGCAGAGCTTTTCCCCAGTGCCAGCTGCAAACCCCCAGACCCGCTGACCCTGCTCTCTCTCCACAGACGGGGGAAGCACTGTGCACAGACCCCAGCCCCTGCCTCCCTCCACCATGCACCAGGGGGGACTCGCCGCCGCCGCCGCCGCCGCCGACACCGGCTCTGCCTACGGGGCCCGGCACGGCTTCTCCAGCTACTCCGACAGCTTCATGAACGCTGCGGCTCCTGCCAACCACATGAACCCCGTCAGCAACGGCCTCTCCCCGCAGGTACGTGGCCTGCTTCCATCCTTCTTGGTTCAGAGAGCAGGGCGAGCTTCAGGCTGTGTTCTGGTTAAGGAGGGGAGTCATGGCTGTTGTCAGGACTAGTTAAAGCAATTAGTTAGTTTGTTTACGGGCAACTTCACTCAGCGCCGTTCTGTGTCCTCTTAGTTCCCACATCCAGGTTAACACCCTCCAACCACAAGCACCGGGACTCAGAGAGTCGGTGTTTGTCTGCCCAACCCTCCAAAAAAAAATTGCGGAGCCAAAAATTCCAGCGCCCTCCGATTGTGGATTTTAGCCCAACGATGGCACACCTGATGCTTTTAGTTGCTTTAGAAGTAACCCGTGATTTGTGGGTGGCTGATTTAGAGTTTAGCCAGAGCCAGCTAGTCCAAGACTAGGATAGTGCCCTGGGTTTGAGCTTCCTCAAAACTCGGGGATGTAGATCTGGGATTTAGTTTTGAGCAGCTGTCATGGAAACCATTCTGCTCATGCTTTCCACGAGGTCAGAATGGGAGGTGTAGGCAAGTTTTAAAGGAGGAAAGGTTGTTTCACACCATCTGCTTGTGGAACATGGAGACACATGAAGTGCACGACAGCAGTCGTTTCAGAGCGGCCAGTAAGGCTGTTTAGGACAGGAAATGCAAAATTCTGTGAAACTACAAGGAGAAATGAGGTGGGCAGCTGAAATGAAAAGGCTACAGCTGTTTAGAGGGCAGTCCAATAAACAGCGTTATGGATTCTGAGGTCCAATAAGTTGTGATCTCTCGAGTGTGAAAACAAACACTGAGTGTTGAGGGAAAGAGGGGAATTTTGCAGCTTCTCTGAAATTGTATAAACCCCCCCACACTTTTTGAATGGGAAAACATCAACGTGTGACTGGCACGAGGCTTAACAGTGCCTCAAACAGTGTGATTTGGGGGGAATAGGCAGACATCCTTCTGCCAAGGGATTTCTACCAGCACCAGGCTTGGGAGATGAGCCTGGAATTCAAAGGCAGGCTCCAGGTTAGACAATCCAGGGCACGTGATGAATTCAGGCGGTCACAAGTGCAATTTAGCACCTCGGAATAAGTTGGGGATGAGATCCACGTGATAGCCCCAGACACAAGCCCATCCTGCAATTTCCATTTCTGTAGCTTCATCATCTCCTTCCCGGCCCCGCTCACTAAATCAGAGGCTCATTGAAATGACCAGACCGAGGCTTTTCCTCTGCTTATCCCTATCCCAAATTACCCTGCCCCAGGCTCAGGCTGGGGAAAGATAGAGTCCTGAGCCAATAAGCCCTTTGTATGGGAAAGAGAGGAGCCATTATCTGGCAGTCCTGAAGAAAAGAGAGCTTTGCACCCCCAAGAAGGGGAGATTCCCATTTTCCTAATGCTTTTAATCATGTGAGGGCCAAGATAGCAGCATATAAATTCTTCTATTTCTTTTGTGCATGGAAAGGCTAACCTAGGTTATTTCCTGACTGCTTTAGATTTACTTATCAAACCTTTCCTGCCTTTCTCAGCCCTCTGCTGTTCCTAGTGGAAGGATACAGGAAATACTCCTAATGGGATGAATGAGAAGTGTCCTCTTTTAGGTAGCAGGGTGGGTAAAAACTTCAGAGAGGTCTCTGTATGGGATGCTCTGTGTAATTTATCTGTTGTGCTGAGCAGAATTCAGCCCTTCCACGGCGTTACAGGTAAAACCCCTCACACCTCAACCCTCTGCTCCTCTTCTCCCTGTCTCAGCTTGCTCTTGGCAGTGATAAATACCAACTTCAGGGAAAGAGGGAGTTCAGGAGCTAGGGGAAAAAAAAAATAAAAACCAAAGGCGGGAGCTGAAAGTGGTGGCAGTTTGTGCTGCAAACAGACGGGGGTCCGGTTTCAGCCCCCAGCAGCAGCAGCGGCGGCGGGAGGGAGATCTCTTTGCGGTTCGGACAAGGAGGTGGGGGCCAGCCTGGCCCGGAGCTTCCCAGCATTTGCTGCCTCTCGGAAAACTATCCAGTTACCCCAGGACTGCGTGTCCCGGCCAGAACCCCCCAGACTCAGCGCTGGCAGCTGGAATCCGGGAGGAGAAACGTGGCATTGCCTTTCTCCCAGCAGAGGAGAGGGGATTATGTGTGGCCACGCGGGGCTGGGAGTGCCCCGCACACGCCACGTCGGTGCCCCCTCCTCGGGCAGGCACAGGGACCCAGCCGGGGGAAAGCTGTGCCCAAACTTCGCGTGGGGAATGGCCACGTTCCTTGCTTGTTTTCCAGCCTGGAGCACACAAAGCCTCGTGCCTGCCCAGCTCAGCTGCTGGAGCCCCAAAGCTTTTCCCGTGAGGTTTCCCTTTATTCCACACCTGAGAGGGGTTTTGGTCTTTGGCTCCTTCATCCCACGGTGATGTTTTTTGTGGGACACTCGTTTGGTCGTGCCAAGGGCAGCTCCACATGATTAAACCACTACCTGGAGTGATGTCTTTTGTCATGCTCCTTCCCAGACCTCAGTGAGACCCCGGGGTAACCTGAGCAGTGATTTGTGCTGGTTCTGTGCTGGGACAGCCTTTGTAAGACAGAGATTTGGCCTCTTCGGGAAAGGGAACCTCAGACCTGACCAGCTGCAGCCACAGGAGTCACTTCCAGCTCTCAGGATACACTTGGTGCTCACATATTATCAGAAAGCAGCTCAGGGGAGCCAGAACCTGCAGCAGCGAAGTGCCCCCTGCTCCCCAAAGGTTGGTGGGTTGGCAGCAGCTGGCACAGGTTCAGCTGGGCTGGCTCAGGGGCTCAGAGCTGCCCTGGGCTGGCATTAAAGCCTGGGCCAAAACTTAGCCGAGATACAGAGACACAAAGCGATGTTAAATACGATGAGTGAGTAACTTAGTCATGCAGAGTGTGATTTCTGGCCATGGAGCTTCTGTCTCATCGTTCCTCACAGGAGTGGGTTGTAAACCCAGTGTGGGCACAGGTGGGATTTCATAAACACGCTGTAAATACTTCCAACTCGGTTTTGTCCCACAGAGGAATCATTTCCCATTTATTTGAGGATACCCACCAACCTCAACAAGAACTGGGCCATCCTTAGCCAGGTCGTGCTTCACACAGGCATGAGAACAAACACCCGTCTGCATCCGTCTGTTCTGAACTTCAGGCCTGTGCTGTCCCAGGATTGCCCTCACTGAGCTGGGCTAAGGCTTGTGACAAAGAGCTCAATATCCTCAGAAATCATAGAATCATCTCATGGGATGGTTTGGGTTGGGGGGTGGACCTTAAGGACCATCTCATTCAACTCCCTGCCATGGGCAGGAGCACCTTCCCAAGACCAGGTCTGGCCCCGTCCAACCTGGCCTTAAATTCAGTGTTAAGTCCACTTGCATCCTGATCAGCACCTGAGAGCCCTTCCTGGACTGTGTGTGCTGCAGTGAGGGCTGAGGTGGGAGAAAATGAAGTGAATTAAACTTTATATCACCAGACAAAGACGGGGCCCCCTTGGCTGTTCCTCTGCCATTTGTGACGGTGGGAGATTCCCCGGGTGCTTTTCAAGCAGCAAAGGAATAGGGTCATGCTGTATTTTCCCCAGGCTCTTCTGCCTTTTAGAATGTTCTCAGGATATTTTGGGGAGGGTTTTGCCCATTGTTTCGCTCCCTAAAATTTCCTGTGTCTTAAATACGTCTGGCTGTTCCCTGCAGCCTGTTGGGGTCTTGCAAGGGGTACTTCAAAAGCAAAAGACCATCAGTTTGTTGCAGGTGGCCCCTGTGGAGCTGGGGAACACAGCAAGATGCAGTTCAGAGCCAGGCATTTCATGGACTTCCATAACATGTTATTTCTGAGACCTTTGGATCTTTTAACAAACCCACAGGATCACCCAGAGATTAAGACAATTCCAGAAATACGAAGAGCCAAGAGAAACTTGTTCACCATCTCAGAGTTGTTGCTTTAATTTTCTCAGGGCTTTCAGGGGGCTTTCTTTTTTTGCTCCATGAGCAAATTCCTTCCCAGTGGAGCGGCAGTAGCTGGAGGTTGGAGTCACATTTACAATTTCTAGTTTATCCTGAGTTTTTAGAATGTTCCTGGAGGGACACTCAAGGCACAGGTCAGGCTCTGCTCACGGATTTACCCTCTAAACTCAGGGACCTTCTTAGCTTGCACAGTTTGTTTCTCCTGCCATCATCCCATGGCTCCAATTCCTTCCACCATCCAGGGTAAAACATTCCCCGCAGCCTCATCGGGCTGGGATTAGAGATCATCCGAATCCCTGTCAGGAGCTCACTGATTCTGGCAGGAGGACGAGAAGAGCCAGCTGAGCCTTTTTTTTTTTGGGGTAGAAAACCTGGCAGTTGGGAAGGACACGATGTTGCTGGCCAGAGGGGAGCAGGAATTGTGTCTGGCTCCAGAGAGACAGCTCTGCTTCCCTCCTTCCCTCCCTGCCACGGATCCCTTCTGTCTGGTGCCTTTTTTTTTTCCCCTTTTTTTTTTGTCGGAGACACTGTGCCTATAATAAGCATTCAAAATGAGTCTTGCTGGGCCAGGAGAAGGGGAGGGGAAGAAAGAAGGGGAGGAGAGGATGAGATTTGGGGGGGGAGGGGGAAAGGGAGGAGGGGGTTTAAATAGCAAAGAATTAGAAAAAAAAAATCTGATGCAAATCACTAGTAGAGAGAAAATTATGTGCAATTACCCAAGCGATACTGGGCAGCCGTGCCCACCCCAACCAACAAGATCTCATTAACAAGCAGAAAATAAGATTGAAATGGTGTGTAAAAGAGCTGAAAAATGAATTTGAATGCTGCATTTGTCCACAATTACCCCCTCGTTCACACATATTTTATTGCAATTTTTTTATTATTCTTAATCTTTCCATCCCTCAAAGCAGATTGGGAACATCCTGGCATTACAGTTGCTGAGGGAGGAAGCATTAAGGATTCCCCGTTTCCCTGAAAGGAGACCCTTCTCTCGCTCGAATTTTCAAGGGTTGGTTTTGGACGGATAAGGATTCATTTCTCCGGCTTATCTTAGTGTAGGAACATGTTCTTCTAATATTCTTTAACCTCCGAGGCTCTTGGGTGCCACCCCACACGAGGGGTTTTCTCTAACCTTGCCTCCTGGGTTCCTCCACCTCCCTTTTCCATCCCTCCTTCCCCTTCCTCCCACCCTCCAGTGTTTTTCCACGTGGTCCTTGTTTTTCCCTCCCCATTGCCCTTCCTGCCCATCCCTCCAGAGCCCCGGGATTCCCTCAGACGACACGTGTGCCCTTCAGAAAGTGGCTGCTGTCCCTCTCCTGACTCCCAAGGATTCCTCGCTCCCCGTTCCTTTCCTCCCCCAGCCTCCCCGCGACCTTGCGGCAGGATTTTTGGAGAAGGAGGAGAACACATGCTAAAATCCCTGGTTTTTCTTTTGGCCATGGGGATGGAAAAGGGGCCTGGGATCTCCAGGTTCCTCTCTGGGAGAAGTTGGCTGCGCCGAGACCGCGTTGGCATTTTTCCCTCGCTCGGTGTCAAATGCAGCTCCATCTCCCTAAACTTTTAACCTGCGTGTCCCAGGAAAGCTGGTCGGTTTTCCACTTTTTTTTCATATTTAACCAAACAAAGCCCATCTGCTCTTGTCAATTAGACGGCTCTGCTCCCGGCAACGGGAGAAGGGGAGAAAGGAACATTTTTCTCGTGTGAAAATGGATACGTATTTATTTGCCTCATTCCTGATGACTCCAACTCTGAGTAGGGTGGGAAGGGGGAAATTCATATCTAAGGGGCCACCTTCTGTAAGTCTTGAGGTTTCATGGCTTTGCTTGACTGATTTGGATGCTCTGATCACATGGAAAAACCATTGGAAACAAATAAGGCAGCATCTTTTTGCCTTAATTCAGATTCCAGACATCGTTTATTACTGAGATATGAAAATGTTGGGAACACTGAAGGATTGCAGAGCAAACAGTTGATTCCTGAGCCTTGAATCCCACAGGAGCTTTGGAGGGTCCAGGACCAGCCCCTGTGACACTGCACCAGTAAACTCGGGTATCATCAGAGGACAAACTGGGGAGAAAGGGAGGAATGAGGAGAGAGTAGAAGAAACACAGGGAAAAAAACTGAGGAGAAGGACACAATGACAGCAGGAAGAAGAAATGCAGGGAGGTGTGGAAGCGCCTGATAAGCCCCCAGATGTTGGAGCAGGGAGCAGGTTTTTAAGGCACCCGGCGCTAAGACGTGGGAATGTGTCCCCACAAACCTTCAAATCTCCCTTCCCACCCCGATCCCACTCACGGGGTGGGGGGAGCAAAGCCCACAGGGTGGAACAGGCATCACAGGGGCTGGGAATTCCGGCTGAAATCCGGACGGGAGCGGTGGGGCTTTGAGCTCCGCTCCAACACCTCTCCTCTGGGTCCCGTCTCCTTCCCACTCCGCGGAGGATGAGAGGGACTTGGCCGGGAGACACAGACTCGGAGAATCCAGAAGCAGGATTTGCCCTGCTTTCTGATTAATGAGGGAACTCGAGACGAGGCGGGCAGGGCAGATAGAGAAAATGAGAGATTAGCAATTAACGCGGCATCCAGCCTGGCGACGGGCACTGCCGAGCGACCTCTGGCACGCAGAGCCGAGCGTTCCGCCGCCTGGCTCCGGGAGCCGCAATATCCCAGGGAATGGTGCGGAGCCGCCAGAGGAATCGGGGAAGCACAGCGGGGAAAGGCAGCCCCGGAATGAGGGAAGCGAGATAGAGGGGAAGCTTTGAAAGGCAGGAATGCAATAAAGGGAATAATTAGGATTCAGAGGCAGGGGCGTGTGTGTGCAAGGGCACGGGTGTCCCGCACATCCAGCGGTGTGTGCCCGTGCCTCCTGTGTGCCTATTAAAACCTGGGAACGGGGCGACAGCTGTGCTCCAGCTGTGCCCTGGCTGGGAAAAACCGTCTAGGACGGGAAAAATCCACGGCAACGTGTTTTGCAGTGGATCAGGCACTAACCCCAAGCTGCCCCCTTGGGTTTCTTCCACAAAGAAGGGTTGCGGGAAGTGCCTTAATTCCAGTGGGTGTGACAGAACAGCGGAGCAGGGAGAGGAGGTGGGACGGTGTGTTGCAGGTGGAGGTGGGTACTTTGCTCTCCTGGAGAGCTTCCAGCCTTCCCCACCTCAGGAATCATGACACAGGGAAGGAAGATGGACACATGACTGTGTGTTGTTCGTGTCAGGGCTTGTGCCGTGACCACCAGCTTTCCCAGAGCTGCTGGATGTGGTTTGAAAGGGGCCATTATCCAGCACTGTTTATTTTCTGTTTGATTCACCATCGCTGTGTGCTAACAACTAAAGAAAGCCACATTCCCTCCCATCCCAAAGCCAGCCAGCTGCTGGGAGCACTGATGGATGGATTGCAGCATCTTGAGGGAAAGGTTTACAAGCAAGATGTTGTGGCTGAGAGGACGGGGAGGACTTTGGGGGCTGAATCCACCCCTGGAGCACCCTGGGGAGCTGCTTAGAAGAGCTGTGTGGTCCTGAAGCATCAGGAGAGGTTTATGGGGGAGATGTATCCCAAAAGGATGCTGCGGTGGCTTCTGTGCGAGGTGGAAGAGAGTTGGGTGCTGTGCCACCTTGCAGAATATTTGTCCTGCCGACTGGATAAGGAGGGGGAGCAATGCATGGCTGTGCATTGGAATTTGGGGTTATAGGGCTTTTGTAGGGTACAGGGACAATGGGAAGCGCAAAGGAGAGGAGACAGAGCTGCCCACGCAACAGGGGGCTCTCGGGTTGGGGGGTCTGTGCCACGCAGGGGGTTCCAGGTGGTGGGTGTGAGGGAAGATGTTTGGGTGCTGTAGGGCCTCCTGCCGCTCCTGCCTCTGTCAGACAGGCGTGCACGGGATCAATTTACAGCAGGGGCTGGAGATCACAAATCCAGCAGGGTCTGCAGGGGGGGGAGCAGTAAATTGATCAAAGGTGCGGAGGGTCTTAGCTCGCCGCTGTAAGCTGGAGTCAGCCCTTAAGCCTATCCAGTTTGGAGATGAGGGGGATCTTATTTCAGGGAATAAGTACCTGAAAGGCAATCGTGAGCCATGTAGGGGAAAGGGTGGGGTGTGCTCGCCAAGCTGAGGTAGGGACATCACAGGGGCTGCTAGAAGGATGGAAGGGAAGGAGGCAAAACTGACACGGAGTGGTTGATTTGGGGTTGTTTTGTGGAATCACAGGGAGTGGTTTGTGGGATTGAAGGGAAAGAAGCAAAACTGACATGGAGTGGTTGATTTGGGGTTGTTTTGTGGAATCACAGGGAGTGGTTTGTGGCATTGAAGGGAAAGAAGCAAAACTGACATGGAGTGGTTGATTTGGGGCTGTTTTGGGGAATCACAGGGAGTGGTTTGTGGGATTGAAGGGAAAGAACCAAAACTGACATGGAGTGGTTGATTTGGCGTTGATTTGAGGTAGGAATTCCCCCACCAAGCCAGTGCAGAGGTGTCCACCTGACCCACACAGCTGGGACCTCTCACCGTGACCGGCTCCTTGCGAAGCTTGGGCTGGGACCCACCAACACGTGGGGCCAAGCCTGAGTTGGGACAGCCCTGCGGGTTAGTCTGGAGGAAATATCTGCACTGCTGCACGTCCCACACCTCCCTCCAGCTGCCCCTTTGCAGGGACACCGTGGTGGGGACGCTCCCAACTGGGCATGTGGAAGAGGCAGAGCAAAGGCTGCCGCTGTTTCTTTCCCCCAAGATCCGGAGCCTCCTCTCTCTCTCTCTCTGTGTCTCTCCCAGCTTTTCTTCTCCCTCTCCCTTCCCTTCTTCCTCCCTCTCCTCTCTCCTTCCATTTGATGTGGAGGAGAGCTGTCTGCCACTCGTGCGTCTGCACCGAGAAGGGATCAGAAGTTTCAGCGAGCGCTCGGCGCCTCTCCTTTGATCCATGTCCTGAGGCCTGCTTGACAGCGAAAAAAAGCATGGAGACAAAACGACTCAGTCAAAGTGATTCCTGACAACTGTCTCCATGAGATAAGGAAGCTCTCTGTGTCTTGGGTTTTTTTTATTTTTTTTTTATTTTTTTTTTCCCTAATACCGCCTCTCCGTTTCCATAAGAAGCAGAGTCACTTTAAACCAGAGGAGCCAGCCAACAGCTTGGCTGCACAGAGAACTGCTCTGCCTGAGCTTTATCATGTTTCCTGTCTCCCTTTCCATTCCTTCCTCCCCCTGCCTCCTTTTAATTTCTTTTTTTTCTATAAAAGCCCTCTTTCCCCCGTTTTTCTTGCCCTGTTTTCCACACGCTGGGTTACCCCGCTGCCTCGCCCCGATGCTGCCTCTAATTATGCAGCTCCAGAGAAAGCCCAGCACGTTTGCAGGTGGCCGGGACATTATTCCGCTCAATCCCAACCACAGGGAAATGCCTGCCTTGCCCACGAGGGGCTGCGGGGGAGACAGAAAGCCCTGTACATTATCTGACAATAACCAATCCTTTCAGGAATCGGAGGCAGCCTCATTAACAGGGAGTCATTATGCACCGCTGGCCACTTAAGTGGCCCTCAGAGCTGTTCCCCTGCTGCTGAGCCCCAGATTGTTTTTATTATTGTTTTATTTCTCTTGCCCAGTTCGTGGCACGCAGGGAAGTGTCCCCCTCCTTTCCATTCTGGCCTCTGGGTTGTTTGCAGGNTTTTTTTTTTATTTTTTTTTTCCCTAATACCGCCTCTCCGTTTCCATAAGAAGCAGAGTCACTTTAAACCAGAGGAGCCAGCCAACAGCTTGGCTGCACAGAGAACTGCTCTGCCTGAGCTTTATCATGTTTCCTGTCTCCCTTTCCATTCCTTCCTCCCCCTGCCTCCTTTTAATTTCTTTTTTTTCTATAAAAGCCCTCTTTCCCCCGTTTTTCTTGCCCTGCTTTCCACACGCTGGGTTACCCCGCTGCCTCGCCCCGATGCTGCCTCTAATTATGCAGCTCCAGAGAAAGCCCAGCACGTTTGCAGGTGGCCGGGACATTATTCCGCTCAATCCCAACCACAGGGAAATGCCTGCCTTGCCCACGAGGGGCTGCGGGGGAGACAGAAAGCCCTGTACATTATCTGACAATAACCAATCCTTTCAGGAATCGGAGGCAGCCTCATTAACAGGGAGTCATTATGCACCGCTGGCCACTTAAGTGGCCCTCAGAGCTGTTCCCCTGCTGCTGAGCCCCAGATTGTTTTTATTATTGTTTTATTTCTCTTGCCCAGTTCGTGGCACGCAGGGAAGTGTCCCCCTCCTTTCCATTCTGGCCTCTGGGTTGTTTGCAGGAATGAGTTTGCAAGGGCTCGGTGACATTAATCCTCCCTGGAGGATGCAGGACTTGGTGTGTGTTGGCACAGGGAGGAGTGGGATACACGCCCTGGAATGGGACCGTGCTTGTCCCAGTTCCCTCCAGGACAAATGGGATGAGAAAGGGACAGGGAGGTGGCTTCACAGAGCGTGATGCTGAGGACAACCTGGCTTGGATGGGAGGCAGGGCCACTCAATGCAGGTGAGGAGCTGTGGGAAGGCAGACATGGCATGGATCACTGCTCCTGTGCTTGCCCAGCCTCAGCTTTGTAAAGCTGGAGGGGACTTGAGGTGACAAAGCTTGGCTTAGGAGTCGACCTGGAGAGGGGTTGTCAACCTTAGAGGTCCCTGTGAGCAGAAGGGACCACCCTGTGCTCCATGTGGCTGAGGTGATGGGGGTGGGGAGTGTAGAATCATGGAATGGCTTGGGACCTTAAAGCTCATCCAGGTCCACCCCTGCCATGGGCAGGGCCACCTTCCACCAGCCCAGGTTGCTCCAAGGCCCGTCCAACCTGACCTTGGACACTCCCAGGAGCAGAGTTCATCCCAGCAGGACCCCTTTGGCAGGGAGTTCCTGTCCCCCTCCCTGGCCATAATTAGGGTATTGTCGTAGCTTTGCTCCCAAGTCCAAGTCCATTAGCATTCCAGATGGGGGGTGGAGGGGGCCCACACGGAGGGGGAGATTCCCTTCCCCCCAGAACCGCGCTGTGCCGCGCTGATAAACAGTAAATATCGGGGAACAGGATTTCCACATTATCTGAGCGCGGCAGAAAATCAAAATTTCAGTCTAAATCCGAGGAGACGAGGCTCATAAGCTCCTCCAGCTGATACAGACGCCGAGCCCAGCCGGCAAGGCTCAGGAGGCACAAAATAACATTTTTTTTCTTTCCGTTCGGGAAAAAAAAATGAAAAAAAGAAAAGAAAGCAAAAAGAATGAACGAGAAGGGGGGAAAAGCAGGAATTCTTTGGGGGCTGACCGCAGGGAGGGGAGAAGGAGAGGTGGTGCGAAGCAGAGCATTGTCTGAGGGAATAAAGAGCCGGGCGCGTTGGGGAGGGGGTTTGGCCACTGCCCATCCAATGAACTTCCCGACCGGCAGCTCCGAGTGCTGCTTGGGGATCGACCTGTAGGACACCACCAGCTGCCGGAGCCTGATGGCAACCCTTTAATTAGCGATCAGAGTGCGCAGCTGAGCACAAATCCAGCCCCGAATTAGGAGCCACGTGGGGTCTTCCCGACCCGAAAAGCCAACCCCCGGATTCGGCGGCTCTAATGGAGCTCCAAGCCACTGGTGCTGCTAAAAGCATCTCCGGGCCCTGCTCTGGCCTGGCAGAGAGGGCAGGAGCCATCCTGGGTGGGCAGCAGCTCCTGCTGTGGGACTCCAGCGCCTCAGCAAGGAGGTGATGCCAAGGGAACCTTGAGGGAGTAAAGGGCTCCCTAAAAATGCTGCGGGAGAGCCGGGCTGGAGGTGCTCAGGAGTGCTGCAGGAAAAAGGATGTGGTTCTGCCTCCTCTGAAGGGATTTTCTCCCTCCAAGTTCGTAGTGTGGGTGGTTTCACTGCACCTTCTGCTCTCCCAGGGACCGAGGTGCTTCCAGGGCCAGGTGGAGCAGGTGTTCCTCCAATACCCAGTTTAGCTACTTGCTCTGTCCCAGATATCTCTTGCATCCTGGGCTCCTGATCAAGACACTGCTCCGTTCCCCTGTGCAGGACACTCCATAAAAGCACTGCTTGCTGCAGAATCCATAGCTCCAAGTTTTTATCTCAAGGGAACGGGGCTCAGAGGCTTTGAGCTCTCCTTGGGGCTCGTAGTCGTCTCTGCCTGGAGAAATGAAGAACAAGAAGCAGGGACTAGGTCCAGCAAAGGTTTTCTTGCTTTCTGCAGCAGCCACTTCCTCCTCCTGCCCCGTCACTGGGCTCAGTATAACTCAGACAGCAAAGAAATTCCTCACCCTGAGCTGTTTCCTCAGCTCTCAGTCTCTGCCCAGCTCCCAGGAATGTCCATTCCCCTCTTCCTACGTCATTTCTACACCCATCTAAAAGTAGCATCTTTCATGCAAAGAATTTTGGGGTCCGTGCTCCAGCTGGAGCAGGTTTGTGGTAGAAACTGTCCAGCCATGCAGATCCAGGGGCCTTTGGTGGAGCTGAACCCCCAGGACTTTGGTTTCTGCCAGGCAGGACTTCGAGTAGCTTCAATGCTCCAGGGAGTTCTGCTGCCAGGGAAAGGAGGGGGTTTATTTAGGATGAGGAGGATGCCTTTGGAAACATCACACTGGCAAACTCATTTCCAGTCATTAAAATATGGGAATTTATAGGATGTCCCAACCCCTGTGCACTGTTGACCCAGATCTTGTCCTACTCACCAGTATTGGGGCAGGAGGAGAGGGCTGCTTTTCCTGAGGGATTTCCGCTTTCGCTTCTCCCAGGTGTTTGCACAGAAGCCCTAAAACTGAAAATGTGAGAGTCAGAACAGGGTGGAATCTCTCTGGTCACATCAGCTGGGTCGATGCTCCCACAGCTTAGAACCTGCCCATGCATTTTAAAGAGCAAGTGCCCCCCTTCTCTTTAAAAATCAAGATCTTAATCCCACACTTTCAAGATTGGTGTTTGAAATCCCTTGGCATTCTTTCAGAGCTTTCTTCTGCTGTTGGGCAGCGTTGGCATTGCCTTGGGTCCCACTCTTTGAACACCCCCAGCACAGTTTTGGCCTCCCTTAAAATAAAACTTAAAAAAAAAAGAAAAAAGGCTGATTTAACATTAAACCTGTGCTGGTCTCTGATCAGCACACCCTGATGTAGCAGATATATCCCACCAACACCAACCCCATCCAGGGGACGTATAGAAAGTCATGGGAATATTTTGTGTGTCTTTTACTTTCCAGCCTTTAACTGAGCCTCAGGCAGCTCTTGCTCTTGCCCTGTTGGCCAACCCTTTGAGTGCCCTCTTGGCCAACCCTTTGAGTGCCCTCTTGGCCAACCCTTTGAATGCCCTGATTTCCCCATCGCATCCAAGTGGCTACACCAGCTCTCCGGCCCCATTCTCCCAGCCACGCCACAAGATTTGCGGTCCCTCCATCAACCCCACCATCTCCAGCCTCTTCCTCCATCCCCTCCTCTCACGGTCCATCTCCTGCGTCTCTCCTTGCTTGGCTTTGCTCCACCCGGGCTCTCAGAGCTGCCAGAGGGTTTCTCAAACCACTCAAGAGCCGCAGGCTTGTCTGGAGGGCGAGAGGTCAAGCACCAGCAAGTGTTTCTGTTTAGTTCCAGATACCAGCCTGACAGGTGGGTGCCTCTTGATTAATTCCCAGCTCCCCTAAATGCTCCCACCTCCGTGTGCTGTGGTCCTGTTCCAGTCTAGGCAGAGTTAGGGGGGAAAACAGGAGAATATTGGAATGGTTTAGGTTGTCTCCATTCAGGCTCTTGCAATGGGTTTGTGGCCTGGAGCAGTTGCAGATCTTCACCTCCAGTTGTGCTGACAGGGCTTCTAAGTAAAGATGTTTGACTGGAAAATACAGCCAGAAGCCTTCAAAGCTCCCAGTTCTCCCAGCTTGGCTGCTGTGGTGGTGTTTTGAACCAACAGCATCTTCTTGCTAATCCCCAGTGACACCAAATGTCCAGCTGAGGTTGGCATTGTCCAGGAAAAGAAGGATTTGGGCTCAAGGGAGCATCCTCATCCTCTGAGGTGGGCTTTGTCGAGCAAGGTCTGGTTGCTGTGAAGGGCTTCCATCACCTCGTGTTGGTTCCTCAGCTGTGGTGGCAGGTTTGGGGAGCCCCGAAGGCAGCAGAGTCGCACTGGGGGGATCCTCCCTGTCAGGCTGTTGTCACTCAGAGTTACAGAGAGAGAGCATCACCAAATTCATTCCTCTGGACTAACACGGGGGCTCAGTCACACCCGCTCTGCGTGGTGAGCACAGACAGCTCATCAGGGAATGGCCAGACCTCGGGCAATGGGAATCACCCTCTGCTGATGCCTCAGATGATGGAGAGATTTGTTTTGTCTTTACTGGGACAAGTGTTTTGCTTGGCCGAGCCTAAGGGGTTCTCTGGCTCCCTTCCTCATTCCCTTTCTCCACGTGCTGGTTCAGAGGCGCCCAGAAATCCCAGAAACCTCCCCAGAACATCTCTGCGCTTTCCTGGGAGAAATCCCCGAGGTTTATGCAGCTGAATGAATTTCAGAGAGGAGATAAATCCCATTTACCCAGCGGATGCTGTGCAAGGTCCTGGGGGAGGTCCCAGTGGAAGAGCTCAAGGCAGGGCAGGAAGGTGCTTTATGGACTCAGGTGATTTGCGTCCCCTTCTCCCAACGTGGGTGCCCAACCCTGGCAAACTGCAGGGGTTTTCCCCCATCCAAGTGTCAGAAATGGATCCACCATGCAGGAACGTGGAGAGACCAAACTCCCACTGAGGAACAGGGGAAGCCAAACCCAGAATGTACAACCTCATGAGCAGCAAAGCATCCAGCAGTGCTGAGGTCCTGGAGAAGCAACCAATGCCTGAACACTATTTTTTTAAGGTCCTTTTTTTTAAAAAAAAACAACCCAACTTATTAAAATTTTGCCTGGCTGCATCTCCTGCTTATTCAAATACTTCCAATTTCCGTGGATCTCATATCAGCTCCCAACATCTCCCAGCCTCAATGCTTGGGTTATATGGGAAGAGAGACAGAGAGAGAGAGAGAGAGAGAGAGAATGGGGGGGGAAGAAAAAACTGCAAGCAAAATAAAAGCTGCTATCTGACAGAATCTCTCCTGGGGATCTCAGTTATTAAAAAAAAAAAGAAGAAAAATTAAAAAAGAAGGAATCATTTTTCTCTTCGCTGGTGTTTGTTACATGTGCAGGAGCCATAGGCAAATTTTTGCTAATTTTGTGCATGCTTTTATCATACTGGTGATTCACTGGCAGCTTTATCCTCCGATAAGTGGATTAGTTGTTGAGCTAAACAAAAAGGTGTTTGACAACCAGGAAGCTCTAAAGAACATATTTGTTTTCCAAATAATGGAGCTGTGTTTGTTGCTCGGTGCAGTGTGGGGTGTTGTTCTGAATTCCATTAGCCCGAAGGAGAGGCCCCAAAGCTTCCCTGCCTTCCGCGGGGCTGCGGAGCAGCAAGAGCCCCCTCCCTCCTCTCCGTGGCACTTTAGTGTGCTTTGCTTTGCCTTGCCTTGGTGCTGTGGCCCCGCAGTGATGCTGCTCAGGGAGGGGGTCGGGAGGGGCTGCGCTGAACGGGGTATTTTGGCAGCGGGGCTGGGCACAGCCCAGGTTTAGTGGGCAACGAACATCCCAGCTCTTGCTGGATGGGCACCAGAGCCCCGTGGCTCACGCTTAGACCTGGACTTGGAGGGCTGGGAGCCGAACTGAGGGCACGGAGAGATCAACTGACCCAGAGGAAGAGAATAGGGCTAAAATAATGAGCTTAACTTTATCTGAGGCTTTTATCATGATATCTGAGCATCTCATCATGCCGGGATGTGTTTCTCCTCATGGGAAGGTTGTTATCTCCAAGGCCATGAATTGGATATTTTATCCTGCTGAAATGTCAGGTAGGAACCTGAGACTGTGTCAGAGCCCTTTGCTGGCCCAAAACCCCCTTCTCTGTGAGTGCTTCATGCTGAGCAATTCTGCATTTTTATGCGGCTGTGTGTTTATTTCCAGCCCTTTGGAGCCTTCCCTTCCTCTCTCCCCACTCAGCCCTATCAGCCAAATGCCCAGGAATTATGGGGATGTTTCCTTTGGAGCTGCTGAGAGCTTGGTGACAGTCACAGGGGCTGGGCCAAGCTCTGCCTGGCCCTGCAGGTCCTCTCTGACAGTGACCAAAAGCAGCTTCTTCATGAGGAGCAAGAACCAGGTGCTCTCCTGGCCTCTCACATTTTCAGCTCAGGGGATTCCCTTAAAAAAGGGGGTTTGTCTGGGCCTCATTTCCACCTATTTATCCAGCCTCCCCTCCAGTTTAGTATCCTTTATTTTCGTGGCAAGGACTCGCACAGGTTGACTCTCCACCGAGAGAAACATCACTTTGTTTTCCTCCTATTTCCCTCCTGCCTTCTTTCCAGGGCTCGTTCAGGACGTGACAGTGAATTAATTAATTAATCCTCCCTCTCTCTGCATCATTCATGATTTTTTTTAGGCTGCCATCAATTCTCCACAGCCTGGAGATCCAGGAACGGCGCTGGTCGATTCCATCCCAGCTCCACCAGCAAAGCTGACGGTGAAGTGGTTTTTTCCCCTCCCTTTGCTGACAGTTTTGCAGTGACGCCCTTGGCAGGAACGCCGTGGGTTTGTAGGAGTGCATTTTGTGCTTGGACAAGGGTCGGAGGCACCGGCTCGGGCATATAAACCCCTGTGGATGCCACTGGTAGCAGTGGGAGAGAGAAATGAAACCTCTTTTTGCATCCCGATGCCAAACCAAATGTTCTCCAGCGTCCTTTTGAAATAGAGACAACCTTGGTGATAAGAAGAGCATAATCCCAGTGCTTGGCACAGATAGCTCCATCCCTCCTGACATTTTCAGGAGCCTACTGAGGTGGAAGGATAGTCAGCCACGCCATTCCCATCCCCTGGGCACCTGAACCCAGCGAAGCCCCTTTTCCCCTGGCAAGGGGCTCAAACTCCTTTTCCCCGAGTGCCCACGGCATCCCCCCCGGGGGCTGGGAGTGGGACGGGGAGCCCTGAGAACGGGGGAGAGGGCTGGGGACAGCTCTGCAGAGGCAGCAATCGCTCTCTCAGCTCTGGCACAGATGAAACGCGGAGAGGGAAGGGGGGGGAAAGGGGGGAAAGCAGCAGTGGAAGAGCGAAAGGTCCCCAGCTGGCTGTTAGTGGCATCTGCACTCGGAGCCCAGACTCCAGCTGAGAGCTATTTCACTATTTATTTACATGTAATTATTGCTATGAGGTGCAGATATTAACACTGTCAAGAGCAATTTGCCCTGACATTTTTCACTTGCTCTGTTCCCTGACGTTTTTGGGTTTGGGTTTTTTTTTTCCCCTCCCTCTCCGTCTCCGCCGCTCTGCCCCACTTTCGGCAGCGCGGGGACCAGGCGTTTTCATCCCGCGCCCTTCGCAACTCATTAAACTTTGAAATTTAATTTTGCCCGCAGAGGAGCCGGGGCTGGGGGAGCGGCTCCCACCGCCCGTCCACAGCAGTTCAAGCATTTCCACTCCAAACAAACCAAATTTACCGGTTGCCGCGTTTTCAATTGCAATGCAATCTCCGGCATTAACCTTTGCCTGCGACGCCGCATTTAAAACACACACAGAGGTGCCCAAGCGTTTACTGGGGGGAGGTTTGCAAAGTGCACGTGCAGAAAGCAAATGCACAACAAAGATTCTTCGAACCGCTGCCCAGAGCAGCATAAAAATCACCACCTCCCATTCCCAAAGCTGGGGCCGGATCCGTGGCTGCTGCCGACCTCTTTAGACCCCTTCTCTTGCTTTGCCTTCCCTTTTCTCTTCCTTTTTTCCCTTTTCCCTTCCCCTCCCTTCCCTTTCCTTTCTCTTCCTTTACCTTTTCCCTTTTCCGTTCCCTTCCCAAACCTTCTCTTTTCCTTTCCCTCCTTTCCCTTTTCCCTTCCCTTCGTCCTTTTCCCTTCCCTTTCCTTCCCTTCCCCCTTTTCGTTTCCCTTTTCCTTTTTTTCTTTTTTCCTTTCCCCTTTTCCCTTCCCTTCCTTCTTTTCCCTTTTTCCTTTCCCCTTTTCTTTCCCCTTTCCCCTTCTCCCTTCTNTTCCCTTCCCTTCCCTTCCCTTCCTTTTTCCCTTCCCTCCTGTCCAAACCACCTGACTTCAGTAGCTGCCGACACTTTAAATTAAGACTTCCGCCCAGCTCCCGAGCGCTGATTTAACGCGACAGTTGTTGGATGTCATTTAATAAACACCAATTGTGTCTTAGAACTTCTGTGCCGAGCAGGAGCAGCGACGTGACAGCCCCAGCTCCCCACACCGTGCTCTCCCCTCAGCCAATATGGTTCTTGTCAGCATGTAGTGGTTGTTTTGTACACGTTGGACCACCTTCCTCCCCTGGCAGAGCTCCACTGCCCAAGGATTCCCACTCCCGTTTTCCAAACCATTCCTATTCCTGTTTTCCAAACCATTCCTACTCCCATTTTCCAAACCATTCCCACTCCCGTTTTCCAAACCATTCCTACTCCTGTTTTCCAAACCATTCCCTCTCCTGTTTTCTAAACCATTCCCACCCCTGTTTTCTAAGCCATTCCCATTCCTGTTTTCCAAACCATTCCCACTCCTGTTTCCTAAACCAGAAGGGAAAACAGAGGTGTGTATGATAGTCTGAAGGGTGTGTCTAGGTATTCTATGGAAAGAATAAATTATGGAATCATAAAATGGTTTGGGTTGCAAGGGACCTTAAATATCATCC
>VWZF01004063.1:249678-267270 GCA_013396755.1 Sclerurus mexicanus | reverse complement strand
CCTTGGCACTGCAGCGAGGGGCACTACCCAGCAAGTCAGAGGTTTTGCCTTTTTTTTTTTTGAGGCTTTTGAGCAAGATATTTTCACACACCAGAGTTCTGAGCTCAGCCAGGAGCTGGGGGGGGTTAATGAATAAAGTTCTTTACTTGCATTTGTACAGGAGAGCAAGGGTTGTGCTGTGGGATCACATGCCCACTTAGGGAAGGTATTGCTGTTCTCCTTTAAAAGAGGTTTAATTTTAATGAGGCAAGACCCTTCCCTTTGGCACAGACACAGCTTTGCCAGATCTTCTTCTCAAAAATCACTTAGTTCAAGGAGTCAATGAGGCTCGGAAGAAAAGCGAGGTTTTAAAAACAGCCATTTTGCTACTCTGCTGCTCAAAAATCACTTCTTGGTGCCTTCGTCTCGTAATTCTACAAGGTATTTTATTTTGGAGTCCCTACCCACGTGGCCAAAATCAAATAGTGCCAGCCAAACAAAAAGAAGTGCAGTTCATGTCGTGTTAGCCCAGGAGCTTCTGCTTTTCTACTTTCTTGTTCAAAGGCTTCCCCCATTTGTGATGACTACAGAAATAATCATTGCAAACTTAGCAGACCCCAGGTACAGGAGAGCCAAAACACCCAGGCAAGAATTAATCTCATCCCCTGCTTAAGTAAGCACCTATAACACCACGGGAAAACTCCAGTCCAAATAGCTTTTAAAGAGCTGGAGGACTCAAAGAGGGATAGTGATCTAAACTCCAATCCTTTAGGGCTTTCTTATCGCCTCTGCTTAAAGATTTTGTTCTGCTCTTTGTGTGCCTGCATCGTTTCTCATAAATCCTGGATGGTTTTTTCCTCCCCATCTGGAATTCCGAGTGGGGAGATGCCCAATTAGACAGGAGGCAACACGGTGGTGTTTGGATCCAAACCTCGTGTTGTGTTCAGGGTTAGGAATTTGGGATTAGGACCAGGTAGAATTTGGGGGTGGGTTTGATGGGGAGGGAATCCTGCTGGATTCTGGAGCTCTGGGATTTCAGCAATGGAAACAAACAGCAGCATGTCCCCTCGACGGCCCAAGTGTCCCCAGCCTCCTCTTGGAGAAGTGCACTATGGAATTAGAATGGAATTATAATGGAATTGTAAGATATTTGAATCCAGCACAGCATGAACAGTGTGAAGGTGATTACAAACAGGGAACACAAAGGGCTCGTTTTCCCCTGGACCATCTCTGAGAAGGGACATTCCTGGAGAGAAGGGAAAAGCCTGACCGTGGAGCAACACAGGGGCAGAGGTGGTTGAGTTGGAACATCTTAACTTTAACAGTAACTGACGAATAATTCCATTAAAGCCAGTGTTTCCAGCCAGGATCCCCACGTTCTTCTCTTCTATTTCCTATTATTTGTTTACACCGATGCCCCCACATCAGTGGACTCTGCTCCTTGGTGGATGCAGCTCCTTTATCCCGGATTTCTGATCCTGTGAGGGTTTGGGGGTCCGTGTTCGGCCAAAGCAAGCAGCTCCCTGTCTATTGAAACACCACAGTGCTCCCTAGCATCAGAGAGGAGCCCAAAGGGAGAGCACGTGGCACTCTGCAGGGCTGGAAAAGGCATTTCCCTGGATTCGGGAGCTGTGGGGGAGGGAAAAAGAGGCCCTGGCTTTAAAAATTCATCCTCAGAAGATCCAAACCCACTCAAACCTCTCCCAGGCAGGACCAGGACCTGGGTCTGAGCTGGAAAGAGAAACCCACCCCTTAAAATTGCGGGGCGCTGGAAGAGCAATAAAACAAGGAGCTGGCAATGGGAAAGCACTTGGGATTTTCCCTTTCTTCCAGCTCGAGTTATTAAGTGCGTGGTTCGAGCCCGGCCAGCCCTGCACTTGCTGAACTTATCGGGGTTATTTCATCTCCCCATGACCTCTCCCTATTTACGCTGGGAACCCCGGAGGCGTCGGCTTTGCTAAACTGGTGTATCTTACACTGCAGTTAAGCTGGACCTTAACTGATTACAGCCCTTGATTGATCAGAGAAAGAGGGAGGGGGAGAGAAAGACGAGTCCCAGAGCAGATCCAGGACTATCAGCGCAGCGAGCAGCTTCGCCCGGGGCTGGGATATGGCACTCGGGGGATTCTTTGTAGTGCAGCTCCTTTCACATTGATAGAGGCTCCCCTCCACTCTCCCAAAAGAGACAGAAAAGCAGGCGAGGGGGGGACACGGAGAGGACTCAAAGGATCCCAGGAAATCTTGTTTGGAAGCAGTAAGTCAGCCCCAGCACTCCATTAGCGGTGTCCGCAGGGGGCTGCGATAGCGAGAGCGGCTTAGCTGAGAAATGGGGGGGAAATCAGAACAAAACGAGGGAGAGAAGTGCAAGAGGAGACCCTTCTGTGAGTTCTGGCTCGGCTTTGTTAGTCTCTGCTGCCGTGGGGCTGCTGAAGAGAGGAATAAAAGGAGTTTCTAAAGCGGTTTTAATTTGCTGGGACCAGGTTGTGCTGCATGATCTCCACTCCCTGCCTTTCTTCACATCCCAGCTGTGGATTTAGGGCCAATTTCGCAGGAAACCTTGGGTTGTTTGTTCATTTCTTGGTGATTTGTGTCTCTCACCGAGCCCCAAAAGCTTTTCCTCCCCTCTGCCATCAGCAGGTCTGGGCTTACCCAGGAAGGCAGGAGAAAAGACACAAGCCTAGCCCGTTTCCAACCCCAAATCTAAGCCGGATCCTTCTGTCGAGATTGGAAATGCTGAGGGATTGGAAATGTTAGGAATTCCAGTTTCCCATGCTTGTGCCTTCCTGCTTTCTCGCTCCAGGTGACTTTGTGGGTTCCAAAACTCCACAAGCAAGACTTGTATCCCTTCAATTAATACTCTGTGTGAAGCTGCCCAGAGATGCTCCATATTTCAACAGAGGGATTTTCCCGTGAAGACTTTCCCTTCCAGTATATTCCCTCAGCCTTCGCAGAGAAATGTGGGATTAAATATACCGAGGAAGGGAGTTTGCCTGTGGTGACTTTGCTGCCTAGAGATCAGGGGGATGGGGTGGCTTAGTTTGCTGACCAGTACGTTTGGGCACCGCTGGCCTTCTTTTGTTTATTCTATATAAAATACCTTAACAATTCCAATTTAGTCAGGAGAAGCTCTTCGTGCTTGGGTGACACCAGACCAACAAAGCCCAAACTGCCCGTTTTCAGGGGGAGATGCTCAGCTCTGCATGAAAATCCAAGCCCTTTGATAGTCTGGAGATGTCCAGGTGCTTGTTTGCCTGTTGGCTTGAGCGTCTCCTGTTTCTGGGAGGGATGAGCCAACGTATCCTGCTTTTCCTTGGCAGTGAAATCGATGCCTGTGGAACTGGGACCCCCTTTTAGCTCAACCACCCCACACTGGCACAGCATGTCTTTTTATTTCCTCTCTGGTTATCCAGCCTACCAAAGCCTTTCCCACCTGCTTTTATGCCAGGGACAGCAGAGTTTGGTGCCCTGATACCAGCGGTAGTGGCTCCTGTTTCTAGATCGAGCAGTTTTGATTGTAATTCTTACTCACAGTGATGCCTCCACCCTTCCCCTCCCAATTCCACTTCTCCCACGGGATTTCTCAGAGCCCTTATGGGATGTATGACCCCGTGGAGCTTCTGGTTCCCTCGTGGTATCCCCACTGCAAGGAGAGCCCACTCCTCTTTCCCACACCATCCACACTTAAGCCGTTCCTCTCGCCCCCACAGTTAAGACCTTCCCGTTCTTTTGTATAGCCTAGAAACTTTTCTGTAGACCTTCTCCATAATTTGTACATCTCTACAGAAGCAGGGTGCCCAAAACAAGATGCAGTGCTCCAGGTGGAACCTCACCATAGCCCTGAACAATCAGGTAATAACCTCCCACCGCCTTTTTCTTTCCCCTAATCCCCTCCTTGTGCAGCCCGCGTCGCTCGGCTTCGCTGCAGCTCTCCATCGCATCCCCGGCTCCATCCCATCCCCAGCACCCCCCCCAAGTCCTCTCCATCATCAGTGTGTGGCAGCTTTTCATCCATCAGGTGGAACAGGGGCATTTTAGGACACAACCGCTCATCTCCATCCCACGCGCTGCGTCCCAGCCCCGTCCCCTCCGGCGCCGGAACGTCCCGCAGGTGTTTGAAGTCGCTGGAAGGCGTTGATGGTGTTTCTGGGTTTGTCGTTGGCTGCCAAACCGTGACTGTTCGTGACCACTTGGAAGGGACCTGGTGTGGTCTATCCCATGGGAATGTAGGGGACTAAGGGATCCAAGGGGTACTGGTCCCAGGTTTCCACACTTGGCGTGGCCACCACTCGTTTTCCAAGGGAATGTGGAAGGTTAAGGCAGGAAAGCGAGACCCTCCCAGTGTAGAGCAGGAGCCACACCAGCCCTGGAGCCCTTTCATGGCAGGAAGGACTTGTGAGACTGTGGGAGCTCGTCCACTGTTCTCTCCAGCACACGTTGATGGAGGGATTATGAAGACCTGGGTGGATGAGGCAGAGGAACATCAGGTTTCTTAAACTTTAACCCCCACAGGATCAGAATTGAGAGTTAAGTCCTCATTTATGGCCGTGTGAAGCAGGACTGTGCTCGGAGCCAGTGATGTTACCCTGAAAGCAGGTTCATGGGAGTCATAGGATCACCTAGGTTGGAAGAGATCTCCAAAGTCAAGTCCAGCCTTTGACCAAAACCGCTAAACCACTTCAAGAAGTGCCAGTTTGCTCCAGAATTTGGTTGGAAGTGACTTTAGATGGAAGGGACTGCAATTGCCCGGCTCAGGCGTTTTCCAGGGGCAGGAAGTGGGAAGAACCGTCTGGATCCTCAGCCTGATTGCAACAGCAAATCCAATGGGTGCACCTACTGGTTTGGTTGGGAATGTTGGGATACAACTCAGCTGGGTCTAGTGATTTAGAAAATATTCAAAATTAATTGCTTGGGTTTGTGAGTGCCGTGTTGGTGATTGCTACATAAGTCATTTTAGTCCTACCTAGGGGCATATTTGCATATATTTATCCTCCTTTCAAGTGAAGATCTTTGGGGAAACTGTATTTATCTCCTCCTAACTCTTTCTTCAGCTTTCAGTAGTCCTACGGTCACCTCTTCATTTTGTTTCCATTTAATGTATGTACAGAATAATCGACTCTTGCTCTTCCCACCAAGGGAAAATGAATCCACAGAGATCAAAAAGCATTAATGTGAGGAAGGGTTGCCTTCTGCAAGGGAGGGGGAGAAGATTGGCTGAACGGGCTGCGAAAGAAAGATGGGACCATCCCCAGCACGACCCCACCAAGTAGCCAAAACCAGACTTAGAGGACAGGGCATGACTGACCCGGAGCAGGAGCTGAACGAGCCACAAATGGCAAAGACCAAGCCCTCATGGAGGATCATTGACTTGGTTCATGTCCTTAGCAAACCCCTGAGATCCAGCACCTTCCCCATCCCAGCCCTCAGGCCCCTGGCAGACTTTCCATCCCCTAGGAAGTGGCGTAAGCTGGAACACCCCAGAAGCTGAAACAGAGAGAGATTTCAGCCTCCCAGCGGAGAAGTTTGGCCTGGTGCAGCATCACATCACCCAACTGACCACATTTCCAGCCTTTCCCACAGAGGGAGGATTTCTACCCCTTCGTAGGGCAGCAGTGCCACGGCCTCGGGAACAGAACCATCAGGAGCCCCCTGCTCTGGTTCTCCCTTGTGCTTTTGTGCCCGCTCTCCAGGCTGGAATCCTTTGGGAACCCTCCCCGTGGAGTCAACGCCCTTCGGCGCCGTGCGGCTCCTTCCGACCTCGCTTTGTTCAGAGCTCAGCCCAGCTCAGCAGTTTCTAAAAGCAGCATTTTTCTAAGGCAGCCCCTGATTTTGGACACTCTGCGCCGTGCCAAATCGAGTGTCCAGCAATGGGGACGCCCCAGCATGGGGGGTGACTCTGGGAAATGCTGTTTGCAGGCACATCCTGCCTCCCCATGGCGTGGTTTGCTGGAGTTTGAGCTCCTCGCCACACCTTCCTGCTCGTGGGGCAGATCCCAGGGTGTCCATACAAACCCTGCCCTGTCCAGGGCCCGATGTCCCCATCAGCTGGGTATCTTAGCAGGCTGATAAGGAAGGAAGTAGATTTAGGGGTCCAGGATGTCCCAGAGAGCTCCTGACCACGGAAACCACCAAGGTGCGCCAGCCAGGTCTGCTGGGGCGAGGTTTGGGCACAAAACTTCTCTGCTCCCTCCTGATGAGCTCACACCCTTCTCTATCTCCGTGTTATCTCTCCCCATCACTCATGTGCCCCTCGAGCCCCTCCTGCCCCCCCAGAGCACCCAACTGTCCCCCCCCCACCCTAAAATCTGAAGCCTGATTGCACAGATTGAAGGTCCTAATTGCGCTTCCCTTTCCAAAGCCGCCTACGTTTATCATAAAGGGTGCACATTTCCCCTGCTACAGTTTCCACGGCCAGAGGCCCTGAGGGCCAGCTCAGAAATGGAGGGAATTAATTACATTTTTTTAACTCCCCTTCTTTTAAAGTATGGGAGAGAGTGATGAAACGTCCCGGGGGGGAGCTGCAGAGATGAGGGTGGGGAGGGAGGCAGCAGCAGGAGGTGAGAGGGGGAGCTGGTTCTTTCATCCAGGAGGGTCTTTGTGCATTAACCTCGGTCTCCCCAACGCATCAGGCCCCCCGACCTGCTCTTGCCACGGCAAATGACCTCTGGAAAGGGTAGGGATGAGGCTGAAGGCACCGTGGCTGGTATTGACTCAGCCCAAAGTGTGTGCCCACGCCACGCCTGTGACCGATTTGGGACAACAGCAAAGGGAGAGAAAGGGAGAGACAAGTGATGGAGAGGGAGGGCAAAGGGAAGGCTGCCAGTCACGGTGATGGACAGGGAGCAGATTTCCCTCCAGATAAAACCTTACAGATGTGAAGAGGGTATTGATTTTTAGTTAGTGATGATAATGCACCAAGAAGTAATAAATTATAAGAAAGCAAGGTCAAAAAGAAGTAAAAGGACTTTGCATTCTTGAGGAGGGGATTTCTCCAGATGCCTCAGACTTTCCTAAGTTCAAAAGTTGCCTGGAAAATGAGTTTATTCAGCTGAAACAAGAAGTCAGAGAACGGGGGCCTGCTGAGGCTGGGGGCTCGTGCAGGGCTATCTGTGTTGGGTGGCCACGTGGCCAAGAGGGAATAGAAATCTCCTTTCAGTGCTCTTATTTCTGACACCTTCATGTCCTGGGGTGGACAAGATGGGATGTCACCCTCTGATAAACCTGTGCAAATACAGCCTTGGGGGAGCTCAGCCCCAAATTACCTGGAAAAGGCAGATCCTTCCCGTGGTCGGTGTTGCTGGAGAGGAGTTAGAGATTTTGAGGGCTCCTGGCTCAGCTGAGCCCCAGAGCCCCTGTCAGAGCTCAGCTGCAGCTCTCAGCCACCCACATCCCTGGGAGCATCCAGCAGGGATGTCCATCTCCAGCCTCTGCCCAGTCCCGTGTCCATTCACCACCCTGGAATCACCGTGAGGAAATATCGGTGTCCTTACGGTTCACCCTGGATTTCCAGAGGGAAATTCAGCCCTCCTCTTTCAGCGAGAGGTCTTGGGATGGGATGGGATGGATTGTCCTTCAACAGTGTCAGTCTCTGTGTAGAGGGATTCTGGAGGATTAGCAGGGACTAGAACTTCACATGACTAAGGTTAGTTGAGTTGAGTCCGAGCTGGAGTGACTTGCACAAGCCCTTGTGAGTCAGGAGAGGGCTGGGATTAGAAATCGCTTCTGATCCCGACTGATTAAAGCCGATTCCTTTTTTTAGCAGGATTTGTGCAAGTGTCTTCTCCGGTCCCTGAGTCTGAAGAGTGTGAATCTGGCTTTCATTTACCAGCCTTGCTTTACATCCCCCTTTCTTTTAAAAAGGGCCTTAGAGGAAGTGTTAATGTGACTGCTGCTTGCTCCAAGAGCCTTTTATTTTCTCGGAGTAATATGAAGCAGCTGACTGACTCTTTTGGGGAGATGGCCAGGAGGGAGAGGACTGGAAAACCCTCTGCTCTGCGAGTGATTCCAGTTGCCCTTCGTTTTACAGCACACAAAATCTTTTCTGCACCTGCAGGGCTTGGCAGGGCAAGGCAGCACATCCACGGCCAGGCAGCACTTCCAGACCTGGACAGCTCAGGAATGGGGAGACAAAACAGCCCGGCTTTGCGCCGCCCGAGCGGGAGCTTTCCAAAAATAACTCATAACTCATACATCTGTGTTTTCGTGCATGTTTATTGGTTTCTAACATCTGATTCTGCTTGTGAATGAAAGCCAGTCATGCCTGGTGGCTGCTGCGGGTGCGTGAGTGTCCTGGATGTCCATCAGGGCAGGGGTGTGACACCTCCAGCCAAGGTGATGCCCAAGCTCCCGTCTCTGCCTGCAGCCCGTGGGATCGAGTGGATTCATAGCCGAGCCAGATCAAAGTTCATGACCCGGCTTTAGTGGAAGGCTACGAATAACCCTGCAGCTGGAAAACCTTCCTCCAGGCTGCACTTCCATGATTTCCCCACTGCATAAGCCCTGAGGCAGAGAAGTTTATGTTACATCCACCCGGGAAAGCAAGACAGCCCCATTCGTGTATTAATCCACTGTCTTGCACAGTTAAATGCAATTTCCTTTCTTCATCCCCCAGTCTTTGGGCTGTGGTGGGGCAGGCAGTTCCACGGGCACATTTTGGCACAGAGTTGGGGCTAAACATCTTCATCCAGACACCCCGAGGTTTAATCACTGATTAACTGTGCCTGGAGGGGCTGCAGAGCTGGAGGTAATTTAGGCTCTGTCTAACCCCATGGCGTGGAGACAGCTAAAGCCAGTTTTAACTCTTGAGAACCAGCAGCAAACTCCCAGCTCGGAGCAGGCAGAAAGCCCCGAAGGAGGAGAGGGTCAGTGGACCCCGGCTGGGCTCCGTGCTGCTTTTACTCACCTTGCTCAAAGCTCGTTCCCGCGTCTCCGTCCCGACCGCAGCCAAACCCAGCGGTCGGGCTTAGATTGATTTTCCAGGCTTTTTAACTAACCCCCCTCCCCGCTGCCTCCCCCTCCGCGGGGGTCCAGCCACCCCTGCTCCCGGATTCCCCGGCCAGACAAATGCCTGGGAAGCATCTCAGGCCGCCGGAGCCGGGAGGTGCTTTTACATCAAGGCAAAGCATCTTTGCGGGATTCCTGAGCCCTTCCGGGGGGAGGAGAAGCTTTAGAAAGCAAAGGCCGGTGTGGAGCTGGTCATTCAGCCTAAGCCCCCGCTCCGGGAGGAAGGTGAGGGAGGAGGGATGGGGAAGGTGAGCAGGAAGGGGACACTCTGCCCTCTCAATGCAACCCCTCTTGTGTCCCTCCAGAGAATGCAGCCCCCGCACAATAGCTCCCCAGGCCGCCGCTGGGGGGGATAAAGGGCTCATTTTACCACTTGCCAGGCTCCAAATATTTCCAATTTGCCACTTTAATTGATGTCAATAAGGTTATGCTAAATTCGGAGGGTTTGAGCCGCTCGGCATCTGAACGCCCGACGGGCCCCCCGAGGTGACTGTCCCCTGTCCCCCCCCCCGCCCTTCCCCAGCCTGCGGCATCAACCGAGAGCCATCAGGAGTTCCCTCCCGTCCCCCCGCAAACTCTTTACACTCCTAACTTGGCAGCCCCGGGCTAATTCTGCTGATTGCAGAAGGCAATTGCATTAAAGCGCTGGCGGGATCGGGGTCCCTGGGAAGGGCAGAGGCAGAGCCTTACCCCGAGCTCGCCCGCAGGAACAAATCTGGCTTTTTTTGCTGCAAAAGAGGGGCGGGGGGGGGAAAGAACCAAAACAGAGTTCATCTGTTTTGGGTCTCGAAGCAGGAAGATTGGTTGTGTGCAAATTTAATTACGTTTCCAAACCAAGCACTGCACTGAAATGAGCCGGACCAGGACCTGTTATCCTTTAACATTTGGGGGTAAAAGAGAACTTGGGTTCTCAGTGCCAGAAAGGGTTTGCCTCTGGTTTGTTTGGGCACCTTGGCAAACCGAGCCCTGCTCTGACTTCCCAAGAAAGGGGCTGTTTGCGCTGTCCCTTTTGGAAAATATGGGGTTTTGCTCCCTGTTTGATGCTTAGGAAGGGAGGGACTACTGGTTTGTGGCAGTTTATACCGAGTTTATTCCCGTGTCCAGCGTTCCTTGTGAGCAGCACAGCAAATACTGTCGGCCAGGGCAGCAATAAAAGAGCAGAGATGGAGTGTGCTGTGAAGGAACTTCTTCACCATCCCTGTTAAGGGCTTTATAATAAAATATCATGCGCAGAGGAGCCAGCTGTGGGGTCTGCCTGGCATTCTTTGGTGGGAGCAGACCTTCACTCTCCAACCTGCATTGGTACTGCATTTTAGAGGGCACCACCACGCGTAGGTTGTCTCTCCCTGGTTTGCATGAAGGCAGCTGCGCCCCCCCTTTCTCCTCCAGCCCTGACGTGTGTTCTCCTGTGTTCCTGCAGGTGATGAGCATCCTGAGCAATCCCAGTGGGGTTCCTCCCCAGCCCCAGGCTGACTTCTCCATCTCTCCTCTTCACGGTGGTCTGGACACCACCAACTCCATCTCTGCCAGCTGCAGCCAGAGGAGCGACTCCATCAAATCCGTGGACAGCCTCCCGACTTCTCAGTCCTACTGTCCTCCCACCTACAGCACCACCAGTTACAGTGTGGACCCAGTGGCTGGATACCAGTATGGCCAGTACGGACAAAGTAAGTGCTCTGGTCACATTCCCCCTGCTCAGGGAACGGCAGAGGAGAGGGAGGGAATGGGAGAAGGGCTGGATATGTCACACCATCTTGTGTATTCCAATGTCACATATTGGAAGGGACTCCCATGGAAATCTGTCCATCTAGAGAGGAAAAGGGAGTTTATTCACCCAGCATGGATGAAAATTGCCCCACACAGCCTCCCCAACACCTTTGCAGCCCAGCTCAAAAGTCCCAGTTGGAATATTTTAGGTAAAACATTTCTATCCTCAAAGGGCAGCTTCCAGCCCCTCTCCCTCCCCGTCTCTGATCCTCGCATCCCCCAAAAGCCCCACAACACGTTCACCCTGCTCAGCCAAAGGAAATCCGGGATTTTAACGCCATCCTTTAGCGATGCAGAACTGTGTTTGCGTCCCTTCCTCCCTGCCCTCCTCGAGGCGAGGGCTGGGGCCGCTCCCAGAGCTTTTTGCTCCAAACCACCACGTTAATCCAGTGCCCGTCAGCTGGGCTGGGGTTCTGGGAGAGCTGGAACGAGGCTGGAATTGGAGTCCTGAACCCAAAGCTCAGACCTGAAAGGCAGAGGGACCCCGGGAGGGTCTGTTTCCCCTCCCAAAAAAGCCCAGCGAGCCCGGCAAAGGGCTCACCTGCCGGTGTTAAACCAATAACGCGAGTGGTGGTGTGAGCCAGCGACGCAGGGAGGGTTAAAGGTGCATCCTCTTCCTCCGGGAGCGCTCCTGCTTGCCCACAGCTTGTCCTCAGTGACCTTTCCTTCCATTTGGCTGTGGCTTTTTATTCCCCTCTCCGTCACAGCCCTTTAATGTCTTTAACTTCTCCGGCTAAATGAGAACCGGCTGTGGCGGCAGACGGGATCAATAGCAGCTTCCCCGCACCCCTCCTCTTTTTGTTTTTCGGGAGTTTGATCTGTGACCCCTTGACCTTCCCCTCGCTTCTGGATGTGAGGCTGGACACACGTGCTATTGATAAAAATCTTAAACAAATTCCAATACCATGTATTTCCAATAAAGATTCCCTTGGGCAAGCCGTTAGTCACACCCATGTGTGTAAAAAATAAAATAAGGAGTACGAGTTATGTTTGCTGGGAGAGAGAGAGCCCAGCGAAGGAGGAGGAAAGAGAAAGAAGGGTTTGTCTCGGTTTGCTGCAGGAATTTTCACTTGGGCCTCTCCTTATGCTGATGAAAAACTCCTCACACAGCCCTGTTTATATTTTATTTGCCCCTCTTTCCCGATTTCTGCCACCCCCTTTATAACAACCTCTGCGAGGAGACAGTTTTCCTTGGTAATTAGTCCTGCCAGAGCAATCGCTTCCATGAAGTTGACCTTGATATAACAACGTTTTTCCCCGTGTTTTTCAGTGCATGTTGCATTTAGCAGATCCTTCTTAATTCCTCCTCCTTTTTAACTCCTGGCATCTTTTCAAACACTCTGTGAGTGCCCGTCGGTGTGAGGCGACCTCCACAAGGTCATTTATTGGTGTTCAGTTCTGATCATACGTGGGGTTGGTTTTTTCCTTTTTCGATTCAGCAAAGAAGGGCTCACGGACACTGATAGAACAAAAAAGGAGGGGTTTTATGGCGGGCACGGGCTCTGTGTAACAGGGGACTAAACCAGGGCTTGGAATTAAAAGTTCTGTGGCTTTGGTAGGCTTTGGGCTTGGCCTGCAAAGAATGTCCCTCTCCCCACTTCGCCCCTCCTTGTTCTGTTTTATAAACGCAAGCCCAGACACACTTTCTCTCTCCCATAAACAAATAAACACGCGAAGTACTTTGGGCAAATTTCTGCTTTTATTTTGCCTTCCGCCCTATTAAACCAACAAACCGTATCCTTGACTTCTGGCATGGGATACCCTGGTGCCTTTGAACTCTTCCCACTGGCACAGAAAGCAATATTTGGAGGTTAGTATGGGGTTTTTTTTAGGATAGCATTGCCATCAATTTTCCAATGTCTCCCTAACAGGAGAGTGGAGCCAGGTGGGGGTCGGACTCTTCTCCCAGGTAACAAGTGATAGGACAAAAAAATCCAGCTTAAAATAACACCAGGGGAGTTTTAGATTGGATATTAGGGAATATTTCTCCATGGAAAGGGTTGTCAGGCACAGGCACAGGCACAGCCACCCAGGGCAGTGGTGGAGTCCCTGTCCCTGGAGGGATTTAAAAGCCGTGTAGATGTGGCACTTGGGGACACGGACTCGCTCTCAGAGGGCTTTTCCAACCTTCATGATTCCACGATTCTGGGATTTTGCTGGCTACTGCCCAGAGCAGGGTGACCAGTTCCAAGCCCTCACCTCCCTCCTTTCCCAATCTCCCCCTGGATTCCCCCAGAGCTCAGGAACAGAGTCCCAACCACACACAAGGAGGAGCGAAATCCCTCCTTACCTCTCAAGGACATCTCTTAACGAGCTTACCTGGAGTATCAGGGGACCAGGCTGAGAAGGCCTGGATGAGACCCACACCTTGGGATCTAACCCTTCGGACACCCTCCTTGAAGGCAGAGGCACCACAACACAACATTCCAGAGCCCAGATCCCGGTGTCCCGGCGGCACCAGTCCAGCTCCACCAGCCTAACCACTGGTTTTGGACCTCCTTGCAGCCCTGGATGGCTCATGCCATGCTGAGCCCTCTCCCTTCCCCCTGGCACTCGCCCAGCCTGCGAGGAGCAGGGGGGTGCCAGCTGAGTGTGGCGCTGGCCATTCCCAGAGGCCGGGGCTGTGTTAATGATGCCGGCGACGGAACGCAGAAGCGTGAAAGGAATCCTAATAGATATGACAAGTCTAATAAGACTTTGTGTGTGGAAGGGACCTCCTCTGGGGCAGGCGGATGACAAGACATTGATGGCTGAAATTTGTTTACTCGTTGGCACCGATTGTACGTCTCCTGCCAGCTCCTTATTAATCTAATTTGAGCCATTAAAGCCAGCAAGAGGGAGAGACTTTGAGTGAAGCTCGGCTAACGAGCGGTGGCACCGTCCTGCCCTGGTCCTCTTGCCCCCAGACCACGGGACGGCCGTGCCATCACCTGGGGAGCTGGGGAAAGCAGTTCCCCTCGGGATGAAGTCAGGCAGCAGAGCTCCCAGAAATGAGGCAGCACGCGGAGCGGGAGCCAGACCCGAGCCCTGTCCAGCCTCGGGGAGCTTCCACTGCAATCTCTGGAATCATTAGGGAATCATTAGGAACCCGGGAGGTTTATCCCAAGCCTTCTGCTCAGGCTCATCTCCAGGCAGCTCGCTCAGAAACGTCATTTTCCGTGGCAGAGGCAGAGTTTCAGCTCTTTTCAGTGGGTGCAGAGAGATTTGAAGGTCTCCACGCCCCGCAGTGTGCCGAGCCCCGGCAACGCCTGCCCTGCATGTGATTGTGGCAGGACCACCCTGAGCTCTCGGGAGGGCAGCAGGACCCTCGTGGCTGTGACAACCCCTGCACTGAGCCTCCCTTCGCGAGAGCCTGCAGGGCCAGCTGGGCAAACAGCCTGAAAGCCGTGGCCACTAAATGCTGATTCTGTGCTGTTTTCTCCCCCTCTCTCCTCTCCCCTCCCCTCCAGCCGCTGTCGATTATCTGGCCAAGAACGTGAGTCTGTCGACGCAGCGCAGGATGAAGCTGGGAGAACATTCAGCCGTCCTGGGGCTCCTACCAGTAGAGACAGGCCAAGCCTATTGAAGAGTCCAACTGTGCCAAGAGCCCGCTCCAGCAGCTTGGGACCACTGGAGAAAACACCACCAGCCTTCCAGGGATCTGCCTGTACCCAGACCCCGCTCCTTCCCAAGTCCCTTCCACCTCGCACCAGCCTGAGCTGCGGAGGAGACGGGAAGGAGCTGGGAGGGCTCTCCAAGTGTCCAGCTCCTCCAGAGCACTCCAGAGGCAAGTCTGGCCTCTTGAGACCTGACTCCTCCTGTGGCCAGAGACAACGGCTTGGGTGCATTTATTAACCCCGAGCTCACGCCCTCCCTCTAAACTACCTGGCCATGGCATTTTGCCCACGCTTAAGGACTTTTCCATTGATCTAGGTAGTTGGCATAGTCAAAGCCAAATCGATCCTTTTTTTTTTTTTCCTTTTTCTGTAAAAAAAAAGAGAAATGTTTCGTTTTGCTTCCTTTTCTTTCCGTTGCTGTAAATTTGGTAAATGTTGTATAGGAAGGAATAACCAAGCTGATCATTAAGGGTGGTGTAAATCGGGACCACAGAAGACCTACGGACCAAATATAAGGACTTGTTTAAAGAAACAAACCGCAAAGACAAAAGAAACAAACCAGAAAAAACATATACTAAAGTGACAGCAAATTTCCCCACCCCACTCTACCCCTCCATTCCCACTGGTGGCCTCCCAAAGCAGGGCCAGATTGCTGCTAAGCAGGGGCAGGATGGAAACCTTTGGAAAACGTAAATTGCTGCACGAGGACTGGAGACGATGGGCACAGGCACGAGCGACATTTGCTTTTCCTCTTAGGGACCAATTCAGACCTGGTTACCACGGAGAGGGCACGGGCACCGGCGAGCAGCAGGAGATGTGATGGCACAGAGGAAGGGCATCGGGCGCACCCGGAGCTGCTGCCCATCCAGTCGAGAGGGGTGAGGGCTGGTGGTGGCCCTTCCTTCACTCAGCAGGAGAGAAGCTGGCCATGAAAGCAGAGACAAGAGAGGGCAGAGTCAGAGGTGTTGGTTAGCTCGGTGTGCCAAGCCAGGTTCTCCTACGAGGGTCACCACAAGGGAACGGGGCTCGCTCTGCCTCTCCCTGAGGGATGGACGTGGCTGTGGAGTCAGAGGGGACATGACCTGAGGAGTCTTCCATCAGGAAAGGTGCCCTCAGCTGCAAGGTTGCACCTCTTTGTACTGCAGGAGAAGATTTACCTTCCCAAGACATTCCTTCTCCTCTCGCTGCCGGGACAAAGCTTTGCCCCATCCGTCCTCCTGGCTCTTCCCCCACCCCTCTCATTCCGTGTACTCTTCCGTACAGCTCAGTCTCTCCGTTCCTTCCATTTGGGCGGTGGAGTTTCCCTCCCTCTCTCTCCAAGCTGGGTCTTGTTCTCTGGATTTGTCACCCCGCTTTTCTCCAGCAGTGACAGGGTCTGCCCTCGCTTTTGTGTCGCCCCATCACACAGCTCAGATTAAAGAGTTTCCCTTTGGCACGTGGTGATGAGGATGATTCTTACGCAGATATCTGATGTTACAGATTTTTTCCCCTCACCTTCCTGTGTTGAGAGGACTCACTTCGAGACATTTGATGTGGAGAGGGCAAGGAGAGCTGTCCCTGGGATAAACAACCCGGTGCACAGAGCCTGTGCCACCAGGAGTTGATGTGTAAAGCCCGGTGACAACGGGCAGTGTTTAATGTCATCCAAGGGCTGTTAGGGTTTTTAATACACTTATTATTTAATATCTCCAGGATAACAAGCGTCTGCTTTTGTCCACTGATGATAGCGAGGGACCACGAGGCAGGATCAGTCTGGTCTAGGTTGTTAAAGGAGACACTTCCCACTTGCTCTCTTCTGCTGCTGCTTCTTCCATCCTTCCCAAATAACCTGATCTTGTTTTTGCAGCTGCAACCACATTTTTCTGGGGAACCATCCCCTGCCTTGCCCCAGCACCATTCATCATGAACCACCCAACCTCTTCCCTCAAGCCATATGGACAAGTACCTGTTCTGACCGAAGCAGCGTTTGGTTTCTGACGTTGCTCAGCGTCCTCTCGGAGCCACATGTGGCTTCCATCAGCTCTGCTTTATGGCTCTGGCAGAGCCAGCTCTACATTCCTAAGAGCATTTTGATGCGTGGCCTCTCACAGGGGTGTGTCTGTGCAGGAGCCCTGGGAGAGGGGACATCTGCATCCAGAGGCTGATTCCCGTCCTTTACGCTCCAGAATTCCCAGTTCAGCCTCTGCTTGCCCAGCTGTATCACACCCAAAGCTTCCTCCCAGCTGTGGAAAAAACATTCCTTGGATCACAAAGCACTTGCATTCTCCACATCCTTTCTCGGGGCAACGTGTGGCACCTACAGCTGGTTGGACAGGTGAGGCCAAAGGGACCGATTTCCTTGGGGTGACTGAAGAGCCAAAAAGCCCTGGACTGGTTGTGTCACCCCAGGGATTGTCCCTGCTCTGCTCCAGTTTGAGATCTCGGAGAGCAACAACAACAAAAAATGCTGGGGTTTAGTGTTTACATGTTAGGGCTGATCCCTGTCGAATTCCAGTCCTGGCTCAAATGTCATTCCCAACAGGAACCTGCAGCTACAGCTGAACTGGGGGACCAAAGGTGTCTCCACGATGGACACCAGTGAAGGACCGGCGGCTGAAGCACCTGCTTGGATTTGCCCCTGTGCCTCAGCATCGTTCTGAGTCTCTGCTAAAACAACAGAGCCCACGATTTCCTCACATTTCACAGTATTTCAGAGGCCCAAACGCTGATGATCCCTTCAAATCCACATCTTCATCGTCCCTGGAAGGCGGAGTTTGTGATCACCTGCCCCGTTGCTGCCCCAGCTGGTGCCGCTCCCTTGTCCTTTCTGCTGAAATTCCCGACCAAATGCATTCCCTGCTGCCCTCTGAACCAGGAGGAAAGTTCCAGTTTGCCGGGAGAATCCCGCTCTTCTCCCTCATCCCCTCTGTTACCTCACCCCTCCTCCCGCGTCTCCGGAGGACCCCTCACCGCAGGACGGTCGGTCGGCGAGGAGGACTCAACCCAAGCCCAGCGCCCAGCGCGGGACCCAAAATACCCAAAAATATCCAAACGAAGGGGGGGGGGGCTCTGCAGAAACCTCTTTGCCCATTCCCTCGCCCAGGAAGTCCGTGGCCACCCGGGCACTGCTGTAAATAGGATTCTTAGAGGACCATGGGAACGCCCCACGCTTAGCACAAATAGCTCCTCTCGGACCTTTCCCTCGTGGTCGCACTTTGTACATTACTTGGAAATTCGGTCACGTGTTGTACGTTTATAGAAAGTTGACCTT
>VWZF01004063.1:213499-249630 GCA_013396755.1 Sclerurus mexicanus | reverse complement strand
AGAAAAAGAAAACAAAACAAAAAAATGGGGAGGGGGGATGAACTGTAGAAATCTGCCTATTGTGTGTTTTCAAAAGACATTCCAGAATTTTGGGGTGGGATGGGCTTGATTTCGGGGTTATTTTTTGTTTGCTTGTTTGTTTGTTTGCTCCTTTGTTTTGTTTTAAGGTATGTTCACGTATGGAAGTCAAAGTATCCTTTTGGTTTTGGTTCGGTTTGTTTTATGGATTGCCAACCTCAGTTCTGCTGCAAAGAGACAAACTCAGGGGTGGGGTGGGACGGGCTGGGGGCGACAGAATGGAGGGAGGCGGCTCAAAGTGGAACGAAGCAGAGCGTGGAAGAGTGGCAGTGGCAGAGTTGGACAGCAGGTGTTCGCTGAAGAGTTGGACTCATGATCCTGNCTCTGGAGATGTTTTCTCTCTTCCCTGCCTGCAGTTGACACCTGAGGGACACACTCTGGAGATGTTCTCTCAGCTCCACAANGTCCCTCCCACCTCAGAATATTCTGTCCTTCTGAAACTACGCCAGATCAGACCCAAAATCACACCCTGAAGAACACGTGGTCGTGGTCGGTTGACACCGACCGAGTGGGGACTGAGCAGGTTCTCAAATCCTGGTGACTCTGAGGGTGCCTGGGAACCCAAAAATCGTTCTGCACCTCATCCAACCAACGCATCGAGCCAAGGGACATGCTCCAGAGACCTTCTCTCAGCTCCGCAACTCTTCCCTGCCTGCAGATGAGACCTGAGGGACACACTCTGGAGATGTTTTCTCTCTTCCACACGTGCAGTTGAGACCTGAAGGGACACACACTCCAAGGACGTTCTCTCAGCTCCACAGCTCTTCCCTGCCTGCAAATGAAACCTGATGGGACACACTCTGGAGATGTTTTCTCTCTTCCCTGCCTGCAGTTGACACCTGATGGGACACACTCTGGAGATGTTCTCTCAGCTCCACAACTCTTCCCTGCCTGCAAATGAAACCTGATGGGACACACTCGAGATGTTCTCTCTCTTCCCTGCCTGCAGATGAGACCTGAGGGACACACTCTGGAGATGTTCTCTCTCTTCCCTTCCTGCAGATGAGACCTGATGGGACACACTCTGGAGATGTTCTCCCTCTCCCCTGCAGACAAGACCTGCCATCCCTGGGGGAAAGGACCACCACTAAGTGGGTTTCTTTGACCTCCTCCCAGTCCTCCCCGCCCCACTGGCCATCGCCTCGCTGCGTCCACCAGCTCAGCAGATCCAACGCCCCCGTCGCTCCGAGACTTTTTGTGTATTTAATGCTTCTAACCCGTCCCTCCCCCCCTTAACACCTCCATGTACCCACCCGGGGAATATCCACATAGCACTCTAGGGCATTCCTTACCCCTGTAACCGCGGAGATGTCGCTTCTGTGTTTGCCTCATAGCCATTCGCTGGTGAGCGTGGGTGTGGGAGCGTGGCTGCGTGCGCGCGTGTGTGTATATATATAATCGCACCATAATTTATTCAGCTATATGGAGTAGAGTAGTAGAAAGAGAAAAAAACAAAAAACAAACAAACAAAACCTGGTTTTGCTTTAACTACCTGCTGCCTGTAGGTGTCTTTCTGTAACTCAGGCGTAACTGTTATACATTAAAAAAAAGGAAAAAAAAAAGGAAAAAAAAAAAGGATTAAAAGCGCCTTTGGGTGGCTTGTTTGCTTTGAGAGCGCTCCGTGCCAAGGGCGAGGGGAGGGGAGCGAAAATATTGGGCACACGCGGGGCAAAGGAGGCAAAATACAGATGGTTTCGCTCAAAGAAGCGAAGTCGGGGAGGGAGGGGGGGGGCGTCGCTCCTTCGCGGGGAGGCGGAAAAGCTGCGCGGATAAATAAAACATTTCATCTCGCTGTGACTTCGCACAAGGGGCAGGACAATCACCTGGCCTGTTCTCAGCACAACCCGGTCTTTATGCGCTCCTTTGGAGCCGGCCCGGGCGGGGCAAAGCCGGGGAGGGACCGCGCCGCTCCGCGGGCACCTGGCTCTCGTTAAACGCCAAAGCCCGGCGTCGACGAGCGGAAAAATGTTCCCAAACTCCGGAGGAAAACGTGGCTGGGGGCTTTGCGGCGGGGAGGAGAGCGCTTTTGCCTTCAGACGAAGTGCTGGATTCAAAAGCCGCTCCCACCCGAAGGGGTTTGGCTCGGTGTGTGTGCGTGAAATAAGTTGATCCTCATCCAAGTCGCGCTGGAGGAAAATCCGCGTAGAAAGGAGCCCCAAGAGCCCCCCGGCTCTGAGTTCTGGGTGTCTCCAGCACAGGGGTCGGTGGCTTCCCAAAGCCGGGGGAGGTCACCCTTGGACAGGAGGTGCCAACTGCGAGCTCCCGTTTGTCATTTGGGAGCGAAGGGGGCAGCAATGTGCGAGCCCGGAGCGTCCCACGGGCACCAGAAGGCTCGGTGGAGGAACAAGGGCTTTAGGGTGGCAAACTCTTGCAAACTGAGACCCTTTTCTAACGCCCCCACCCGCTCCCGGTGCCTAGATAATCCGAGGTTGTGGGGAAAAAGGGGGACCCAGGAGCCAAGGGGTGGCAGAGGAAGGGGTTGGGGGGTGCCCGGCCCAGGGTGGGGGCAGCTCTGGCAGTTCAGGGGCTGAAGGTCTGGTGGGCTCTGAGGGGCTCAGTGGGGACCCCTGGGAGATAGGAGAGGTCTCTAAATGGGGACTAAGATGGAAATCACCGTTCTTACATGATGCCAAGGGCACCGAGCTGCCCAAAACCCCATAATTGGGATAATTAATGACCAGAGTGGCTCATCTTCGTGTAGGAACCACAACCACAGGAGCGGGAGAACCAACCCCAGCTTCCCACCTGTGTCCTATGGGAATTGTGGTTGGCATCCACGAATTTCACCCACTCTGAGACCCCCCCTTCCCACTTCAGACCTGCCCTCAGGAGCGGCACTTGATTTTCACCCCCAATCCCGCGTGTTTCTGCCGTGCCCGATTCACCCACACACGGAGGGGCTTGCAGAGGAAGGGATCATTTTCCAGGAGCCCCAGAACAGGACAGGCTTTATTTCCAGCCACATCCCTGCTTTTAGATCCCCGCTCCGACAGGTCACAGCTTCGTGCTCCCTCTCCATCCTCCCAGGAATGCCTTTGCTCCGGCAACGGGCACGTTCCAGCTCCTCGCTGCGCTCCAACACTGCCCTCACCCGTTCCCTGAGCTCCTCATCCTCTCTCCCAGCCTCTCCAGCCTCCTCTGAGGAGCGCAGCAGATTTCCCAGGCCTCGCCAGAGTCCATCCCTCGCCCTCGGAAGGGCATGAAGGACGTGGTGGAGCCCGCGAGGGGTTGATACAGCTCCTGCCGCAGCTATCATCAGGCAGTTGTGGCTCTGAGCTGTCGTCGGCTTTAATCTGCTGATAAGCCAGTGATAAATCACACCCAGCACCATCTGACACCTGGCAAAGGCTTTGGAACGTGCTGACCCCGTGGCGTGTCCCCCTCGGTGCTGGGTGGTTGGACTTGACCCCAGGGGCTGCTCCAGGCCAGGAGAGGGGCTGATCCTCTGCCGGTTCCGCGCCTTTCCTGCTCTGCTTCTCGTTTATTTATTCATTTGTGTGTTTATTTCTTTTATTTCTTTAGTAATTACGTGGGTTTCTCGTCTATTCCCTGGGAATTCCAGCCGCTCACATCCCACCTTGGCAGGATCAGGGAACATTCAGAGTGGGAAGGGACCTGCAAGGGTCACTAAAGCCCAGCTCTGCAGCCCGGGGATCAAACCCACAGCTCGGAGCAGCCAAGCTAAGCTTGGCTTTACTGCAGCCTCCTCTGACCTCCCACTCCATATTCCCCTGGAGCTTCCCATTTTCCTGCTGGAGAAGGCCCAGGATGGTGTAACTGGGGGCAAACAGAGACACAGAGCACACAGATATGTCTAAATATATATATTTGTATCACTGCCCTGTGGGTTTGTGGGGAAGAAACACTTGGCAGGATAACCAGCCCTCTCTTTTTAGGCTTCTCAACATAAGGTTGAGTGTATTTCCATCATTTTCCTTGGCATTCTCACAATTACCTTTGGATTTGCTGAAGCTGATGGGTCTCTCCCAGCTCAGCACATTCTGTGCTTCTGGTCTCAGAGGAAATAGGAGGAGTAGATAAAAGTGTTTCCAATATTTGAGTTGTTTCCACGTCATTCCTTTTCCTTCTCGTTTTAAAGGTGTGCAAGAAAAGAGAAGAACAACCTGGAGGGGAAGCAAAACATTTCAGCCCTTCCAAGCTGAGATTTGAAATCCTTTTGTCTTAGCCAAAACTAAAGAAACTGAAAAATGTCCCCATTTTTATTAAAAACCGAATAATTCAATAACTTTGAAAAGGTTCTGCCCCAAATCCCCCCTGGAAGGTGAAAAGCTTTAGGGGAAAGGGAGGCAGAAATCCTGGCCCTGCCAGCTGTGGATGCTCTGAGAGGGCTTGGGAGGGTTTGGGATCCTGATTTCTATGGATGCCGGAAACATATTCCAAAGGATCATCCAGGACCGTGAAAGTGATGCCTAATTTAGGGAGTTCCCATGGGAAGAAGTGCCCAAGAATTCTCTCTGTCCAAAAATCAGCTCCTGCTCTTCAAAGCGACACCCCAAGAGTTTGGGAACCTGCTCCTGCTTTTTTTGGCATCGGTGGGATGAATTCCAATGTTTTCATGGAGCAGGTGCTGCAGCTGCACAAGAGTCAGGAGGTACAAACGCCCACTTCAGGTATTTAATTTAAAATAATAAGTGAATCAAATTTATTTAGGTACTTTTTCAAACCTAAAATAGGTATTTAGGTATTTATTTTCCTATAATAACCACCTTTTCTTTTACCTAGAATAGGTATTTAGGTATCTATTTACCTATAATAGTTAATTTCTACCTAAAATAGGTATTTATTTACCGAAAATAGGTATTTATAGATTTATTTACCTATAATAGGTATTTAGGTATCTATTTAGCCAAAATACGTGTTCAGGTATTTATTTACCTCCAATGGCTATTTATTTACCTCAAATTCATTTAGATATTTATTTACCTCAAATTTATTTAGGGATATATTTACCTCATATATGTATTTATTCCTCTGACACTTATTTAGGTATTTCTTTACCAAAAATACCTATTTCTTTCCCCAAACCAGGCATTTCCACCTCCCAAATGGATGGGCTGGGAAGGTTGCAATGAACCTGCCCAAGGCAGCCAAGCCGACACCTCCGCGAGCCCAACCCGGAGCATCCCCCCCCAAACCATCAGCCCTATTCCAAGCCCCAAATCCTCCGGGATTCGGGGGGTCGTTCCCATCTCCCGAGCCCTGGCTGGATCCGTCTCGGTGGTTCCAGCTCCCTCGAGCTCTGCAGCGTTTCAGGAGCAATTTCTTTTCCCGCTCGGTGCAGAGAAGTTTATTACAACGGGCTGTGGCCCTGCATAAAATCAGGGTGTTCCAAGCAGGGAGAGGGCTATGAAAGGGAATTAAGTGCCTGAGAAAGGATTTCCTTGGGAGGCCCGTTTCTTTCTTTTTTAAGGATTAATATAATTAATATCCTGTCCCGGGCAGGCCACGTTCTCACCTGGTGCGAAGCAGCGCGGAATTTTAACTGGCTTTGCCGCTTTACAGGAGCCAGGAACTCATCCTGCATTCCTGTGACATTCCTGCCAGTCCTTCCTTAATTCCCTGCATCCTTCTGTCGGTGTTTCCAGCATTCCTCCTCCAAGCTGGCTGGGTTTTGGGGTAGTTTTCCCAGAAAACTGGGCGCTGGGAGATGGGGTGTCTTGGAATTTTTGGCTGGAGGAGGAGCGGGAGGTGAGGCGGATGAGATGCAGGAACATCCTTATCCACCTTCCCAGGAAAAACCAGACCTGGGGACAAGGATTTCTCCTCCTGGAGGGCTCTGTGTGAGTTTAGGGTGTCTGTGATTCCCTCGATCCGGAACAGCCGGGGAGTTGGAACGTGCGGTGAGCAGGGCAGAAATCAGGATTTTGGGAGATCCAGCCTTTTCCTGGTGCCGGGGGTGGATTTTGGATACCACAATGAACTTCTCAGCCTCTCTCTCTCCTCCAGCAGAGCCTGGCCATCCCCAAATCACACCAGGGGCCAGCACAGATGCCAGGAGAGACACGGGTGTGGGATGGCACAGGAAATATTTGGGTTTTCTTAAACCCAGGGGCTGGAAGTGAAATGTCCTTCTACCTCCTTTCCTTCCTCACAACACTCTTAGATCTTCTTTATTCCCTTTTATTTGCCCCCCCAGGAAGCCCTGGGCATCCCCAAACCACACCAGGGGCCAACACAGATGCCAGGAGACACACGGGTGTGGGATGGCACATGTCATCATAGGAAATATTTGGGTTTCCTCAAATCCAGGGGCTGGAAGTGAAATGTCCTTCCACCTCCTCTCCTTCCTCTTTACCACACTCCCAAAACACCAAAAAGTGACTTAAACCTCTCTTAAGAGCAGCGTGAGTCTTTCCGTGCCTCCGCCTGTCCCTGCCATCCTTTGGGGATGAGTTTTACTTCCAGGAGCTGCCACACAAAACCCTCTCCCCCTTTCCCTTCTCCTCTCCTCCCATTTTTTCCCCAGAAATCCACAACCTGGAGGTGGCCGAGGCCGAAATAAAGGAAGGATCAGGGATCCTGGGCGCTTCCTGCACGTCCCTCGCCCTATTCCACGCAGAATTGCCTTTTGTATGTGCCCAGGCTAATTATTATTAATGGGAGAGATGGGTTTATTTCAACTAGGGGGAAAAAAAACCCACCATCGCCGAAGGGGGGAAGGGGAGGGAGGATGAAAATGGGAGGGAAGAGGGGGGGAAAAAAGGGAAAAAAAAAAGAAAGAGAGAGAGAGAGAAGAAACCCACAAGAAGCTGCTCACATTTCCCGAGACATCGACAAAGCTTTTATGAATATAACTGGATTTGTAACAAGCATTGCAGCTGCACATAAGGCATTCAGACATGGAGACAATTTTACTAGATAATAGACTATCACGCAGGATACAATTTAAATTAAAAAATGCAATTTTCACCTTGAAATGAACAAATGATTACAATTTCTATACAAATTAAGGCATTCAGGCTCTCTTTCAGTAGTGGCATCAGCCCATGAAATATGACATAATTACCATGAAATACATTTTCAAATATTTTGATTTTTGTCCGCCGCTTTTAAAAAACATAGCCCGGGCTTCTCCTTCTGCGTGTGAGTGTGTGGGAGTGGGAGTGGGGGCAGAGCGGCTCCTGTTATCCCACCTTCTGGGGAAAAACACATTAAAAAGAAAAGAAAAACTACCCAAAGATTAAGCTTCCCCCTCTCCCCCTCCTCCTCCTCCTCCTCGCTCCCCCCTCCTCTTGCCTCGCGAGATAAAATTGAAAGAAAAAAACCCCAGCCAGAAAGAAAAGGGACGCAAGCGAAAGGCTCCAAAGCCTCCAGATTTATCTAAATTACTACGCTTATCTGCAGAAATCACATCTGCCCCTTATCTGCCGGCTCCGCGCATCTCCCGCGCCCCCTCCCCTTTCTCCCCTCAAATGCCGGGTTTTATTCCTCCCTTTTATTTTTTAATTATTTTCCCATTATGTTCTCTCTTTAGAGCCGCAGATACGAGGGCGATCGGGGGGATTGTGACCCGCCGGGGGAGGGAGGGGACCGGGCAGAGCTGCGGGAAAGTTGGCAGGGACTGGGTGGAATTCGGTGGGCAGAGGAGAAGTGGGTTCCTCTCCCACCGCCCCCCGCTCCAGAAATCCCACTAAAGGCAGGACGACCTGGAAGCTCCGAGAGGAATATTTTGGGGTAAAATAGCGAGTTTCAGAATCCTCCGCTGGAATTTCATCCATCCCCCCGGATTTACGGAGGTGCCGTGGGATTGTGGCACCCCAGGGTGGGATGTTTGGTGGCTCCCTCTGTCCCCCTGCCCACCCCACCCTCTTCTCCAGGGTGTCCTTAAATTAAGAGTGGATTGGGAGAACAAACCATGCCTGGAAATGGGCTGCGGTGGGTTCTGGATCTTGCCTTTTTTATAATTCCTCTCCAAAACGGGCCAGAGGAATATTATCCCTGTGGTTGGATTGTTTCCTGGGATGCAACCCGGGATCTTTAGTGGTAAATGTATCCAATGCTTCTGCCCTTAGGAAATGCCTTGGGAGTCTCCTCGTGGGAATACCTGTGTTGTACAGCTGGAAGTTGCCAAGTTGGGCACCAAGGAGGAGCAAAATGCCCATCCCGTGCTGGAGGAGCCACCACCAGGCTGGAGAACTTACCAAAAGTTCCCTAAAATGAGGTGGTGCAGCCTTTGCTGCCACACACAGTGGCTGGAGTGGGTTTAGGTGGGATATTGGGAAGGAATTCCTGGCTGGGAGGGTGGGCAGGCCCTGGCACAGGGTGCCCAGAGAAGCTGTGGCTGCCCCTGGATCTCTGGAAGTGCCCAAGGCCAGGTTGGAGCACCCTGGGCTGGTGGGAGGTGTCACCAGTGGCAGGGATGGCACTGGAAGACCTTTCGGGTCACTCCCAACTCCAAGCATTCCGTGATTTCCTGCTGTGTTGTGGTCACCAGGGTAACAAAGGGATGGGGCTGGGAGGTGTTTTCTTGCTTTGCTGTGTGACCTGAGTTTAAAACTCGGCTCAATTTCCAACCACTTACACGGAGACTCGGTGGGAAGCGGGATAATGCTGGATTTTGGATTCCTGTGGGCACAACCGGCCCTTTAAGCTGAAATATTTGGCCGTGTTTTATTCCGTGGAAACTTCCTGAAAACCCTCATGCAGAGTTTGTCCTGCTTCTTCCCCAGAAAGTCCCATCCACACCCAAGGATCCCAGCCCTGGGACAGGCAGGTTTCTCCCTGAACTCCCCTGAAGCACCAAATCCTCATTCCAGGTGCAATGGAATCACTTTTCCTTGGGATTTCCATCCCTCCCTCTCTCCAAGACTCTGTCTCTGCCCTGTGGATCGTTCTGACCTTTGTTCCTTCCAGGCTTGTTGGGTTTGATTCACAGTTCTGAGGTTTTACTCCCAAAACCACGAGTTCCACAGTTCCTCACTCCAAATTCCCACCCTGGGATCTGCGTTCGGCACAGCAGCGCATCGGGAAGGGGTGGGGGGCGATTAATTCCACCTTAATTGGGAGATACGGATGAGTTTGTGACCAAAAAATTGTGAGCGTCCCCAGGGTTCGGATGCTCGTGAGTCAGGAGCTGGGAATTCCTTAATGTGAATTCTTGCAGCCCAGTTACCTGAGCAAAGGGCTCTGCAATCGGCCCCCAGGATAAATAATTCTATTTTTTATTAGCATATTCTCTGAGCTGTCCCCACCTTCATCTAGAGAATCAAGCAGTTCTTGGTGCTTCATAACAAACATATTGATTTGAGCTTCGAAAACTCCACCAGCAGAAAAGTGCTGAGCGTTGTTCTTGAGGTAATCAATAATTTCAGCTGAGAAATTATTAATCAGTCGCTAAGAAAAAGGGTTTTAGCAGGAGCTGGGCCTGCTTGTTCTACACTCAAAACCAACCCAAATTGCTTTTTCTTCATGTCCTAAAGGAGGAGAGGACAGGAGGAGTCTGGCAGGGGAAAGGAGAAGAGAGAGGGGTGGTGGGATTGGGATGGGCTGGTGGGATTGGGATGGACTGGGGGGATTGGGATGGGCTGGTGGGATGGGGATGGGATAGTGGGATTGGGATGGGCTGGTGGGATTGGGATGGGCTGGTGGGATTGGGATGGGCTGGTGGGATTGGGATGAGATAGTGGGATTGGGATGGGTTTGGTTCAGCTTTTCCACTCCTGTCAGGGAGGGGAATCAGGGAATGAGTTCCTGGAGAAGCTCCAGCACCCAAACCAGCACCCCCTGGACAGCTCTGACCCCAAGGGCAGCCCTCATGGTTTGGGGCTTGGGGTTGGGGGTTTATTTGGGGTTTTATTTCACTGGGAATTGGTTCCTTTAACCAAAACCGGAGCCAATGGATCTCTCCAGTCCTGGGCTCAAGCTCCAAATGCAGGAATATTCCTTCACACACCTATTTTCACTTGCCTTTTAACCCAAAGCAGCCAAATGTGCCTCTATCCATAGAGGGGCAGCTGGTCCTGGGGTGCCAGAGCCACCTTGGGCTTGGGGTTTGGGAAAAGCAGCTCCAGGTGCTGGGAGACAGCGCTGTCACCTCCCCGAGGTGCCACCACCCAGCCAGATTGTCACCCCCCCACCCTCCGTCTCAGCCCTTCCTTGTCACAGAGAGGTGAAGCCTCAGCAAAGCTCCATCTCCATTTCCAGGTGACATCTCATTCCTGGAGCAGCTCTCGGCTCCTGTGAGTGACTGAAAACTTCCTGAGGGAAGATTTTCCCTCCTGGAAAAATTCCAGGCTCAGCCTGCCGAGCCCCTGGGCTTTGGAAACAGCAGGAAAGGACGGATTTCAGACCATTCCTTCAGGGCAATAACGACCTCGCTCGCTCAGAGCTTGGTTGGGCAGGATCATCTCTGGGAAGAGCCAGGTCCTGCCCAAAGCCCTCACTTTAAAGAGGTGGCTCCAGCTCACTGGTGGCTTCGTCTCGCTCCACTGGGCAGCAGAACATCCAATATCTCCCCAACATTCTGTTTCGAACTGGGGGTCCAGCCAGGCCACCTTCCTAAGGTGACAACTTTGCAGGGACGCCCCGGAGCTCCAGGTGTCATCTGGGAGGAGCCCAAGAGGGGTCACCAGGGATTTCTGGGGCCCTGGGCTGGGTTTGGGGTTAATGGTCACTCCAGCCACGCTCAGCTGGTGCTTTGGCTTGTCTGGAGAATCCTCCCTCCCTCCTGGTCCCCTCTCCCTGTCACCTGCAGCTCCTGCAGGTTTGGCAGAGCGACCCTGGAGGGTCCTCACAGAGAGAGAGTTGGGGGTTTATTATTATTATTGTTATTATCATCATCATCATCGTTATTGTTATTTATCATTACTATTGTTGTTATCATTATAATAATTATAATTATTATAATTATTATTGTTGTTATCATTATCATAGCCAATATTATTGCTATTATTATCATTGTTATTATTGTTACGGTTATATTATTATTTGTCGTTATTATATGGTTGTTATTGTTAATATTCTTGTTATTATTATTATCATTGCTATTATTGTTGTTGTCATTATAATTGTCGATATTATTATTGCCGCTGTGACTATTAATAATATTAATATTTCCAAGTAATTAGCTGTAATTAAGACAGCTGAAGCTCCAGAAGAGCAGCGCGGGGTTCTGGCAGCGCTCCCTGCCCTGCAGGACGAGGCTCTTCCTGCAGCTCCCACTGCTGCCCGCGAGGCTTTACCTCCAGGAAAACCCCGGGAAGCAGCTCCATCCTCCCGGGACAAGGAAGGAGAGGCTTTTCCAGCGCAGCCAGAGCTCCCAGCCCGGCCCACTGCAGCTCCACAAAGGTGGCCAAACTCGAGCTCATCCATGGGAGAAACAAAGGATGCTCCACCTCTGGGAAGACCAGGAGGGAGCGGAGAAGGCTCCGAGGCATCTCGAAGCAAATCTTCACCCCGGAGGCAGGATTTGAGCCGGGCTTTACAAAACCCGGCGGTGCCTTTAAGGCTGGCCCCAGCTGGGTTTGCCACCCGAGTGGAGAGGATGCGAAATTAAGTTATGTGAGGCTCCTGCAGCTGAACCAGATGCGCCTGAGCCCGGGCTCTTTATGTATTCATGAGCTGTGTGGAAGAGAAATAAAAGGATTCATTACCACGCAAAGTGTTACTAATGACATGTACCTGGTGCCGAGCACCTCTGGAAATCTAATGCGACACACTGGAGGAGAAAATGCATTCGCTGCTCAGAGGCCAGCGCTGAATGGAAAATTTCCCCTCCTTGGCCCTTCCTCATTCTGCATTCACTAAAAGCAACATTTACAATTCTTCTGCCATTATGTCCTACCAGGGCCTCTGTGCTTTCTGTCGCGACCTTGATATTAGCTGAAAATTGGAAATTCGCTGCCACAGCCAAGCTGGGGAAGGGTGGGAAGGGACTTGCTCCGTCTCCTGCTTTGCCATGCACTGGAGAAAGAAAGGAAAAGAAAGGAGGAGAGGAGAGGAGAGGAGAGGAGAGGAGAGGAGAGGAGAGGAAGGGATGGGACACGGGGATAAATGTGGCTGGATACAGTTCCACACCATTTCACAGCCCTGGTGGACTCAGCTCTTCATCTGAAGGTGTTTGGAAAGAAACTCCTTTATCTTATCTTACCCCAAATCCCTTTCCCAGCCCCTGGGCAAAGAAAGCAGCTTATGGGATGCCTGTTCAGTGCCGGCTGTGCTCTGTTGCCTCAGAATCCTTTCTATTCCATTGCCTATGGAAAACCCCTCAGCCCTTCTGTACCTCTTCCATGCCCCCAACACAGGGATGGACTCACCCCAAGCTGATTCCAGACCCCTTTACTGCTTCTTTGCCCTGCTTGGCCGCTCCTTCTCTCACTCCCAGGGGTACTCGGGGGGTTAGTTGGAGGTTTTCCACAAGGTCTCCTCGTGTTTGGGTGGTACTTGTTCATATAAGGCTTGGTCTGGGCCCTGGGGAGTGGTGGAGAAGGTCAAGGCTTTCAGAAGCATTTCTACTGTTGTTTCCATCTGGATGTGATGGATAAATGATCCAAAAACGGAAGGAGAAGGGGCTTGTTGGGTTCTGCTCTTCCATCCCCGCACACTGACACATCTCCAGTGCCTTCGGTCAGTGATTCCTCGTTTATCCCAGAGCTGCTCCCGTGATTTTCATCCAGATGAACTAAATGACACAGAGGGCTTAACGAGGGGGTGAGGGGGGCCAGGGACACGGAACCTGCCTGTTGCCAGAGTGCAGCTGTTTCACTTTAATCCCCACCTCAGTAAGTGCAGCCTGTCGGGGCCAGCTCTGAGCCCACCGAAGCTCAGCCACTCTGGCTTTGGGGCTGGTTTGGAGCCCAGCTCTGGCAGAGCCTCGGGGCTTCCTGCACCTTGGAGAGGCAGAAAACCTGCTAAAGTGCCATTATTACCCTAACCCGGCGCCTTTGCTGCTGACTTTTGACTCTTCAGTGTCTTCCCATCTCTTTTAATTATTAACAGACACTTTGGTTGCGTGTTGCCTGTTTAGGAAAGCGTTTCAGGAGGACATTGCCTTTCCCTTTTCCCCCCCTTCATCCCTCTCCTTCTCCTCGTTTCTGTGTTTCCCTCCTCCCTTTTTTTTCCTGCCTAAATCTCTGCCCCTGCCTTCCTCCCTCCCTTCCTCTCCCTCGCCAGCCCCGTCACTTGTCAAGTTGCTTCTTATCCACTTCATTAGCCCCCGTTCCCTTGTTTACCGACGGGCTCTGCATTAGTTGGAGAGCTTTCTAATTTAATCAAGGTTGGAGACGCAATTCCAGGTCTTGTTTGCCCAGCATGCTGGCCCTGCTCCCTGATTAATTCACAGGGCGTCAGATGTGCTGTTCTGCTTTGTTTGTCATTCCTTCCCATCGTGTCCTGCTCCAGTCCCAGCTCTCCAGGTGCACGGGGCTGGGAGAACACGCTGCTGGGGCTGGGGAGAGCAAGGTGCACCCGAATCCTCAGGGCTGGGGCTGCGTGGGCTGATTCCTGCCTTGCTTGAGGGGGAAGCTACTGGAGTGACCCTGAAGGGTGTGGGGAAAAAAAAAGGGAATATAGCATCCTGAGCCCTAATTCCCATATTTCAAGGAGCGAACTGGCTGGAAGTCCACGGTGTCTCCACGGGAGCTAAACCTCATGTCCACGTCCCTCTGTGTCGGGGAGGTCAACCCCAAATGGGCAACTGGGTGTTGTGAAATGGGAAGGTAAGGCCCCTTCCAACCCAAACCAGTCCAGGATCCTGTGATCCACCCCCTCTGCCCAGCTGTCCTCCCCGGTGGGATGCAGCCACCCCTTGTCCCTGGTGCCAGCTGCAGCCTGGGCAGGAATTCCTGCCACGGCCACACGGGGAGGCTTTATTTCAACACCCCGGCTGTTTGCCTGCACCTTGTGCCACACTTTTCAGTGGTATGAAATGGGCATAAACCTTTGCTGCTCTGAGCCAGTGGCGTTTTTCAGGAGCATCAATAGCCTTGGGATAAAAGTGGGTCCCTTGCTTGCCAAGAAGCATTAAAGTGTGATTTTTGCAGGAGGAAGGACGTGGCAGAAAGCGCTGACAGGTATTTTAAGGGCCTCTGCTGCGTGCACAGTCCATTTGCATGACCTATTTTACACCCCAGCGCCTGTGCGTGATGCCAAATGTTTGCAGAACTGTGGGATCCAGTTCAAACCCGGCAGCTCTGCCCGTCCCTCGGCTGGGAAACTGGTGGGTTTGCACCGTGGTTTGATGCCTGAACTGCAGGAATCACTGTTGGGGGGTTCCTCGGCGGTAAAACAGGGATAAGCTTCCTGAAATCGTGGTACTGGGCAGCTGTAGGAATTAGGTTCGTATCCATCGGATTGGGAACCTCTGAAACCCCTTTGCACCTCAATTCTTCATCTGTAAAACTGGGATGAACTGCTTTTCCACCTGTCCTGGGGGAACAGTAGGATGCTACCTAAGAGTGAGCTGCATTAATAGACTTAATCATTAATTGGGAGGTTGATCCTGTGGGCTCTGGGAGCTGCAAGCCTGGAGAGGTGTAGGAACATATTCCCAACAGCAGAAATGCCCTCAGGCTCAGCCCACAGGTGCAGCTGGGAAAGGAGGGTGTTTAGTTAAGAAGTACCTTGGAATGGTTGGAATTCCTGTGCCCAAAATAACGGGATGGGGAAGGAACGGGTTCATGTTTCCAGGGAACAGAGGTCTGGGATGTACAGGGCATCCAGGAATGGGGTGGGTGGCCTGTTCTCCTTAATGAGGGAGGGAAAAGGGCTGCGAGTTTGGGGGGAGAAAAGGGAGGGGAAGAAAAGGAAAGGGAGAAGGGGAGGGAGAGCACCGGCCACTTGAATTTCAGGCCTCTCAGGGAAACGTGGAGCCCTGAACTATTTTCCCAGGCTGTGAGAAAGCATCACAGCTGCCTCCCCCCCCCAGCCCGGGACCGGAGGGAGGCACTGAAGCGGTGCCAAAGTCTTGGTGCTCCCAAAGAAAACGGGAGGAGGAGAAGGATCCTGGCGGGCTCTCCCCGGCTGGGGCAGAAAGATGAGACTCTCCCCTCGAGCAGCTGCTCAACACATTGCCCAGCTCCGGGAAAAACAACCTCGGGAGCCTCTGGCGAGTTATCCCGTGCGGTTAAAAGGAGCTGACAGGCGGGGGAGGCAGCCCGGGCTGTAAACGCAGGTGTTACCGAGGAATTAGCGCCTTCCCCGCAGCCTGGGCAGAGGGAAATCAGCCCGTGACCGTGGGCATGAGGATGCTCAGGGCCAGCGGGGAGGTTTGGTCCAGGAACAGGCTTAGGGAGCAGATCCCAAGGGGCGCTGCTTGACATGGGTCACATCCTAGCTGGGATTCAGGGGTCCTACGAGGGGCTCAAAACACACCAGCTGGGAAACAACAACAGGTAGTTCCCATTTTGGGAACCAAAGCAAAGGAGAAGACGATGATTTCGCCTCCTTCTTCCCTCCTTTCTCCTTCCATACCCTGTCAGCGTCTGTGTCAAAAGAGGGAACAAGAAATCCGGCTCCCAAAGCCATTTTTCTACTTTTTCCCTGCTCCTCAGCCCTGTGCGAAGTGGAGAGCAGGGTGGAACCCAGAAGGTGTGGGACAGGGCAGGGAGCAGCAGCTTGGCCATGGACAACAGTTCTCTTGCTGCTAGAGACTAAACCTCAGTTCTTGGCTCCTCTGAGTGAGAAATAAATCAGCATCGGGGTTTTAGCTGATTCCTCCCCACCGTCACTTCACCCCTCAGCTTCCCAGACCACAGACTTTGGGACTTTGTGTTTGGGCACCAGACTGACAGTGCTGGGGTCAGGCTCTGGAAATCAGCCTGATTTAACCAGCCAGTTCCTATTTTTGATACTGTGGAACCACCTGGGGTGGGCCCAATTTCCCTCTGCCATAGAGTTATTCATTTACATGAAAAAATGAACCCGAGGGAACGGCTGGAGCTGTGCCAGGGTGTTCAGGTTGGATATCAGAGAAAGGCTCTTCCCCCAGAGGGTGGTGGGCACTGACCAGGCTCCCCAGGGCAGTGGGCACGGCCCCGAGGCTGCCAGAGCTCCAGGAGGGTTTGGACAACACTCAGGGATTTTGGGGTGTCCGTGCAGGGCCAGAGGATGGGCTGGATGTTCCTTGGGGGTCCCTCCCAGCTCAGGATATTCCACGATTCTGTGATTTACAATCTACCATTTGTTCAGAAGATGTCTGGGCTGCAGAGCTGCACCCAGAACCCCTCCACGTGTCTGTCCCAAACCCTTCCCGGGATCTCACCTCCACCTCAGCCTCCTCCTCCTCCTCCTCCTCCCCTTGCACGCAGCAGTTCCCTGCGGGAGCTGTCGTTCTCTCCAACATCTCTGACTGCTCCCAGCTTGGGAAAGGGAGTTCCCAGTGAGCAATCCATCAGCCTGGCACGGCTGGGGTGTAAAAGCAGCCCCGAATTCCCGTGGCCTCAATAGGCAGGCTCCTGTGTCCCTGCAGGGAGGATGGTGGCCCGTGGGGAAAGCCGCTTTGTTCCCGGGCAGGCGTAACCGGAGCCACCGGAGCAATTCCCGGAGAACAGCGCTGCACAGTGGGATGGTGGCCTGGAACAAGCTCCCCAAGGAGAGGGGAAACAAAGGTGCTGGGACACCGGGAGGAACTTTCTGAAGGCTGTGTGAGCACTGATCCCGCTGGAGCTGAGCAGCAGCGGCTTCGCCCGCTGGGATTTCCCACTTCCAGGGCAGAGATTCCCTGGTGTTCATGCTCGGAGCAGGAGGGACTTGTGCCATGCCTGTTTTAGCTGCAGGAATGCAAATGCACCGGGAACATCTCAGGCCCTGCAGCCAGGTTTGGGTGCTGCGGGATTTGGGGACAACATGCAGGTGTGCTGGGGGTTCTTTCAGCAGGTTTGGGGTGATGGGCAGCTGTGGGCTGGAAAGAGCGGGGGAAGGAGCTTCTCTGAGCGTCACCTGCTTGTGCAGAGCTTCCCAGGAGCCTCGTCAACAGCCTGTGCTGCACCTGCAGCGTCACATGCCGAGGACAGAGGAGGGACAAAGTGACACGAGCAGAAGAGCTGAGGCTGCTGCAGAAATGCAGCTCAAAGGACCCAGCACAAGGGGTTAAACCCAGGCTTCCCCTTCCCCTGCCAGCAGAGTGGGGCAGGGGCTGCCGTGCCCAGCTTGAGTTTCATAAGCAGCTCTGGCTATAAAATCTGATCGTGGCCCTGCCCTGATTGATGGTTCCAGTGAAAACATCAGGCCCAGGGGGGATCACATTTTCAAGGGCACAGGCAGCTGACATCCAATCCCCCTCCTCCAGCCCAGCGAGCCGGGACCAGTTGTGGTTGTCCCGGTTTTTACCCAGCCAGGGATGGAGGGTGAAAGGGGAGTGGAAGGGAGGCAGCATCTCTCTGGGGTTTGAACATCACTCCTGGTGGGTCATTTTTGGGAAGCCTTGAGCCATCAGCAGTGGATTAGGGGAAGATTTGGGGATGTCCAGCCCTGGGTTGTGGGAATTACTTAAGGAAACAGGTTGGCCAGAGAATCTGTGGCTGCCCCATCCCTGGAAGTGTTCAAGGCCAGGTTGGACGGGGCTTGGAGCAACCTGGGCTGGTGGAAGGTGTCCCTGCCCATGGCAGGGGGTGGAATGAGGTGAAATTTAAAGTGCCTTCCAACCTAAACCGTTCCATGATTCTATGAAACCCACAATTCTCCACAATACACTGCAGTAAATTTGGGGCGACCATCATCTGCCTTCCCGTTTAACCCCAGGACTATCCCAGTGGCATTCCAGTGTCAGAATGGGCAGCTGCTCCGTGGGGTACAGTCTAACAAAGCCCTTCTCAGCAAAGCGGCTGTGGAGGTGCAAGCGTACAAACCCCGAGGAGTCACCAGGAGCAGAGGAATTAGCTGCTGGATGAAGCAGAGGATGCTGGCACGGCTCCCTCCACACCAGCATCCTTTTTAGGCACAGCCAGACCACCCCGGGACTGGGTTTTGCACATTTATAACCCCTGAGCAGCAGCAACCCCAGAGGGAAGAGCAGCAAACAAGGGGAGCACACACATCTCGGTGTCTCCCTCCACCTGCATCCAACCGGAGCTGCCTCGCATCCTTCCCTCCTTCCGAGCCCTTTTCGTTCCCTCTCGGGGCTGAGGAAACAAAGCTCCCTGCTGGATCTGGGCAGCTGAAGGGGGGAACACCGGGGTTATTCCCTTGACTGGGGTTTGCCTTTGTCCCTGTGGGCAGAGGGCAGCGCTCAGCCCGTGGCACAGCCTGGTGTCACACACAGTGTCCAGGAACCTCCCTGCTTTCCTCCAGGGCAGCCAGCAGTGCCCGCATCTGTTGGCAAGCAGAGGGTCAAGGCTCCTCCTCTGCTTGCAGAGGGTTCAGGAGAACATGGCATTGCCTCCCCCCTTCCCTGTAAACCCTTGGAGAAGCCCTTGACCTTCCTCCCCATTCCTGCAAACCCTTGGAAAAGGAGCCCCTGGCCTTCTTCACACTCTTCCCTGCAGACTCTTGGAGAAGAAGCCCCTGACTCTCTTCCCCCCATCCCTGCAAACCCTTGGAGAAGGAGCCCTAGGTCCTCTTCCCCCCTTTCCCTGCAAACCCGAGGAGGAGGAGCCCCTGACTCTCTTTCCCCCTTCCATGAATACCCTTGGAGAAGGAGCCTTTGGTCCTCTTGATCCCCCTTCCCTGCAGACTCTTGGAGAAGGAGCTCTTGGCCCTCTTCCTCCCCTTCCCTGCAAACCCTTGGAAAAGGAGCCCTTGACCTTCTTCCCCCCCATTCCCTGCAAACCCCTGGAGAGGGAGCCCCTGGCCAAGGCAGCCCCCTCGCAGCCGGTGGGTGATGTCAGGGCAGGCACAGCTGTCTCCACACATCCCACCCCGGATTAGGGCCAGGAGAGGGAGGGGGACACACATTCCTGGGGGACAGACGTCACTCCTGCCTGGGCCTTTCCCCACGGATTGACGTGGTGGGAGGTTTTGGCCAAAGCCAGTTCCCCCCAAGCCCATCACTTCAGCCCCCCACAACTTGCTCCACCATGAACCTTGTCCGGGTGCAGAGCCTGGGGGACAAGTAAGGAAGAAATTGGAGTGCCACCGGTGCATGGAGATCTCATTCCCAACTTTCCAGCTCTTTCCACTTTCCCAGAGCCCCCTCACACCCCCACCACGGGCCAGGGGTGGGAGCAGAGGGCTGGGAAGAGCCATTGCCACATCCTTGATTGAAGGGGGATTGGTGACTCCTGACTGTGCCTCAACTTCCCCAGCTCTAAACGGGGTGGCAACACCCCTGTGCCTGCACATCCCTGCTGGAGGAAGGGCTTAGGATCCCTTTGGGAATACCCACTGCACCCAGCCTGGTGGCAGAGACCCCCTGTGAGCCCCCAGCCCTGGCACCTGAGGAAGGGGCAGCACCCTCCGGAGCTCAGGGAAATTCTGACCCAGGGAATCCCAAAATCAAATCAATCCTGTTCCCTACAAGCCCTGAGATTCCATCACACGCTTTCTTCCCGGGCATCAGGCTGAAATCCCCTTCCCCTGAGTTATTGGCCCTCACTGGGCTGCAGGTGCGATGCTGGAGAAGAGGCAAACCGGTCCCGCAGCCATCCCAGTACACACCAGTTTGCCCGTGGAGGGGGCACGGGTTTCCCAGCGGAGCACACCCAACGCTCAGCCTGCTCTGAGCCGACCCCTTCCCATTCCCACCCTCGTGGCGCTGAGATCCCCCCGCTTTTGGGGTGTCACATCCTTCCCCAAACCTGGGGGGAAAAAAGGGAGCGGGGAGCCGCCGGAGGGGCTGATGCCCCGCTGAGGAAATGGTTTGGATGGCACCGGGGAAAATCGATTGTGGCCGGCGGTTCTGCCCGCCTGGCACCGCGGAACGGGCACCGAAATGTCAGGTCTGTGATCTCGGCTCACACGGGGCTGGGGGGGGGAAAGAAACCGAAGGGGAGGAAGAAATCTGCGACAAAAACAAGGCCAGAGCGGGGCTGCCGCTGGGAGGATGTGGATAATTGGGAGCAGGGGAGGGGGAATATCCACGGGAAGGAGCTGCTGTTTGTGAGCGGTTCCCTGGGTGCTGTGTACACGCAGATGGCTTATCGCCGAGGGATGGAAAATAGCAGCTGAGATGCTACTGCAGATACATTTTAAGCACCCGAACGCAGGGCTGGGGAGGGGGGATGTGATGGGAAGGGCTGGGATGTGGAGAGGGGGGATCTCTGCGCCGGTGCTGAGTCTAGGGAGGGTTAGTTTGAGGGGCAGGAGTGGGATTTAGGGGATAACCCCCCCAGTCCCAGGAGAGGGACTGTGGGTGGAGGTGGCTCCCGGTGGTTCTAGTGAAAACCATCTGTCCCTGGGGCACTGGGGATGAGCTCTGTGCTTTGCTTTAGGCCTGGAGGCACGAGGGGATGATGATGCAGTGAGTAAAGCTGCTGGCAGGATGGTGCCCGAACCCCAGGAGAAAGGGCCAGAGCTCTCCCTGCCCACCCTGGCAGGGTCCAGCCTTGGCATGGGCTGATTCGCACGCAGGGGATCCAGGAGCGCTCACACCTTCCCTCCATCCCGTTCCATCCCATGGAATGGGGTCTCAGCCAAGGTGGTTCTGTGTCCCCCCCACCCCTCGGGGGCTCATTCGGCCAGGGAAGGGGGGCTGGAGGCAGCGGAGCCGCAGCTGGAAGGGGAAAGGCTGCGCCGGAGCCGCCTGGCAGATGCAAAAGTTCCCTCTTAATCCCAAAGCCACCCTGGGCCAACCCTGCCGCGGCTCCTGCTGCTGCCAGGAACTCCTTCCTCGCCTCCAGAGCCAAGCCCGGGGCCGTCAGACAGCAGGGAATGATTTATCTCCCGGGGGGGCTTCCCTGGAGAGCCGGGGGCGGCAGAGCCGGCTCTGCCTTCACCTGTTCCTCTTCTCAGGCAGCCCGGCTCCAGAAGAATTCCGGGTCCCAGACAAGCCCTCCCTGGGGGAAAGTGGGAAACGCCGGGATAGGTATGATCCTCGTCCTGCTGCCAAAGCTGCCGAGCTCCCGCTGGCGTGCCCTGAGCCCGACCCACGCTCCGAGAGCCTGGGAAGAGGCTCCCCAAACCTGGAGGAAGGGATGCAGGTGTCCTCAGACACCTCGGGAAGGAGGCTGGTCCCTCCAGAGGGACGTATCCCACCGTCCGTAGCTGCTTGCTGAGCAGTGTGGTCACCGCAAAGGAGACGGGGGATGTATTTGGGGAGCTTTTTGCCTCCTGGTGCCTTTGTTTTCCAAGGGGTTTTTTCCCGGCCCTGAGGTAGGGTCACGCCTTCTTCCAGCTTTGCCGTGTCAGCCCGAGGGCTGTGAATCCCCTCTTTATTTGTTTTAGCTGGAAGCTGACATCCCGCTGCATTCTCATGACTCCAGGACCCGGGGCTTTAACAAAAATGCCAAATATTAGAAACCTCCCCGTAACTTCGCAGCCTTTTTGGAGGGGATGGGGAGTGCAGGCACTTGCTCCAGCCCTCGAAGCCCGGTTTGTTTGTGGAGCAGGGCAGACACACTCAAACCTTCTCCCCTTTCTTGCCTCTGGTGTTTCTTTCCTCACTTTCTCCCATCCTCACTGTGGGAAAAGCCAGCTCCAGAGCTGAACCCTGAGGTTCTTCCCTTCCTTCCCTCCAGCTTCAACCCACTCCTTGTCCCCCAAACCAGCCCCACGACCATTCCTCCCAGTCCTGGGGCCCATCAGCTCCCGGTCTGAGCCCCCATGGATGAGCCATCCCAGTTTTCCCGGTGTGCAGAGAACGGGATAAAGACCACCATCTGCTGCTAAAGCCTTGTACTGCAAACACCTCCTCCAGGAGCCCCCGAGGATCTCCCTGCTCTCCCAAAGCCACAGAGCACTGAAGACACCCGGGAGGAGAAGCCTCAGGGCGGAGATGGCAAAAGGGAGAAAGAATATAAGGCAGAAAGAGAGGAAAACACGGGCCAAGGGGTCTCTGTTTCCCTGGAAAATGGTCTTCTGAGGATGCTCAGGGTTTCTGGTTCTCTCTCCTGCATCTCTTGCCACCACCCTCATCCTTGGGAGTCTCCTCTAGTCATCATCCTTTTATTCAGGGAATGGGAAAATAAGAAAGGCACGGGCTGGGGAATTTCAAAATAGGAATACAGGGGTTGGTCCCAAAAATCCTTGGAGAAGGAGGATGATGCCAGTTTCTTGCTGCCCCAGGACCATCAAACAGCAGAGGGAGGGAAAGGGGGATTTTTTGGTGGGTTTGACTTGATATATCCCTGTCTGTGAGCTCCTGCAGCCATTCCCAAAGTGGGGAATTGCAGGTGTCCCCCTAAGTGGGCTAAACCTTTCCTTTCCTAAGAAAAAGCCAAATTGGTGAGTGCTGATTGAACAGCGCTAGGGCAGAATTGCATTGTGGTGGTGCTGTTCTTTTTGGGTCAACCCGGGCAATTTTAAGAATTGTTCCGTTTACATTTCATTTTACTTCATTATTTAATGTTCAAATTGCCCGGGAAGCAGAAGCATCCCTGCTCAGTGCTAGAACACCACAGGGGCTGCTGCTCTGAATTCCCTGCCGTGGGAATATGGCCCCAAATACACTTTTCCAGAGCTTCTCTGTGTTCTGGGACGCGTTGGGGACCCTGCAAAGCCCCCAGGGTGGGGGACAGGGGCACGTCGGGCAGAGCATCCCCCCACCCCGTGCCTTTCCCGTCTATCCCCCATGGATTTCCAGCTCCGCGCTGCCTGCAATTCCCATTTTCCCTCTTGGCCAGGTTCCCAAGCAGCCTGTTCCTGCCCTGGGCTGGTTCCCATTAGCACCCCTGCACAGCCCGGGGTGCCCGGGAAGGGCTTTGGGCTCCATCCAGGAGGCTCCGGAGCCGCTCCGGCCGCTCCCGGCGCGGGACGTCGGGGCTTGGATGTGCCAATTAGCCCCGGCTAACGGGAAGCAGATGGAGCCGTGTGTTATCGGAGGGGAAAATCTGCCACTTCCCAGTGAAAACCTGGCTCAGCCTCCCGGCCGGCTCCCGGCTCCGAGCACGGATAGCCCGGAGCTTTGGGATGCGCTGGGAGCTGGGATTGAAGCCCTACCAGAGGGTTCCAAACCTGTTGCTGGCTTTTACTGGGATCATACAGAGCCCCTGTGCCCTCCCCAGGCCCCTTTGCCCACCTTTATTGGGATCATACAGAGCTCCTGTGCCCTCCCCAGGTCCTTTTGCCCATCCTGGCACAGGGCAGAGAGCTCCAGGAGCATCCAAAGAGGAATGCTGGAGCAGGAACACGCCCAGGGTCTGCTCCCAAACACCCACCCCAATGTTTATCAGCTTCAAAAAGCCAACGTTTAAATAGCATTAGGGGGCTGATTTAGAGTCACAAAAGCCATGAAATTCGGAGTTAAGGCTCAAAAATCCACTTGACACTCTGGCCTTGAGACATTAAAGGCGTGAGCCGAAGGCAGTGGCTGGGATGGACGCTCAGCTCCGGGGCTGGGGCTCCCTGGATCTCCTGGATGCCTGGAGAGGGGAGTGAGGAGAGCCCTTAGTGGGATATAAATGAGCTGATGGGACAGGCAGGGAAGGTTTGGGAATGCCATTTGGAGGAGCTTTGAGTGGGGGGCTTATACTAAGCTGGGGGCCAGGAGGTGACTTGGTTGGACTGGACATCACTGTGGTCCCACCTGGATGATCTCTGGGGGTTTGGAGCCCATCCCTGCAGTCAGGGTGTGCCCAGTCCTTTCCCCACTGCTGTGGGATTGAGGCGTTTTCCTCCCTGCTCTGGAATTGGGGCATTTTTGGGGCTGAGCTGGGCTCCCGTGTGCTCTCCCAATAAAGCAGCACCAGGATGCTTTGGAGTAACACAGAGGAGTACAAGGGGGAACGGCTTTGAATTGACAGAGTGCAGGGATAGATGGGATATTGGGATGGAATCCTTCCCTGGGAGGGTGGGCAGGCCCTGGCACAGGGTGCCCAGAGAAGCTGGGGCTGCCCCAGCCCTGGGAGTGTCCAAGGCCAGGTTGGACGGGGCTTGGAGCAACCTGGGCTGGTGGGAGGTGTCCCTGCCCGTGGAAGGGGGTGGAATTGAATGGTTTTTAAAGTCCCTTCCAACCCAAATCATCCTGGGTTTCTGAAAGAGGCACCTACTCGATCCTGCCTCCCCTTCCCATGCAACTCTTGGAATATCTTGGTTTTAGCAGAAAATACAATGCCAGGTTGGTTTCATTTAAAGGTCTCGAATGCCCATTTGCTTGGGCAACAGAAATAATTCATAAAACAACACAAAGAGGCTTGTGATTTGTTTTATTGCACATTTTTCTAGCTGAACCATGATCCACAGGAATTACTGCCACTCCTCCCTGACCTGCACCCTGAGCCCCAGCCCAGGCACAGACCGATATCAATACTGAGATCGATACTTAATGCTTATTACAACAGCCCTAACAGGGTTATCCGCTCTATCTGCAAATCCTGATAATCGAGCAGGTATTAATTATAGGTGTCAGAAACAAACCCATGTGTAGATTAGAACTGATCCTGGGAGGATGCCAGGCCTCGTGTCTCAGATCCCTTTTCCTGTTTGCATTGCAGGTCCCATCACCCAGACCTTGCTGCCGGAGACCACAAAGGTCAGAGCTAATTCAACTCCTGACTGAACTCCTGATCTCGGCAGCTGGCAGAGACTCGGAGACGGGGCCGTGGCAGAGAGCAGCTTCCCAGGGTGGCAGTGGGGTCCTGCACCTCCTGTCGCTGTCCCAGCACATCCTGCTCCTGCTTAAATCCCTTCTAGGGATGCTCCGGCCACCTTGTGCAGGAACATTCCTGTTACCAAAGCATCTCCTAAAATCCTTCCGGTGCACACACAAGGATCAGAGCAGTGCAAACTAAGCAATGGGAACAGCAGAGACAGCCAGGCCTTGGCACCAGTAATAAAATAAGGGGACCAAGGCGGGGTGTTGCTGCTCATCAATCCCAGGTCTGAGCCCAGCCTGAGCCCACCTGAAAGGCCACGTGCAGGTAACGCTCACCGAGGGCTTTGGAGGGATGGAACAAGGCACTTGAACTTCTTTCCAAGCAGCACCACAGCTGCCCTCTCCTGGCACAACCCGCCTGCTGCCAAGCTGCCTTTCTTACCTCCCAAACGTTCTGAGGGATGTGAGGCTTGGCTCTTGCTCAGGAACGGGGAGAAAACACGGCTCAGGGCTCCTGCCACACTGATGCGGAGTTTAAAACAAGCCTGGCTTCCCACACCACCTGGGAAGGCTGGTACAGGCAGACCTTAATACCCAGGGATTGCTGCTGGAGGAGGTAAAGGAGGCCTTGGGAATAAAGTGGGAGACGTTGCTTTGTCCAAGAGACAGCAACAGGGCCAGGCACTTCATGCTCATCTCCTGCATTAATTCCATGTCAGCCCCACTGAGAGGGAACTGTGCCGGACCTCTGGGAATGATAAAAACAGCAGGAAAAGGGAACTGGGGCCAGGTCTGCCTCTGCAACCACCCCTTATTAATTAACTAAGCATGCTCACATACAATCATTTCAGTCGGAAAGGACCTTTAAGATCATCAAGTCCAACACTGCCACTTTCACCACTAAACCACATCAGCTAAGAAAACCATAAGGCCTTGCGAGTCTACAATTCAATAATAATCATTATTAATTTCTTCCTTTAAAAAAAGAAAAACCTAAGCTAAGAGCTCAGGAGATTTAAGTGCTTTGTGAGGCTGCAGCTGCAAAGCCACCGTGCTCTGGGGCTCAGTAGTAGCAGGGCAGGGCTGGGGGGCACCAGGGGCATCACTGCATGTAGGAGTAACGCCAGTCCCGCAGGGGCACGTGGGTCTCTTTGATGGCCTGGGGGGACGTCCAGCGCAGGATGTAGTGGGGACCCCCGGGTTTGTCATTGGTGCCTGTTTGGGAAGGGAGGAAAGGGCTGGTGAGCACGAGGAAGGATGTGCCTGGAGGCACCGATGCCTTAAAATCTGTATTTTATAAGGTTTTAGTAGAGATCGTGAGTAATTTGATCTTGCTAAGTACGTTAGTGCAAGATCCCTAAAACGCTGTTTAATGTTCTTTGTTAGGAATTTCAACTAAAGGGTTTTGATGAGGTGGTGAAGAGTTTTCTATCTGGAAAAACGCCCTGAGAAAGAGACAGGACACCTGATATAACACAGAAGCCTTGAAACCACTGCAGAAGGCATGACACTGTGCCAAAGACCAAGGGCCAAGAGGAGGAAGATGAAGATAAGGGGGTCTTTGGGACCTCCAACTCAAATTCAGGAGAGAGGGACACTTTTGGAAGTATTAGGTAATGCTTTGAATTGTTGATTAGGTAACTGAATACAAGCAAGAGGCTTTTGTAACTCTGCAGGCACACTTTTGAAGAGATTAGACTCTCCTGCATCAGGCCAACATGTTTGATGGAGCTGGTAAGTCAATTAGAGAGGTGTTGACTGGTTTAAAGAGGGGGTGGTGCTTTTGTAGCTTGGGTGCCATTAATCTCTTAGGGCTGTGTATGCATGAAATGATAATAAAGAGAGGTAAGGCAAAGGAGCAGGTTTTCATTAGTGTGGTGTGGAAAGTGGATGAGGTTTTAGCCACTTTAAGTGCAGGGGCCTATTTTTTTGTACCAGGACGGGTCCATTAAGTGGGAGGCAATTTTTTTTGTCCATTGCTTGGTAGTTCAGAAGTGCAGAGGAGAACTTTAGGAATGAGCTGTTTCGGTTTAGTGAAGGTTAAGTGCTGTTTTGGACAACTCCAGTGCTGAGATAGTGCCTGATGTTGTAACAGCAGTGGGTTTTGTGGACAGGGGCATAGTTAGAGGCAGAGATTTCGAGGGGAGGGTGGAGGAGGCAAAGAGCAGTCCAGCTGTAACGCTTTTGAGGTGCTCGGGTTGGTAACTGCTGGCTCACTGTCGCTGCAGTGAAGTCTGGACTGACACAATAAAGGAAATGCCGCCTGCTAAAACCCCCCAGCTGGTTTTAGGGGGGAATCCACCTCTCCAGGCAGGAGTTCGGGTCTCACCTGAGATCCGGGAGCCTCCAAAGGGCTGCTGAGCCACCACAGCACCGGTGGACTTGTCATTAATGTAGAAGTTGCCGGCGGCGTTGCGAAGGATGCTCCGGGATTCCTGGATGATGCTCCTGGGGAGGGACAGACACGGCTCTCACAGCAACAGCCAAAGCTGGTGTGGAGCCTTCTGCTGCCCTGGAGCCACCAAAACTGGGCAAAGAGCAGGTCTGTGTTTCTTTGTGCTCATTTCCAGGGCTGCACGTCGTTTGACACACGCTGAAGCAGCTCCTGGATATACCTGGGGCTCAAGGAAATTATCCCTGTTCTTTAGTTTGTTCCTCTTTTGAAGTTTTCTGGTGATAAAATGAAGGTAATTTATTATCCCTCATTGCCCAGAGAAGCTGTGGCTGCCCCATCCCTGGAAGTGTCCAAGGCCAGGCTGGACAGAGCTTGGAGCAGCCTGGGTTAGTGGAAGACATCCCTGCCCATGGCAGGGGTGGGATGAGATGACCTTTAAGGTCCCTTCCAGCCCAAACCATTCCATGATTTTATAACTTATGGATGGTCTCTCTGCTCTTAGCCCTCCTCCTGCTTGAGGGGGCTGAGGGTCCCCCCCTCCCCATATACTCCAAATGTTCCCTTGGGATAGTTTCTTGCTCAAAAACCATTTTGGGGGCTGAAAAACCATTTTAAAGCAGGAGAAGAGCTAAAAGCAGCACGAGCCTTGCGGGAAACGTTTCCATCCCTCCTCTGGAGAGAGGGAAGACCCGGGGCTCACCCCAGAAGGGAAAAGGCGGCGGGATTTCGGAATTTTAGGGATTTTTTGGGACTCACTTCTCCTGGGCGAAGAGCGCCCCCGTGAGGCCGTAGGGCGTCGTGGTGTCGATGAGCTCCAGCACGTCCTTGTAGCGCTTCTCCGGGTACACGTAAACCGTGAGGATGGGCCCGAAAATCTCCTGGGCAGCCAAAAAAACCCCGGCACCTTCAGCGGGAACAGCTCCCGAAACGAGCAGGGGGGGCTCCGGCTCCCCGTGAGCCAAAGGGGCACGAGGAGGAGCTCAGCAGGGAGCTCTGGGCAGCTCGTGGTGCGCCCCAAAGGGATTGTGGGGTGGGGAACCACAGCCCCTTTCCTGCAGGGATTCTGGGATGGGGAACCACAGCCCCTTTCCCGCGGGGATTTTGGGATGGCCCCTTTCCTGCCCCCTTCCCAGAGCTGCTCTCACCTCTTTCATGATGGGATCCTGGGGGTCTTTGCTCTCCACGATGCACGGCTCCACAAAGTAGCCCACGCTGTCGTCGCAGCCGCCCCCGGCCAGGATGGTGAGGTTGGAGGACTTCTTGGCGTGCTCCAGCCACTTCTTGATCCGTGCAAAGGACTGGGGGAAAAGGAATAAGGAAAAAAGAGAGTGGGTTTGGGGGGGAGGGGTCTAAGAGGAGGTTTGGGTAATTCTCTCCGTGGCTACACTGCTCTGAGTGCTTGTTCAGGAGGAGGAGATGGAAATACAGCTCTGGGTGCTCCGAACCTCATATGGGACGTAATTACTGAGTGAAATATCCAACTTTTCAAGAGGGGTAGTGAGCAAGACACGCAACAATCAGCTCTTACTTATCACTGCTGGTTCTATTTTGCTGTAAGTGATAAAAACCTTAGGAGAGCCTGAAGAGGTGAACTCACCTTGTCATCGATCACGGCGGAGAAAAACGTCCCAAAGTCCTGGGTGGGCTGTGGGAAGGCAGAAAGGAGGCGATGCAAACACAGACTGTGTCTGAAAGGTAACCCCGAAACGAGGAAGGGCTGAAACTCCCCAACCAACCCTTCCCTCTGCTCTGAACCCTCTGGCCGAGGCCACGAGCTCCCCTTTTCAATTAGTCTGCAGGACCCGGCCACTTACACAATCCTTCCCGCAGACTCTGGCTACAAGTTAATTTCTAATCACTTAAAAAAAGGAAGATGAAGAGGAAGGGGGGGGACCACGGAGGTGGGGGGAGAACCAGTGGATAAAAAGCTGCGGTTCAATAGGAATTAGTAGCCAGTTACCGCAGTCCCTAATCCCATCAGCCACCCGCTGAGCCGCAAAGCCCTTCAGCTTCCCGGCAGCTCCTCTCACATCTCCCACTTTGATCTTCCCGTGCTCCTCCAGCAGCTTGGCTTTGATCTGAGGCCACAGCGAGTCCGGGGCGTAGAGGCGGGAGCAGGCAGAGCATTTCTGGCCGCCGTACTCGAAGGCCGAGCGCAGGGTGCCGTTCACCACGCTGCCCACGTCGGCCGAGCTGTGCACCACGTGGAAGTTCTTCCCGCCACACTCTGGGCCGTGGAGAAAGGAGGGAGAAGGGAGGGAAGGGCCAAGGGAGGAGCTGTCAGAGGTGGGAGAGCTCTGGAAAGCATCGGGGGAGTTGTGTGGTCGCCCCGCCCCGGGTCACGGTTCCTCGGGGGGTAATAAGGAGTGTCGTGGTCCTGGGAGGACAACCCAGGGCAGGTTTAGCAAACTCATGGAAGAAGCGCCGACTTGAGTGGCCAAATTTCACGTGGAGGTCGTGCAGCCCCCACAGCACCATCACCTCCCACCCAGGTGTCATCTCCTCACCATAAAAGCCCATCCCGTGCCCTGTCTCCCACCCCGGTGCCATCGCTCCTCCAAATATCCAGCAATTTACTGCGCGCTCCGCTCCCAAGGAGAGGGATCCCGATCCTCACTTCAGGTCCTCCCCGGGCAGGGGGCAAACTGGACCCTCCAACCCTGGCACGGCCTCCCCCCAAAAGGTGGAAGAAGCGGCAGCTACCTCCAGCCAGGCGTGGGAAGTTGCGGTAGCGATCCAGGTTTTCCGACACCTGCTTCCAGAGCCGCTTGAAAGTCCTGGCAGGGGAAGGAGGAGCCGATTAGTGCACTCCTGCCTTCGCTCACTTGGAAAAGGTCCTGCTAAAGCCCACCCCCAAAAAGGAGGGATGCCCTGCAGGAGGAAGAGGAGATGCTGGGAGTGACACCACGGGTATCAAGGCAAAGGGTCGACACAGTTTTAAAACTAAACTGTTGCAGTGGCACGGGGAAAAGGATCCAGCAGAAGTTCCTTGTCCTCCCCTTTCCCCCCTTCCTTTGGGTCCTTACTGTGACAAACTCCTTGGCTGGAAAACAATAAAAATGCAAATGACCTCCCATCAGGAGGCACAGCCAGTAATTCGAATTTATGAGCTTGCCACCTTTACAGCCCAAAGCTCATCCGAGCATGTCCTCGCTGGGGGAGCGAGTTCCCTGGATTTCACAGCCCGTGGAGGCTGCCAGGGCCCTCAGCATCACTGACACCCAGGTGTGCAAGGCCACCTGTTTGGTAAGTCAAGTCACAGCACCCCTGGCAGTGCCACGTGTCAGTCTGGCTATTCCTGGGCCTTGAGTGACAAGAAAACCTGATTTAGACACCTTTTTCCCCCGTTTTAATTCCAGTGTGTAATAATGGCCAGTTACCTGCCTGCAGCTCTACTCAGCCCCGGCCTGGGTGTTCAAAGGACTGGTGTGGGGTGATGGATGGGGCGAAATGTAGGGGAGATTCAGAATTCGGGGGTAAAAAGCAGTGTCAAGTGCCAAGACACAACCACCACCCCCCTCCCTTTAGCTACACAATAAATAAAAGATATTTATGACTAGAGCCACTCAAACTCCACCTAAACATAAATAAATAGTATAAAAGTAAGCTGGGGGTGGGGGAAAGAAACTGGTGGGGTCAGTTGAGGGGTTGAGTCCATCTTCTCCCTCCCAGAGGGATGCCTTGGGTGAGAATTACACTCCCCATGTGTTAAGTGCTGCTTTTAGGACCAGAGCTTGTGTTTGTGCTCACCCCAGAGCACATCAGCGGGTTGCTTCGTACCAGAGCTCGTCCTTGCTCAACATATGTACCAGCAGACTGCTTTCAAACCTATTTCTGCAGTTAGAAATGATCACTGACGACCTTCAAACCTTAATTAGCCTGTCACAGTTTGTGGTAATAAAGAGTGAACAGTTCAGGTGAGTCCCTGCAGCAGAAACCACCTTGGCAGGACCTGCTGAGGGGTCCTGGCTCTGTTTCACCCTGCCCATCGTGCCACACCAGTCCATAGGGCTGAGTAGGGCAGCAGGCAGGTAACTGGCCATTGTAACACACTGGAATTAAAACAGGGTTTAATACAGGGGGGGAAGTGTCTAAACCAGGTGGTGAAGCTCCCCTCCGACCCGGTGAAGCTGCCGGTGAAGGGTCTCACCACAAGATGCCAAGAGACTGGCAAAGGAGGGCCCACCCCCCTCCCCGACCTACGGCACGCTCCCGGTGAAGTTGAGGCCGCAGAAGTGCTCGGAGCTGGTGACAGCGTCCCCAAACACGGGCCCATCCGCTGGCACAAACTGCACCACGTTGGGGGGCAGCCCGGCCTCCAGCAGGATCCTGTACACGGCGTAGCTGGACAGCAGGGCGGTGTCACTGGGCTTCCACAGCACCACGTTCCCCTGGCAGGAGGAGGAGAACAACAGCCGTGAGAAATGTTCCCGTTCCACGGAAAAAGAGCAGAGAGGTGGCACCTCTGGGTCGTTTGGAACCGACCTGTGCCACCTCACTAGTTTTGGGAAGGACTGTGAGCACCCTGGTCAGCTGGAGGCACAAAACCCTTCCTTCCTCGTGGCACCGGCTCACTGTGCCAGCCTGTGACACCCTCCCTTCCCAGGGATGGGCTTTGCCTTCCCTAAGAGGAGCTGGAAACACAGACCTGGTTTGTGTCTGAGGAGAAGGGACCATGCTGCCAAGAAATGTGCTGTGATGTCACCAGTGCTGCCACCAGGTTTGGGCAGGACCCAGCAGGTGTCTGTGCCAGTGAAACCAAAGCTCAGGCCCAGACTAATCGTGCACAGGGGAAAAGAGCACAACGGGCTGGAAAACACCGGTGGGGACATCCCACCCCTTTGGCTCCGTGCCACTGTCCCTCCTGCTCCAAGCACAGGGTCCAGGGACTGCCCTGTGTCCCTGTCACACTGCTGGCTCCCCCCTGCAGGGGAAGGGAGGGGGGAAAGAGGGATTTTTGGACTTTGTCTTGATCAGGCTCCTGTTTTCCAGGGACTTGTGCAGGCAGAGCTCCTCTCTGGGCACTGCCCCTTCCTGGGCACAGCTCCTTCCTGGGCCCCTCTAATCCTTCCCTTCCAAACAGTGAGAACACTAAACCACTCCCTGTAAAACTCTCCAGGCAACTGGGAAATCCATGACTGGAGACACAGCATTCCCAGCCTGGATACCAGAGAGGTGCTCCCATCCCAAGGAAATCCTGTTCCCAACACTGCATTGGCATTAACTGCATTGATCTCTCCAGCTACTTAGGCAATGCTTAATCCCTTGGGAAGAGCACTGAAACACTGGGGATCTAATTAATATACACTTATTAAGCAGAATTTTCCCCTAAATCGAATTCCAGGTACCACCTGCTGCTGAGCTTTTCAAGTCACCTGCTGGTGCCCTGCTCCCTTCTGCTCCTGGCCCGGGGACAGCAGGGGGATTTCATCACCTGCTGCATCCCAGTGGGAATTCATGGCCACACTCGAGCAAGGAGAGCTGGATGCCCCAAACTCTTCACTCAGAGCTGCCAGCACAGGCTCACCCCATCCCAGCACAGCTCATCCGCTCTGGGATAAGTTCATCCCCAAATTTCCCAATGCCAAGGACCTCTCTGGAATCCTGGCGTGGGTGAAATGACCTCTCCCCTCCAAAAAAACTTCCCAGCTCCACGTCAGCTTCACCCTCTTCCCTGTTCTCCCCATTCCTCCCCTACAAAACCAACAGGATCAAATGCTTCACCTCAAATATGGCTTTAAATGTGACATTCCCCAATTGAAAAGCTTGGAGTTCTTCAGCCTCATCCACATCTTTAGGGCCAGGAGGAAATCAGAGCCTAATTAGTAAAGATCTTAGGATAATTTGTTTGTTTCTTTTCAGTGCAACAATAATTCATGAATCCTGCTCCAAATTCATCAGTTATTTCAGTCTCTCCCCAAAATCCACCCTGCAAAGGGAGCTGCTCCCAAGCCCCATGGGGTGGGACACATATGGAAATTATTTTATCCAATACTTTGGCTTTTTGGACTACCTTTCATGCCTGCTGGGATCTTCTGTTTCCCAGCTCAGTGCTAAATGCCAGTGCCATGACCTGCCCTCTCCCACCTTCACCCCAACACACCCAAAAGCATCATCCAAGAGGAATCTGGGCAGTTACAAACTGGTTCCACTTTCCTGTCACAACAGCACCCCAAAGGCCCGTTCACGGGACGAGCATCACACAGGAACACAAACCCTCTCTGCATCTAAAACCCAGCCTGGCACTGAAAACACACCTTGCTTCAGAATAAAAACCCCAGGAGAGCACGTTTGGGCAGTTGTTGCCTTTCCAACACTTCTCCCATCACACCTGCCCAGTGAAAACCTGACCACTGGCATGACTTATCGTAATTAAAGCCTCTAATTGCTGATTGAACACAAGGGGAATTGAAAGCAGGACCCGGGGTCTGTCCCGCTAAACAGCACCAGGGAGGCTCAAATTCCCACCCTGCGGATCCCAGACCAGCCAAACCACAGCCTGAGTGACCAGATCCCCCTCCCAGCCTTTCTCCAGCCTGTCCTCTCCCCTCCAGGCCCCCCACCACACTCACCATCAGTGCTGGGGCTCCTGCCAGGTTGCCCCCGATGGCCGTGAAGTTGAAGGGAGAAACGGCAGCCACGAAACCCTGCGGGGGGAAGAGCAGCGGGACCCGTGGGATGGCAGTGCCACCACAACTCACCCTTTGGGACAAAAAGGGGGGACATTCCAGCCTTCCCTCACCTCCAGCCCCCGGTACACCATGCTGTTGGTGCTCACGTCCACGCTCAGGGGCTGGCTCTGCTCCAGCTCCAGCGCGTACTTGGCGTTGAAGCGGAAGAAGTCGATGAGCTCTGCGGCAGCATCAATTTCTGCTTGGATCACGGTCTTACCCTGCCAGGAGAGGAGCCAGATGGTGAAGGGGAGAGAAGGAAGGAAGGGGGATGCAGGGAGAGGTCCCTGAGAGTGAAGGGGAAGGGAAGGGGATGCAGGAAGAGGTCCCTGAGAGTGAAGGGGAAGGGAAGGGGATGCAGGGAGAGGTCCCTGACAGTGAAGGGAGGGAAGGGGATGCAGGGAGGGTCCCTGACAGCGAAGGGGAGGGAAGGGGATGCAGGGAGAGGTCCCTGACAGTGAAGGGGAAGGAAGGGGATCAGGGAGAGGTCCCTGACGGTGAAGGCACCGAGGGGAGGGAAGGGGGATGCAGGGAGAGGTCCCTGACGGTGAAGGGAAGGGGATGCAGGGAGAGGTCCCTGACAATGAAGGAGATGCAGGGAGAGGTCCGTGAGAGTGAAAGGAGGGAAGGGGATGAAGGGAGAGGTCCCTGACGGTGAAGGGAAGGGGATGCAGGGAGAGGTCCCTGACGGCGAAGGCACCGAGGGGAGGGAAGGGGGATGCAGCAGCCAGGTGAGGTCTGTGGGATGCTCAGTTCCCAAAGATGTGGCCTCGTGCAAGCCCTGCCAAGCTGCTCCTGTCCCCAGGAAACCTGGCTTCCAGCTCCACCTCCCTCCTTCCTCAGCAGAGCAAGGATCACTCTGTACCCCCTCACACCTGCAGCCATTCCCAATGCCCAAAAACACCTTCAACAGCTCTTCCTGCCCAACTTCCCCAATTCCCAGCTCTCCAAATCCCCAGCTGGTCACCCCAGGCCCATCCTGCATCCCCCATACCTGCCCAATCATGGTTTTGGCCAGCACTTCTGCTCTCCTGGGGCCACTCAGCATGTCAGCTGCCTTCAGGAAGATCTGGGCTCTGTCCTGCACAGGTTTCAGGTCCCATTCCTTCCTCGCTGCCAAGGCAGCATTAATGGCTTTGTTAATGAGCTCCTGCAGAAGGAAAAGGGAAAGGCAGCAAGGAGGAACCCACCATCAGGTCAGAGGAGGAAGTGAGGGGTCACCCACCCCCTGGCACAAACGCCAGTGCCCCATCACAACCCCAAAGCAGGTCCTGGTATGGATTTGTTCCAACATTCCTGGGGCTTGGAAAGCCAACAGCTGTCCCTGGAGCCTCCCAGCTCATAAAATGAGCAGTGATTTGTGTCTCATCCGGGCAAAATATTGATGCTTCCCCCCAGAAAGAGGGAGGACAGTGAGATGTGCTCACCTTGCTGGCGTAGCAGAACTTGGCCACCTTGTGTGCATGGTTAAAGGGCTGGAAAGAGAAGAAAAGCCTCTTGTAGGCACCAGTCCAAGAGCTCCTCCTGCCAGGTGCACCCCCTGCTCTGTTCTCCCTTGGAAAATCGGAGTCCCCCCGGACTCACCGAGAGCTGGTACCTCACGGTCGGCGTCCACACCTCCTCCCCTCCGACCACGCACGGGATGTCCTCGGTCTTGCCCTTGAGGTCAGCGAGGGCCTGAGCAAAAGGAGGAGAGCAGGATGGTGGGAGCTCTCTCCCTCTCCAGCTGCTCTCCCTCTCCATCCATCCAAGGAGCAAAGGGCACCTGGGAACAGGCTCCCTATGGTCCCCTGGGTGCGGGGTGTCCACGGGTTGGAGACAGGAGCCACAACTGTCCCCAAAGGGAATGAGCAGGAGCCACACGGGATGGGGATCCCCACCCCAGGGAGAGCCTGGAGCTGCTGGGCCCTTCCAGCCCCCCAGAATCCCACAGTGGTACCTGTTGGAGCGCTGCTCGCTCGGGGCTCCCCGCTTTGAACTCGAGGATGGGCTCGTTGGTCACCTGGATGGCCGAGTGGTGCTGCCATCTCCACCTGGGAGAGCAGCAGGACAGGTGCTGGAATCCCTCCAGATCCCTCCTTCCCAACAGCCCACCTCGATCCCAGTCTCCCTGGCCACGGAGCATCCCACCCGGGAGCCGAGCCTGGAGCATCCCCGAGCCAACCCATCCCTTCTCCTCCCCCCTGGCAAAAAAAGAGCTGGGAAAGGCATTTCAAAGGCTCACGGCGAGCTCGGAATCGATTGGGGTCTTTGCTGCCAACATCCCGATGTTCCCTGGCAAAGTCCAGGGAGCGAGAGCCGGGCTGGCACCTCTGACCCGCCCCGGGGACAGCTGGAGCTTGGCAGCTTCCCAACCCCAGCTCAGCGATAATGCCCGAAAAAAGGGGGGAAAGGGGAAAAAACA
>VWZF01004063.1:179131-213285 GCA_013396755.1 Sclerurus mexicanus | reverse complement strand
GGCCCGGCGCGGGGGGCGTTGGCGCGGCCGCAGCACGTGGGGCGGGGAAAGGGAAAAGGGAAGGAGCCAAAAGTGGTTAAAATAGGGAGAAACGGAGCGAAAAAACAACAAGAGAGAGCGGCCACTCGGGCAGTGCCCACCTCCGGAGGGGGCACAGAGAGAAAAGCAGCCGGGAGCCCCTGTGGGCACCGAAAATGAGCCAAAAAGCGGGGGGTCAACCAAAAATGGGCGATATTAACCCAAGAAAAGGGGGGGTTTATTAACCCAACAATGGGGGATATTGACCCAAGGAAAGGGGGGGTTTAACCCAAAAAAGGGTGATATTAACTCAAGAAAAGGGGGATTTTATTAATCCAAAAATGGGTGATAATGACCCAAGGAAAGGGGGGTTTTAACCCAAAAATGGGCGATATTAACCCAAGAAAAGGAGGGGTTTAACCCCAAAATGGGTGATATTAACCCAAGAAAAGGGGGGTTTTATTAACCCAAAAATGGGTGATATTAACCCAAGAAAATGGAGATTTTAACCCAAACAATGGGCGATATTAACCCAAGAAAAGAGGGGGTTTATTAACCCAAACAATGGGTGATATTAACCCAAGAAAAGGGGGATTTTATTAACCCCAAAATGGGTGATATTGACCCAAGAAAAGGGGGTTTTAACCCCAAAATAGGGGTCTGCCTGGGCAGGAGGCTGAGGGGTGCAGAGGGGATTTTAATTTCCAAGGAGGGGCGCGTTTTCAGCACAGAAAACCTAATTTTGAGGCGAGTCTGGGCTATTTTGAGAGCCCCACTCCGCCGGGCTCGGGGGTTTTTTAGGGAACGGGGCCGATCCCTCTGGTCCCAGAAGCCCAAGAATTAACACACAGAGCCATTAAACCAGGAGTTTGGTATTTATTTTATAGGTTTTTATGTGTTTCCCTTGTCACCAGAGACCCATTTCGGGGACAAGCTCCCACGCCCCTCTCCCCCCACTCCCCGAGGGGGCCGGCATGGAGAGATGAACCGGGATGGAGATGGGATGGAGGGATGGAGACGGGATGGAGACGGGATGGACACCTGGGACACCGCCTGGAGAACCAACCAGCACACCTGGAAGGGCTCCTGGCCTCGGTTTTGGCACTAAAAAAAGGGCGAACGGAGCGAATCCGCCGGAGCCGGAGGAGGGGACCGTTCCCGGCTCTCCCCGCCGGTGTTTTCGGGGCTCCTGGCGACGTGGATTGGATTTTGGAAGCTTTTCGTGGTCTGAGACCCACTCGGCTTGTCCCATTTGCTCTTCCCGGCCACATCCCGACTCCAGAGGGTTGGGAGCTGGTTCATCCTCCGGCCTTTCCCCACCAGAGCCCCGAGAGCATCATCAGTGCAGTCTGGTTGGTTTGTTTTTGTTCTCTTTAAAACGAGCTAATATACAGAATATAAAGCACAATATTTACAAAGGGACGGTATCCGGGGGCGTTTCCACACGGATCAGTAGTCTCTTGTCACGGGTATAAAAGGAATTCTCACGTGGCCTAAAGAGGAAGGGACACGAAGTGACACAGCACGAGGGGGGAGTCGGCGATGCCCTCCCCTCCAGCACGAGAAATAATAAATACTCGGGGGTTTTTTTGGCAGAACGTAGCTACGGACACTTTACTCACAGTGAGGTGTTTTGAGGAGCGGACTGCGTGTCTTTGGGTGAAACCACAACGAGCGTGTTCGGTGAGCAAGGCTCGGCCCATCCTCTGACGGGTGCCAGGGCTCGTTTTAAACATTAACCCCATTATTTAGCCCAAAAAGCGGAGCCGGCCAGACCCACGAGCGCCGCTTTCCGAAGCGCTTCGCTGCCTGGAGTGCCTCGGATTGGGAGGGAATTGTGATTTCTGCGGCCAAATCACCCAAATTTTTCAGCACAAGTCGGCGCTCCTTCAAAAGAGAAGCTCTGAAAGGCTCCTGCGGGCGCAGGAGGCTCCGAGGACACCAAGTCACACACAAGGGAGGACCCAGGAGTTCTCCACCACCCTGCCCAAGGCTCCTTGGAGCCCTCAGCGTTCCCTCTCCAAGGGGAGAGGGGCTGGGGCTTCATTCCCATGAGCGATTTGGCAGGCGGCGCTTCCAGCCCACCTCTAAGCCCGGCTTTGCTAAGCCCGGGCTCAGTTGCCTCGCTCGGTGATTTTTGTTCCCTTGTTTACGCCCCACCGAAAGCTCAAAATTCAGACTTTGGGTGACAACACCGAAGGCAGAGGGTTTCAAAACCCGCGTGTTCCCCCGCGACCGAGTCCCGCACCGGCACCAAAGAGGAAAAACCCAGAGATCCCGAAGCAAGAAGGTGGAAAATCCTCGTCCGGGGTGTTCCCTACGCCGTGGAAGCACCGGGACGGCTCAATTTGGGATAAATCACTCCTTAAACACTGGGCAAGCGGTGTTTTCGCCCCAAAAAGGAAGCGGCGGGTGCTCCCCAGCTCCCACTGCGCTCGGGGAATTCGGGAGTCCCAGCAGGGCAGAGTGCACTTCCCGAGGGAATCGTGGCATTTGCTGCCTGAATTCCCTTTGCACTTTAAAAACCTCTAAAAAAAATCGAATATACAGTGTTTTTATAAATAGGTTACACATTTAGCTTAGATGAGTTTCATTACATTCCCCCCCAACACAGATATTTTATTTTTTTTTTAAAGAAGTTTGCTTTCTTCACTGTGTGGACTAATACGAGCATCCCTAAGTCTTTGAAAAGACAAAAAAAAATGTTTGTACCACGTTATTCTTTAAAACATTTGTACCACGGTATTCTTTGGACATTTTGGAACAACATGCACCCACAAACTGCCCTGTGTTTACTGAAAAGGTTTTTGTACAAACCCACTCGAGGAATTTGATCTGTTTTTACGCCGCTGACGAGCAAAACAATTTGCTCCCTTGAAATCCCCTTTTAAAAAATGAGAAACAACGAGGGGGATTTTCCGATTGTAAGTGTAAAAAAGTGTCAATATGACACCGCAGTAAGAATAGAAAAGGAAAAGAAAGTATTTACAGCTTTACAAAGGGAAAGGAAAAAAGAAAGAAGGAGGAAGAGGTCATCAAAATCATTTCCAGCATTTTCACAATTAATGGGTCGTTGGTTTTTTCCTGGCAAGCTTTTGATGCACACGCAGGTGAGACACACGCAGAGCAGGAGCAGCCGGACACTAAACCAAGGAGCCCCCGGGAAAACCAGCCCGGATCCAACCCCGGGGGCTCCCGAGAGGCCGATCCAGCCGCAATGAAAATAAACCCCGAGCAGGAAAACGCCTTCTCTTCCTTAAAAACGGATTACGCGCGGATACCGGGAACAGACACCACCGACCCCGGGAATCTACTGTCCTACACACCACCGGGCACACCTGGTCCCTAAACCCTCCGCCCCCTGCCCTGCCCCAGCTCCTCGGCACCCTGGCTGCCCTTACACCTCAATTATTCCTATTCCCACATTCCCAACTCTCATCACTCCAGCTCCTGCTTTTTGGGAACGCTCAGCCTTCTCCCCGGGAGGACACCGAGTTCTCGAGGCAAAAGAAGGACCCCAGCCCAACCCAGCGGCGAAGCCACGTGGCCCTTCCAGGTGCTGGCTTTTTCCAGTGCCAAGGAGTCACTAAAGCATCCCAGACGTCCCAGCTTCGGCAGCAGCTGGAAGTCGAGAGCGGCTTTNACCGACATTTACGGGATGAAAGGGACTTTGGGAAGCACCGCGGGATCCAAGGAGTTGCTGACTGCCCTGTGAGCAACTGCACGACAGGAATAGCCTGGGATCAAACAGGTGCCATGGGCTGCGGATCCAGATGGATCATCCCGGTCCTCCTCCCCACCCTGGAAAAACACAGGGAGCCCGTTTGATCCACGTGGCCCAAAAGCAGCCCCGTGTCCAAGCAGGAGACGGATCTGGGAGGGATGAACTCCAGGCAGCAACACTGGAAGCTCAAAGGAGAGGACGTTCCTGCATCCGCAGTTCCAGGGCAACAGAAACCCTCTGAGATGCTGCCCCTCTCCACGGCCACGCACGACAGAGGGATTTCTGCCCAGGGATGAGCCACTTTCCAAGACATTTGTGCTCTTTATGGAACGAAGCGACGCTGATCCATACTGGCTGTTCGCTTACGCTGCGACTCCACCGATCCCGGATCAATACACCACAAAGGCTTGGAAACGACACCCAGGAAGCTCCAAAGATTGGCCACTTTACCCTTCCAGAACACTGAGAGGGTGTTTAAATCGGGATTTTCCCTGTCCAGCCCTAGCACTGCTCCTACACAGCACTTTCTAAACTTCCTGGCACGAACAACAAATACATTTGGTATTTACTCCAAGCTTTACAACTGCTAGTTAAGCCCAGAGTTAGCTTTAGGCAGCATTAACTAAGCTTCCAATCTGAAAACAAACAGAAAGTTATTGGCTGAGGTTTTATACCCTGTTTTCACCTGGCTGAGGTGCTACAATTCCCACTCTAACCATCAAGAGATTCACGATGCCAGAGTTCCCTCCACCTCCACCGAGGGATCCGACTTCTCCTGGGTCAAAATACACAGAGACGGACAAAGCCAAGGTCTTCCCGCTTTCTCACAGAGAAAACACGTGGCTGTTCCTCCCCGATTCCAGGGCAGCAGCAGTTTGGGATTCAGTTTACTCCACCCTCAAAGGATTACAGCGTTTCCCAGTGGTCAGCTTTCCTGAAGACCGGCGGTCTCCAGCCTCCATCTATGTCAGTTTATCCCGGTGCTCCAACGATCCCACTCTAAACATCACGAAAGCAGCATAAAACGGAGTTATCTCCCCGTCAGCAAAGGAAAAACCTGCAAACGCTGAACGAAACACACACAGAAAAAACCCCAAAAACCCTGAAAAAAGACACAAACCATCAGGGAAGCGAAGGGCTGGTTCCCCTCCCGACGCAACCACAGGAAACAGAGGCATTGCAATACGACATTCCACCTCCAAAGGAGCTCCACAGACAGCTAAGTGTGCAAATGTGGCTCTAGCTTTCCTTTTCCCGAGAGACAATGTAGCCCAGCAGGGAGCAAACATTCCACAGAAATAAGGCGAGCTTTTTTTGTTTGTTTGTTTTTGCATAGTAGGTTATCAGTGACAGTCCCCCCCCCACTGGCCCCTGCTTTGTCCACCTGCTTTGCCACCGAGCTGAGACCTGTTTCTCCAGGTCCTGGAGTCCAGCAGAAAGCCTGGACACCTCTCAAAGGCTCCTTCAGCCCCAAAGATGGAACGAAGGACCTTCCTTTTAATCCCGTAGAACCGCTCAACCCGAAGGGCTTTCTCTAAACCCGCTGCAACTGATCAATGTTAGTTCAATTTGGAGGCAACTCTTTTTTTTGTGCCAGACATCAGGAATCGCACCATAATTGTCTCGGGTTTGCTGCCCTTTTCGCCAGGGCTCCTTTTGCCAATCAGTGCAGCAGCTCGATAAAACCAGCAGCTTGTTGAAGCACCCAAAGCCTCCGCAGCACCATTCCCTGCCGCTCCCAGCTTCGTGGTGTTTAAACAAAGCTTTTTATAAAAACACCCGCTAATAATGTTCCACTGGAGCTCCAAGTGGCTCAGCTTGGGGCAAAGGCACAATTAAAACACCGTGTTTTTCCCACAGGACTCTGCATTTATGGTTTGTAGGACGATAGAAATGTACAGCACCAATCCTTGGGTGGGGATGAGTCCTTAGAAACCCTCTGCAAGGGCTTGCAAGTCCTTCACCTCTTCCCCCCAGCAGCGTGTTGGGATTGAACCTTTGCTTCCACCTCGCCCTTCAGCAGAACGCTCCAGGTTTGTATCAGCTGACCATGGGCTCCACGTCGGTCTCTCTGTCCAAATCATCCTGAATTTCGTCTGTGTTTCCTGAGTCGCTGCTGGCTACGGAGCTGGGAGATGGAGAGTTCCTGCACGCAAATGCACAGAAAGGTTCAGCCAAAAAAATTCCACCCCAGGGACAGAAGGAAAAAAAAAAGAAAGAAAATAGTGGCTTTCACTTCCCAAAGCTATTTAAAACCAAAAATAAAATTTATTAACATTTACAGTAAATATCAGCAGTAAAATTAAGTTGCCACCCCACCCATCTCCTGCACAAACATAAAGGCTGCTATAGAATTATTGATGGAGAAATGGAAAGTAAGTCTCCTAACGGAGACTCTCATCATCCTTAATGTGTACAGCCTTAAAAATTGAAAGTTTATCATCTTATTCTACTGGGGGTGAGCAGGAGATAAGAAAAAATCCCTCATAGTATAAGGTTCTTAACACATGAGAAGATTAAAACCCGAGTTCTTCGTGTAAGTCCACGGCCAAGATTTAATTTGGGCTTTTAAGAGTTCTAAACCTAAGATGTCAAGACCAAAAGTCCACCCTGTTTTTACCAACGGGTGTGGAATCCTTCGAGTTGCTGCCGTGTGAGGACCCTGCACGATCTTCCGGGCTCCCTTTTTGTCAAAGCTGAATAAAAATGAGATTATCCAAAGGACAAACTCGGAGACGGAACGATGCCGCTGCCTTGAAAGCTGGCGGGGAGCGAGAGGGAAACAAAGGAGCTGCTGGAGCCCCCCAGGCAGGGGGGGACCTGGTTACCTGTCAGCTGAGCCTTTGATGAGCCTGCGACAGGTTTCCATCTGCACATCCAGGCCCCTCTTCATGCTGCACATCTCCATATATTCGTGAAGGTGCCGGTTCATGTCACTCTTGGCCGTGGCTAATTCCAGCTGGAAGGAAGAAAACCATCACAAACCGTCACAAACCATCACAAACCATCAGCCCCGGGTGCCCTGCAGCTTTTGCCACCGTTCTCCACAGTGGTGGGGATGCTGCAGCTGCCCCAAAGCCAGGCCACGACACCCCAAAAACACACATTTTTTGTATTTGACCTCGCTGTTCTTTACCGCCAGCGTGCTCAGCAGCTCGGCAAGTGCAGCCAGGGCTCCAGCACTGGGTTTTAAACAGCCCTGGAGGGTTTGTTTTTCATTTTCCTGCTGCTTGGCATCTTGTTTGCCAACAGGCAGTAATTAATGGGAGCACGTTTTAGGCAGGGCAAGGGTCTGCACAAGCTACAGCTGCTGTGTGGGGGCAACCCGGGAAGTATTTCCCCGGCTGAGGGTGGATATGGGAGACAAAGAGGGGGAAAAAGAACCACAGTGTGTTTTCTTCCCTTTGTTCTGAAGGCTCTGTCTCCACCAGCCCCAGATTTATGCTCGGTGCTAAAGCACAGAGCAATAATGGCATCAAGGAAGCCCCCAGGGGATGTCAGAGGGAAATGCCTTTGCATTTCTAGACACACACACATCCCTCTTTCCCTCTGGGAGACACCAGGCCAGAACACTGGGCACGTTTGCATCCATTAGGAACGATTCCTGTTGTCACGATCCCCCTCCTCACCTCTATCTGTCCTATTGTTTCTTGGTATTCCTTGTCTCTCGTTTTAAAGAAAGACTCCGTCTCGTGGATCAAGTTTCCCAGGTTTTCTTCCTGCAGGGGGGGGAGAGGAGGACACAGAGAATCAGCAGGGAACTAGCAAAGAACTCAGGACTGAAGATTTGATTTCCCCTCACTTAGAAATGCAGGTTATGCTCTTTCATGCACGGGTTTTTTTAAGACAGGCAAGGACTATTCTGCTTCTTCAAACCAGGAAACGCCTTTTTGTGCCACGGCCACAGCTCTGGACACACAAAGATCAAGTCTGATCCCACATACCTGCTGCATTCCAAAGCACCAAACATGGATTTTCCTGAGCCTTTCGCAGTCTGATCACACTCGGACAGAGTAACTGCACTCCAGCCATGAAACTAAACTTGCCCTTGCACTGACCACGCTGCTACTTCCAGCTTTGCACCGGAATTCTCATTTTCCAGTGGCAGGTTATTATCCCCAGCACCTCCCGGGTGTGCTCTGCACTCACTGCTTCCCACTGAAATTCCTCCCTGCCCTGCTGGATAAAGGCAGCTCTCTCCTGGGGAAAATACACCCCCCGGAACAAATGCTGCCCCAAAGGAAACCTCCTGCTCCTGGATCCTCACTGCTCCGGCCTGACAGCACACAGAGCTGTTTCGTGCTGTCACAAAGAGAACAATGTCATTTTTCTCCCTGTCAGGTTTTCACCTGTCTCTGCTTTCCCTGAAGAAACCATCACCAATTGAGTGCAACTGCAGCGATGAGCGTTAATCAATGACGTTTCCATCTGTGGCAGATTTATCGGGCTCATTCCCGGCACCCACACGGAGCCACCCAGCCTGGAGTTACAAGAATCCCTGCACTGATCCTTTTATATTCACAAGAGCTTTGAGGAGGAAGGTCATAAAAGAAGGTGGCGAGGGCAGCAGGTAAGAACTTGAAACGGAATAAAGCCCACGGAAGGAAGATTCAGGCATGTAAAGCACACGTTAAAGACCAGGCACAGCCAGAGCAGTCTTTATTCTGCATCTCCATCTACAAGCCAAATCTACCCTTTCCTTGTACAATTTTCATTTAGAAGCATTTAAGCTTCTTAAAATCTTTAGAGTTGCTGCACATAAGGCCCGGGCCCTGTGATAGCTGTGCTTAGACTGCACGCGGGGCTCTATGCAAATCAGCCTGGCGCTAATTCCAGCGCGGGGCTCCTCATTATCCCTCTGCCACTCTCCCTGCTTCCTGCAGCCCTTCCCAGCAATCTCCGAGCGATCCAGAAACAGGGAGATGGAACATTAACACACCACGGGACGATATCCCTGAGACTGCTGCCTCAGCACCTCCGCACTCCAGTGCCCATGGAAGGCAGCGGGATGATTTCCCTCCTCCCACCGCTGTGCTGCTCCCTACTGACATCCCAGCTTCCCCTTCCAGCCTTCCCTGGCCATTCCCTTCCCTCTTCAGGCTCGTTTAAAAAGGCTCAGGAGTCGCTGGAGGGGGCAGCACGTGCAGCCATTAGCTGGTTTTCCCCGGGATCTCAAGGATTAAAAGCAAGCTGTTCATTATCCAGCAGATTCCTATTGATTGGGAAGGGGGAAGTGGGAGACTCGCGGCCCCCTGGGGCTTTTCTGCAGCCCTGCAGCCACAGCTGCCGTGTTTGGGGTGGGAAATACAGCAATACAGCCCCCACCGTCTTCCTCGGGCCACACCGAGGTGGTTTGGCTCCTCACAGGAGGGACTGTGCAATCCCACCTCCCTGGGACCACCGAAGTGTGGGTGATAATGCACAGATAAAAGTGAGATGCCAAATCCCAGACTGGTTTGGGTTGGAGGGATCTTAAAGCCCACCCAGTGCCACCCCCTGCCACGGGCAGGGACACCTTCCACCAGCCCAGGTTGCTCCAAGCCCCGTCCAACCTGGCCTTGGACACTGCCAGGGATCCAGGGACAGCCACAGCTTCTCTGGGCACCCTGTGCCAGGGCCTGCCCACCCTCCCAGCCAGCAATTCCTTCCCAATATCCCACCTAAACCTCCTCTCTGTCACTACAGAGCTTCAGAGAAGGGGGTGCTCAGGGTGCCAGATCCCCCGATCTCCTGGAACAGCCACACACTTTGGTCCTTTGGAATCTCACCTGGTGCTTTTGAATACCCCATTTGGAGGAGCAAAAAGAATGAAGTTTGGCAGGTAAACCCGTGGCACAGGCTGAAAATCAGGATTTTCAAACCAAAGCAGGTCTGCCCGGCAAAGACATCGCCAGTGCAACACTCACAGGCACGGAGGGCTGGAGGAGCAGCCGAGGGACACAGTTCCTGCAGAGGAGACTCGGAGACAGCGAGAGGGATGTACTCACCTCTCCTTGGAGGTCGATGGAAGGGTTGCAGTTGGTGAAGTCCTCCCAGAGCAGCAGCGTCTCCTCGTTCTCCTCCCACGTCAGACTGTCGCAGTCGTCATCGAAATCGAACGTCTCGCGGCTGCCGGGGGGGACAGGGAACAAACACATCAGTGGAGCCCCCCCAGCCCCGCTGCCTCAGCCTTTTCACTAATTGTCCAGAAAAAGGGGCTGGGAGAGCTCGACGGAGGGCACAAAGCAGCGGCTGAAAATCCTCCCAGCTCTCAAAAACAGGCTCTGCCACCGTCCAAGTCCCTCTCGCCCGGGCTCGCCGCCACCCCAGAGCAGAATAAAAGGTCCTTGTCGGCGCCGAGCACACGGCCCTGGCTCTGACCTCCAGATGGAGCTGCACAGTAGTTCCCCCCTCCTGTTTGCAAACCCACAGAAACGCTTGGAACTGTTCCTTTTCTCCGGGGGAAAACGGGCCCAAAGGCGGCACGAGGGGTTTTAGGCTGCGCGCTTCCCGCGGGGGAGCTCGGCCAACGTTCTCCCTAAAAACATCCTTTTCCAAAGGGAAAAAACCCACTCTCAAAAGGGAAAAAAAAAATCCCTTTCGGGAGTAAAGCGTCGCTTTCGAAACTGAAAAAACCCCCTTTCCAAAGTGACACCTACGAAGAAGCCGAACCCCAGGTGAGCACAAACACCCCACTCGAGCGCCCAAGCGTGGCCACCAAAGCCTGAGAGCAAAGAGTGGCCAGAGTGGCCTTTCCCACTGTCATCTGCTCCAACCCCCTGCCCTGGGCCAGAAGGGGAAGCTTCAGAGGGGCTTGAGCTGCTTCTCCTCCCCCGGGAAGCCGCGAGCGCTCCCTGCCCCAGCCTGGCGCATTTTTCTGGCTTTAGCTCACTTCCCTTCCCACAGAAAACATCTCAGGCTGGGATGTCCTCAGGAGGCTGCAGAGCCTGGCAAGAGACAGGCAAGCAAAGCATTTGTCTGTGCTCAGTACGGCTGTAAGAAATCATTAAAAAAAAACACAAACAGCAAACTTGGGACGTTCGGGATCGTGCCTTCCGTGATTCCACTTTTCCAAAGGGGGTTGTCTTTGCCAGGTCTGTCCTGGCTCCCAAGGCTGGCTGGAGACACACACGCTGCTCCAAAGCCACTGCATTCTGCCTTTTTCACTACCAGACACTCAGAGATTAAGTTCATTACAGTTGCTTTGTTTCTGTCAACAATATAAACTCTTCACCTGTTTCTAAACTAGTGCTTTCTGCTTCACAAAGCCCCCGGGCTCAGTGCACCACCAAAAAGAATCCAAGCGGAATATATCCACCAGGTTCCTGCCATACCTTGTGCCATACAGGAGATACGAATTCCACGAGAAGCACCAACAAAAACTGGGATTGCGGGACAGGGATAGCAACAAAATCAAACACCAAACGCGTGACCAACCCAGTAGCCACGTTTTAGCTTCTTGCTTTTCTAAAGTACCCCCTCGCTGGCTGCCGTCACACTGAATTTAGCAGGGCAGAGGTCACCACTCTGTGTTTATTATGCCATCACCGGGGGCCTAAAGACATGGAAAAGGAGTCCTCACGAGGGAACTGCTCCACAGCTTCTGCACACAAAGTGCCCTCCTCCATAGGGAACTGGGGCAGAAAGGAGGAGACGCTCCCCCTGAGAACGGAACTCTTGGCAGCATCTCCCGGCAGAAGAAGAGCTGGTGCTGCTTGGACCATTCCCTGTGCCCTCCCACACGCTCAACACTGTCCTGCTTTGTGTGGGAAAGCACTGGGAGTTCTCTGCAGTCACCGCAGACGCTGGAGGAAGAAACACTCTGCAATCAGCCCCACTGGGGCTTTTCTCTGCCGAAGGAACACAGCAGAGCCCCCCAGGAGGCTCAGCAGGCTGTGGCCACCTCCATCCTCCCTGGAAAGGGAAAGGAGCAGGCAGGGCACACCAACAACCACCTCGCTGGGCTGTTCAGTGCAGCACCAAGGTCCCTTCTTCCCCCCACACTCAAACAGACTCCAATTCTCCCGGCTGAGAACCCCAGACTTCGCAGCACAGATGACACCACCAGCATTCCGGAAACCCCCGACGTGTTGTCCTCTGCCAGAACGGACCTTCCAGGCAGACCCAGCCCTGCCACTTGCCTACAGCTCCGCCGAAAAATCACCCAGAACACTGGAGAGGTTTCAAGCCGAGCCTTCAGTTCAAATTCTCTGCAGCCAAACAGCAGAAACCTTCCAAAATCCAATATTCAGCCCAACACACGGCACCCTCTTTTTGTTGCATTTTGATTTCTTTCCTACTGTTATAACAACCTGCAGTGGCAAAACCAGTCTGTGGGGTTTATATCCTCTGTAGCTGCCCCTACTCAAAGGAGGAACAAGCATCAGTGGGTTTTATTTGAACTTCCAGGGAAGCCCTAGGCCCGTGCCACGGGATTTCAGCGGGACTTTTCCCCGGGATACTCACAGCTGGTTAAACATCCTCTTCATTTCATCCGTGATGTTGAGGGAGCAGCTGACCTCGTCGTCGGAGAACCTGCCGTTGTCCCCATCCTGCTCCGACAGGTCATCATCCGACGTCAGCTTGCGCTCCTTCTTCTTGGAGGCCACCTGGGGCGGAGAGAGCAGCGGTGACCACAGGGCTCGGCTGGGGAGGGGGGTGGCAGATACAGGGGGTGGAAGGAAAGGGCAGGCGTTGGGATTGAGCGGACGCAACCGCTCGTGAGCTCCCCGGGCAGTTCGTCGGGGAGGGATCGCTCGGATCCGCGGCGGTGGGAGGTGAGCGCGGAGCACAGGGAAGCGGGTCAGAGCAGAGCAAAGCAAGCTGCAGGCTGCCAGGGCTCTACAGAGGTTCATCTGCTCGTCTGGGATCTCCCAGAGGACATGCGGAGGTCGGAAACGACGGAGGGACAAGCAGAAGCTGGCAGCGGTGACAGAACTCTCCCTCTCCTGCCACCACCACAGGCTGTCCCACCAGCAGGAAGGAACGGGCAGGAAACCCCTCCTGGAGAGCCTCTAGTTCGGGGTCATCCCCACGCCATCAGGCGGAAAGAAGAAGGGTTGGCCGAGCCACGAGAATGCCTGGACAGCCCCAAGGGAAATGAGAGAACCCAAGGGATGCCCCTGCAGGGGGCACAAAGGACTGTGAACACAGAGGGGTTCACAGCCGGTGCCACAGAGCCACAAACAGAGCCCACTCCCAGCCTACTGCAGTGACTGCTCTGATTGGCACACAGACCATCCCTCCACCCACCCATCCATCCCTCCACCCATCCCTCCATCCATCCATCCATCCATCCCTCCATCCATCCATCCATCCATCCATCCATCCATCCATCCATCCATCCATCCACCCATCCCTCCATCCATCCCTCACTGGCCTTGTGCTCCAGGGCAGTGTCCTCCTGGCCCCTGGAAGCCCTGCAAGCCTGGCCAAGAGTGTGCTCTGCAGGTTCCTTGGAGCAGAAAGACTCAGCGATCCCACCCAGAGACAAGAAGGAACCACCAGCACAATGTAGTGGCTCAAGATGCCACAAAAATACTCGTCTCCTCTAAGGAAATTTGAGTCTTTTGGGGTCCATAAGGGGAAAAAAAAACACCCTAACATTTAGGCAACTTCACCAGTAGAGAGTGGGTTTGGACAGCATTTAGCACATCGTGGCACCAGGACACAGAGAAAAGCATCAGATTTCTTGGAAGACTGAACAAGACACAGATGGAAGCAGAAGGAAGGTGGGTTAAATCACGACTGGAAGTGCAGTTGGGACAGAAAACCAACCGCACTGGGAGTTACAGGTTTGCTCCAGGCAGGGCTGCAAGTTCAATTTACCCTCCTTCCAGCACCCAGGAGCCCCAGTAGCTCAAGGAAAGCAACTGGAGCTTCTGCCTCCCAGAGCAACCAGAGCTCACCACCACAGAGACATTATTTCTGGCCACGGAGCTCGAGCCAGAAATAAGAACATTCAGATGACAGTTCTACAAGCTTCAAACCTCTCACCTGCAAAGGGAACAAATGTGGGGAAGTAATTTATACGAGCCTAGACCCTGTAAAGCTGCTTTTTTGGTTTTTTTTTCCCTTGCCCTGCGTTCATTGCAGACTAAGATCCCACTAACAGCGTGTCCTGGAGGTCGTCCGGAGACTTCTTTTCTTTATCCTCTCTCTCCGTCGCGTGCTCTCGGCGCTGCCGGAGCGGGAGAGGAGAACACGTCCCTCGACACTGGGCTCCCTCTCGCCCTACCCTGGGGAAAAGCCACGGCCTAATCACCTGGAATATCTTGGAAACGTCTTCCGAGTTGCGCTGCTGCGCGACATCGCACAGCTTGGCCGTGATATCGATTCGGCGGCAGATGTCCATGTCCACCTTCATGGCCTTTTCTTGGATCTTTGTGTCCAGGTCTGTCATGGGCTGCAGGAAGGACAGCAGTGGTTACCCTCCGTTATTATACAGTTCAAGAAGAGATACCCCTCAGTATCTCTCGCTGTAACCCCAGGCCACACCGCTCCTTAAACAGTTTTACACCTTCTTCTGCGGGAACAGGGACGGTCTCGTGGACCTGACAGCTGGCAGTTGATATTCATGCCTGATTCGAATCCCTCAGAGGGCTCTGCCACCAAAAAAAAACACCTATCCCCACCCCAAAAAACCTGCTAAACGGGGCAACGGTCTGGGTCAACAACAGGTTGGAACAATGGAACAGGTTGCCCGGAGAAGCTGTGGCTGCTCCAGCCCTGGAAAGGTTCAAGGTTGGACGGGGCTTGGAGAGACCTGGGCTAGTGGAAGGTGTCCCTGCCCATGGCAGGGGGTGGGACAGGATGGGTTTTAAAGTCCCTTCCAACCCAAAGCATCCTGTGGTTCCCTAAGTAACACTTTAAAAACGGAGACAACCCCTGTGCAGAGGAGAGTGAAACCCAAAGCCTGGTGAGGATGCGAAGCTTCCCCCCTTTCAAACACACAAATCGTGCTGCACAGAGAAGGTGCTTTTACACCAGATCCAAATCCCCACGTTCCATGGAATTCCATCCAATCAAGACTGGATCTGAAGAGATCCAGGAGAGCCTCTGACACAGAGAACATTCCTCTCGCTGCCACCAACCTGGCAAAAGCTCTGCATGAAAAATGTTGCCCTGCTTCGCCCTGGGTAGCTGTAACCACAGTTTGTAAGAGATCCTCCCCCTCGGTACATCTGCTCCTCGTGAAGAAACGTTCAAAAAAGCTCCAAAATGCATCTTTTGCAGCCTAGCTGAGAACTGCTCTGTTACAAAGTCCCACTTCAATGGCCGGGCAATGCTCCCACTTGGACCAGAAAAGTAGGAAAAACTCTTTGCAGAGCACCCTGAAATACCAAACTCCCTCCCGAAGAGGAAACCTTCGGGGCTTTTCTTGGCTTGGTTTGGTTTTTCCCTCCTTTATTCATTACGTTATTAGTCAGTCTCCTCCAGGCCCTGCCAACCACCCCTAGAATCAAAGATTTTTGGTTTCCACGGCACTCTGAGGCAAAGAAACCTCTGAAAACTGCCACACTCAACACAACCTCCTCCCCTGAGCAGGTCCCAGTGATTTATCCCCAGGATGGCCGGAGCCACGTGCCAACGCTTCGCTTTTCTCTGCTCCCAATGTTTACCCAGTGTGCTCCAAAACAAGCGCTCTCAGGGCTTTCCCTGACCTTTTTTTTGCTCCCTTAAGAGCCTGCAAAGCCCAAAGGACGCTTTCCCTCAAGCTGAGGACGATGTTTGCCTTCATCACCACCCTTTTTGTACACACCCGAGTTTGTTCCTCGGCGAGAAAAAAAAAAGCCCTCCCAGGCGCGGAGCCCCAACCAGTCTCTCCCTTTCACACCCTCCAGCCTCGATTAACCAGCAGAAGAGCCAGCTAATTGCTGGATTCCACACGAGCACATCCAGCGGCCCTGGGAGAATGGATGTGACAGCAGGAGCGGGTTCTGCGGGTTTGTGTGAAGGCGGGAGAGCGCCCAATCACGGGATAAATAAGCATAATTGGGTTGATTCGTTAGACAGGTGCCACCTGCTGCAGTCCTCCAGAGGAAGGCAGCTTGATGGTCACCTGGCTTCTCTCTCCAGGCGTCCTGCAGGAGGACCTGCTCTCACCGTGCCTGAATGGCAGCAAATTACCCACCCCCAGCCTAAGAGACCCTTTGGAGGTCTTTGGCTTTGGTGGCTTTGGAGGGAAGTCAACACCTCCGGAGACCCGAGGGAATTCCTCTGAAAACAAGTCTTTCTTTTTCTTAACCCAGGAGGTTGAAGCAGCGCTGGAAACAAAGGCAACCCGTGCCCCAGGGATGCTGGATTGGTGTCCTCGGGGGGAGGTGGCACACACAGCCCCTTCCCTGGGAGGCTGGCGAGGCTCTGGCACAGAGTGCTTTTGGATTCCCCCTCCCTGGAAGCGTCCAAGGCCACGTTGGATGGGCTTGGAGCAACCCGGGCTGGTGGAAGGTGTCCCTGCCCTTAAAGTCCCTTCCAAGCCATTCCACGGCTCTGCACAGTGTGTTCCCTCAGGAACGTGATTATTTGGATAAGTCAGAGCCAAACCCCCACAGCAGCAGCACGTGACGGTCCCTCTGCCCCGACCTGGGAGTTCTCCAAGGCTTTTCCCAGGGCTGCAGCCCCGAATGCTGGCACTGTGGAGAAGGGCAAGGGAGGGAAGAGTCTGGGTTATGGGCTAAGCAGCAAGTTAATGCATCTCCACACAGACCAGACAGGAAGCAGGGGCGGGGAGATCTGTGTGATGCATTAGATCAGAGGCAGCGTCACACTAATTCCACGGCAGCACTCACTAATCACCTCTCCAGGAAGGAAGCCACGTGCGTGACACACACACTCACCGGGGCACTGGGAGAGGCCACTCGGTACTTACATCACTCATCAGCCCCTTAAACACCACGAGTTCTGCTTTCAGCCTCTCGATCTTTTCATTCAGCTCCTCCTGGAGAGCTTCTGCTTCCTGTGCCTCCTGCAAGAGAGGGCGCAGAGAGGTGAGAGCCCAGCTCGTCTTACTGGGGCCAAAACACAGCACTAAGAAAGACTCAGCCCCTCCCCGAAAATCCTCCAGAGAAACTGAGAGGCGATGGAGCAGCTGGAATAACCCAAACTTAATACACCTGTATTAGAGGCCCAACATTATAATCAGGAGTGAAGAAGAGGGGGGTGAGCCATGGAACAAACAGCCTGCGCTATATATAATTATAACCAAGCTTTTTAAAAGGAGAAGGTATCAATTTAGGGAAGTAAGAAGTGGTTGGAGACGGGGAAAAGGGAATAAAGAAGACTGAAGGTGGGACCTCACTCAACCTGAGCGGGCACTTCACCACCCCCTCCTTCCACTTGGTCACCAAGCTCAGCTCCTCCTTGCCCCAGCTCCTCAACACTGCATCACATCCCCAGCAGCACAGCCAGCTGCTCTGGCTGGAAGTCACGTTCTTAATTAAAACACCAATTTAAATGATGACCAGCACGACAAAAAGGTGCAGGGAAACCTGTCCAAACCTCACCTCTCGCAGGGTCTCCACCATGGATTCCAGGCTCATCCTTCTCGTCAGCTCCTCCTCCCACCTGAAAGACGAGATTTGCAGGCAAAGTGTTAATTATAGAGAAAAGGTTTTTTTTTCCCTCAAAATCACAAGTCTTCTGCTTGCTGGAGGACGATGACAGTTCTTTGAGATGTGGAGCAGATGGTCCCCCCCCTTGTTCACCCTCAAACAAGGAACACTGAGTCTGGAAGAGAACACAAGCTAATTCCACTTCCACTGGGATCACCATTCCTCCTGCTCTCCCACGCAACAGAATCGTGGAATGGGTTGGGTTGGAAGGACATTAAAACCCATCTTGTCCCACCTTCCACCAGCCCAACCTGGCTTCAACCTGGCCTTGGACACTCCCAGGGATGGGGCAGCCACGTTTTTTTCTGGAAAACTGTGCCAGGGCCTGCCCACCCTCCCAGGGAGGAATTTCTTCATCGTATTTGAGCTCGTTGTTGGGGCTCTGAGCAAGCTGGGCTAGTGGAAGGTGTCCCTGCCTATGGCAGAAGGGGTGGAACGGGGATGATTTTAAGGTCTCTTCCAACCCAAACCATTCTGGAATTCTACAATAATTGAATTAAGTGCTAAAAAGAAAAAGAAGTTCCCCTTTTTAAGCACCGAAACCCTTCCCAGAGCAAAGCCCAGTATCTGCCAACAGGAATTCCAGCGCTGAGAGCCTTGAGATAAGATGAGACGTCTTCACACCCAAGAGTGGTGGCTGAGTTTGGGGGGGACAGAGAAAGCAAGACATCTCCCCTCCTTTGGAACGGGCAGCAGTGCCACCCCAGCCTCGGTGCAGGTTTGATCCCACCCGGAATGGAAGGCAGGGTGGAATTTTTGGGCAGGAAAGGACGTGGACAGGCAGGGGTTGTTGTCTCCGGGAGCCAGAAGCACCCGAGCGGGTGACACCTCCTGCAGCCCCAGCTCCATCCTCTCCTCCTACCCCAGCGGGGCAGGAACCTCCCACACAACGTGTGGGAATTGGATTCCTGCAGGAAACGTGCACTTTTTCCACCAGCATCGATTCCCTGCCAAGCAGAGTAAAATATTTGTGCTGAAATCCGCGTTCCTCCCCTAATTACACGTGTGTTCCCAGAAAAAGAGCAGCTCCGCTTCTCAGACTTCGATATCGTGAAATCAATTAAAGCTCCAGTCTGTAAAGACTGTGAGGTGCCCTTCTGTCACAGGAGCCCCGGTGCCCCTTCTCCTGCTGCCAGCCGTGGGTGCCAGTCAAGCGGGCACCGCAGCGATGGAGCTGCTGGGAGGAGGGAGCCCGGCTGCGTCCAGGTTATCCCGCCGGATTGCTGCGCAGAGGGGGATGTGCTTTTGGGAAACGTCATCCCTGCCTTTTCCCTGACTCTGCCAAAAGCCAGGGGGAAAGGGATCCGCTCCAAGTCCGCTCCGACCGACCTTCCTCATCCTGCAGGAATTCCAGGAGTTCCGCTGCCTTGCCGTGTGCCAGCTCGGGTGCGTCTGGCAGAGCGGAGATTTACAGCCCTAAATCCCCTCTGTCAGCCTCCAAACAGTGGCTTCAGGAGCAGAGGGAAAGGATGGCACCTTCTACGCACCCTCCCACGATTCCTTGTTATAGGAACACTGGAACAAGCAAAGTTCCAACCAAAAAGTTCCTGCCCAAGAGAAGGACGTTTCCACCGCACTGATAAAAAAAGGGTCCTGCGAAGCACGAATATCACGTTCTTAACCCCAGAGCATATTTCCCCCTCCCACCACCAAGCTGATTAACCTCATTCAACAGCTAAAAATGCCAATCTTCCTTTCTCCTCACCCTTAAACCTCGGGAGGATATTTGTAGGGAGGAGAGGAGACCAGGAAGGAAGGCAGAGGGTGACAACGGAGCAGAGCATTAATTCTCCATTTAAACTTCCAAGGAAGTGAGCCGATAGGAAGGCTGCTAATTCCCGTGATCATCCTGTGTTTGCTGGAACACACGGGCCTTTAAGGGGACCTTGGCAGCTGAGCATTCCAAAGATCCAGCCTATCCAGAGGGTTAGTTTGGATCTCAGGAAAAGGTTCTTTCCCTGCCGGGGCACCGACCAGGCTCCCCAGGGCAATGGGCACAGCCAGAGCTCCAGGAGTGTTTGCACAACACTCCCAGGGTGGGATTTTGGGGCGTCTGTGCCGGGCCAAGGGTTGGTCTGGATGATCCCTGGGGGTCCCTTCCAGCCCAGGATATTCCAAGACTCTACGGTTCTCTGGTGAGGACTGTAATGCCCGAAAGGGAAATGGCTGGAAAAGCAGGAGCCTTCCCAAGCTTGCAGCAGGATATGAACTCCCAGCTGCTCCCGAAGACTCTGATTCCTTGGCTCAGACGCAGTTGGAATGATTTCCAGCTGCATCCAAACCCCCCTTCTCCCACTCAGACACTGCCACCCAAACCTGCCAGCCCCCAGGGCTTCTGCTTATCTTTGCACTTATTTCTTCTAAAATGAATTTCAAACCTAACCAGGCTTTTTTTTTTTAATTTTCCCCCCCCTTCTTTCCCACCTTCCCAGGACCTTTCAGCTCCAACCACCCCCCAGCTACAAAGGGCTAGTGTGACTTCTTTGGAGCCCTTTTCCCAGACGTGACACATCACATTCCGGTGCCATTCCCTCATCCCTTGAGATCCCCAACTCCTGCCTCGGTCCCGTCCTACGGAACAAAGGGTGCCGGCTCTGCTGCCTTTCACGGGAAGGATGTTGGGCAACCAAAACACTTGAGGGGTCAGAATTAGCAGTCCTCAAAGCTGAGTCACACCAAGAACTTGGGCTCTCTCTGACGTTGGAAGAGCAGGGACCAGCTCACCAACACCCTCTGCAGCTCCCGAAGAGAGATGGAGACCCCTCAGGATAACATTCCTTAAAAGCTTCCCTAAGTTTTCAAGCCTCAAACCAAACTGAGCGCTCTGTGCTGACACGACAAAGCTTCAAAACACACCCCCACTCCCTGAACACCCCACAGGAGCATCTCCCCCTCCTCTTCTCCCAGGGCCAATTCCAGTTCGGGAATACCGACCCGCTGCAGCACACCGACAACACGGGGCATTTTAGGGAAGAGTCCCTTGCCAAAAACTGCTCGGTAATTGCCTCTGAAATTCTTTTTAGGTGCACGGGTTGATTTAAACAACAAACACCACGTTCCTGGAAGGCACCAGGTACGAACACAGCGGTTTCAGGATGATCCTGCTCAAGGCAGAAAGGCAGAGGATGGGATGGACTGCAGCGTCCTTTCATTTAAAACAGCCCTCAAGGAATGAAGCATTCATCAGGTAACGCTTGAGAAGAAAATACTTATTCCACAAGCAAAACTGCTTAGGCAGACGAGCCCCTTCCTCCTGGTGGTTTTATGGAGAGAAGGGAACTTCCAAAACTTCCAAAGAGGGAATTCTTCCAGCGGTCTGAGCATCTCCCCTGCCACCTTCTCAGGTGCCGAGTGAAGCTTCTCCTCCTTCACTGGAGCATCCTTCCCAGCAGTTTCAGGGGCCGAGAGCAGCAGGAAGCAGAGCAGCCGAGAGCTGAGAGCTTGGAGTCCAACGACAGGAAAGCAAATAGAGCAACAACTGCAAACCAACAGCGATCGACCCCCAAAGGCACGCGGGGCAGCACCCTCGGTCTGCCCTGGCACAGCAAGGGCTCCAGCACCCCCTTCGTGGGCAGGAGCTGCTCCCACCCCTGCTCAGGGTGGGCACGGAGCGCCCCAGAGATGTTCTCACACCTCCAGGAGATGGAAGCACGGAGCAGCGCCGAGTCAGGGCACGTCGGGAGGGTTGTTTGCCACGTCTCACGCCCCCAGCCTTGTGCTCCCTCTGGCCCTTCACCACCTTTGGGCTCTGGCACGAGAGGCACCGGCCCGAGGAGGATTTCATCACCACCTTATTCATGGTTTCCTGGGCCGTGGGGCTGCAGGGACGTGCCCACTAATGCCCTCTGCAGCACCCAGGGGGGAGATGCCCACGCCGCACTTCTGGAGCTCTGGGTATCCCCAGGCTGGTTCCACCGGGATGGACTTAATGGGATTCCCAGAGCGGGGCAGGGACACACGGACGGGGTTTTGGGATGGGGAGGAACCGTGTCCGAGGCTTTCTGGGCAGGATTAGGGAAAGCCTCGATTTAACCCTTTGCAGTGGTGCCTGTTAACCGAGGGGAGAGCCCACATCTGCCACCTCCTCAACCAGTGCTGAGGCTGGGAGGCAGTTTGGGGTTGTAAACACCAACAGCTCTGTCAGCTGAAAGATCTGGGCCGTGCAAGGTGGGTTCCATCAAAAAAGAACCTCTGGAAAGCTTTCTTTGCTTTCACAGCATCACAGAATGGTGTGGGTTGGAAGGACCTTAAAGCTCATCCAGCTCCATGGGCAGGGACACCTTCCCACCCAGCCCTGTCCAACCCGGCCTTGGACACTCCAAGGGATGGCGAGTCCACAATCTCCTGGTTTTTTAATAAAACAAAAGAACCAAACAAAGGCACCCCAAAACGAAGGAACAGTTAATTATCCTCCCTGATTTTAGAACCCTTAAGAGATGGTTTTCCTTCCAGTCCTAATTCCTGCACTCAATCAGGCACCGAGTTGCATTGACCAACTGGCTCCTCCGCAAACGCCACCTCTGGTTTAAATGTACTGCAAACAGAGGGATTCTTCCAGATTATCCCAAGCCCAGCTCATTTCCATCCTGCCTTTTTATTGAAGCAAATTAAGTGCTGGCTGATGGGCCCCATGTAAAATGCATTAATTAATGGGAAGGCCTGATTCCATTAGAGCCTGGCTGGGACACAGCGCTCCAGGGAAGTCGTGCTTGTGCCTCTTGCAACATCCTCTGCCCAAAACCTCTTTGCTGCGAGTCAATCCAGCACCAAACTTCCCAAAAATCAGGGGAGTTTATTCCTGAACCTCCAGCACAGGGACGAGACACAGAATCACCGCAGAGCACAACTCGTAGCTTTGGCGCTGCCGGGTGTTTCAATACAAAGCAGAGCTTAATGTTCAGGTTTTATTCTAGGCTGCAGCTCTACCCAAAGCAGCCAAACAGACCTTTGAACAGCAATTCCCCGGGAAGAAAATTGCTAAAAGGGCTTTCCAGAAAAACATTGCCTAATTAAGGCTCCTGATTACACCCGGCGAGAAAGATGCTCCAGCCTGTCGCTGGAACCACAATAAAAACCATCTCCAGCCTCCTCGGTGTCTCCGTGCTGACCACATGAGGTGTTTGAACAGAAGCCTCATGACACCAGAGCCCAACAACAGCAAGCAGAAGCAGCAGCCGAGCCTGCATTCCTCCAGAGGGGAAAATTAGGGGGCTCTTCAGGCAGCAGGAGAAGCCAGAGGGAATTGTGCAACGCTCCCAGCAGGACTGGCACGCTGGAAGCCGCAGAGCTCCGAGTCACCACTTCTGGGTGACTTGTCCCTGCTCTGGAAGGGCAGCTGCAAAGCCGAGGTGCCCTCTGATTCCTGCAGGAGCCTCTGCCACCTCTCCCTTCGTGCCGCTGCCCGGCCCCTGCCGCAGAAAACCCCTTCCCAAAGAGCAGGTGCTCGCTGGGCACGGGTCTGGCACGGCAGCAGGGGCTGCTCCGGGCTGTTCTCGGGGCGCTCGAGGCGACACACCGAGGGGCTGAGACACCCCCTGGCCTCGCAGAGCAAAGGGGCTGATGGTGAATGGAGTCACCTTCGACCTCGCGGCCAAGTGGAGGAAAACCCCGGCCCCAGCTTGGCTCCCAGGATTCTGCAGGAGGATCCAAACCAGATCCAGAAAGTTACTTCCCCTGGACAGAAGAGTTTTGTACAGCTCCCTTTCTGCTGCTCACACTTCGGCCCCCTGATCCCACCTCATATTCTCCCGGAGAGAAGGAGCAGGGAAAAGACAACAGAACCCAACCCGGCCTCTCACTGATGTGCCTATTCTGCAGCTAAAAAACATTTTAAACGTTGTTTAACAGCTTAAAGCCACGAGAAGCGTTCGAAGCCACGTGGAGGGCAGGAGGGACCTTCCTGGAGAGAACCTGGGCAGGTACAGGAATTCTTTTCAGGCTTTCCCAGGAGCTCACGGCATCCTGTGCATTTGTGCCTGGCTCTTCTGCTGCTCCTGGTCCCCTCAGGGGAATCAGAGCTGCTGGGGAGGAACAGAACTGTTGCATTTCAAGGAACCTCTGGAAACCCGAGGACCTCGAGGAGGTTCCTCATTGCAAGGGGGGGAATGTGATGAACTTCAAACTTCCAGCCTTGGAGCCACCAGAAACCCACCAGGAGCTGCCAAAAGGATGGAACCAGCCGAAATGCCAACCCCCAGCAGGATGCTCTTTGTCACCAGGGGAGGCACCAGTGCCCCCTTGCCCACGGGACACCCCATTCCTACAATCAGCTGGGATTCAGGCAACTGGAGGGAAAAGGGACCTTCCAGTGCCCCCAGGACACCAGCAGGGACATTTTACCCCGCAAGGAGGTGGCACACGAGGCAAGGCTTTGACAAGGCAGCTCTGATGCCAGGAATATGCCCACGCCTGGCACAGGCAACGTGACTTGGTGTGGCTAAAACTGACTCCCAAACCCCCCCCACGACACCTCTGGCACCACCAGAACCTCAGCGCTGCATTTTGGGCTTCCCTTTAGCTCAGTTGGTGCAGAATTTGTAAATATTACTTTGTGAATATTCCTGCAGCCTCGCAGGCTGCTCAGCCAGCATTCCTGGGAAAACACTCCGATTCCCAGGTCTCCTCCTCGTGGATCCATTAAATCCAAGGCATTTCCCTCATTCTGGAGGCATATCCACTTCTCTCTCTCTCTCTCTGCACTTCTATTAACAACGAAAAGGAAATTCAAGGTGGACACATCCTGATTTCCCAATATGGGAGGGTGGCCTCACAATTCCAAGGGTTTTTCCCTGTGCTGCTGCTCTAATTTCCCCCGAAGAGCATCCCACTGCTCTCCAAGTCCCGTCACCGCCGCAGAGACCTTAATTCCCGTGCCTCACTGGGAAGCAGGGAACGTGAAAAGCACGGGATTCCACTGCTGGCAGCGTCGCCGGCCACGGGTTAACCATTCAATCCCGGATTCCCGTGGAATTCCCGTCTCTAGCAAACCTGAGGACCACAACCCCCCGCCCCAGCAGCACCTACAGACACGTATTTACATTTATTTTACAGCCCTGCCTGCTGCCGAGCTGCCGTTTCGTGGTGTTTGGCACGTTCAGGTGTTTCGTCCCAGCAATGTGGCACAGGAAAATATATAAAATAGAGCAAATTGCTGGGAAATTCAGCTGAATCGACTCGGTGCTGACCCCTCTCTTTGAGGAAAACACCTCCAGAATACAGCAACAGGAGCTCTAGAACCATTAAGGCTGGAAAAGACCTCGAAGCTCATCGACCTGTAAGACTGCAGGGAAGGACTGTGAGCCCGGAGAGAAATATTGCTTTAAGTGAATTTTTCTTTCTTTAAAGCTCCCTGTACCATCCCAGAGCCAGCCTGAGGAAGGGCTTCACGTTTCCCTGCCCACCCACGGAACGGAGGGGGCTCAGGTTTCACTGGGGACGCGTTCAGCATCTCTGGACGAGCGAGCAGCAGAAGCTGCACATCCTCAAGCAGTTCTTGGGGCTGTTATTTTTGTTTTGCACTAGCAGGGCAGGAAGCCCAGGCGGGGCTTTGAAATCCCATCTCCTCCTCGCACAGACTATTCATCACCCCCCAAGCCTTTTGCTCCCAGTGCTAACGTGAGAAACTCGTCCGATTGTTGTTTTTCCTGGTCGGGAAGGTCGGAAGAAGCTCCAGAGCCCCCGAGCAGACAAAGGGGGCAGGCTGGGCTGGGCAACACAGCGTGGCATTATCCCAGTGCCCCAGCAGAGCCACGTGGTGCCCTCGGCCAGCTCGTGCCCAGAAGCAGCTCCTGGGTGAGAGGGAGCTCCCAGCTGAGGAAGCTGCACCGCGCACAGGGGTCGTTCCAGCCGAGCCACGGATGGACCACGGCAAAATCCAAGCGTGTGATCCAGGGAAACCTCAAAGCTGGCACGTGTTTCCCTGGCACAGGGCAGGAACCGGCACGCCTGGCCCGGAGACTGAAGCCCAGAAGAAAAAAGGCAATGGAAAAAAAATCCAAAAATCAAATTAAACCAGTAAAAACGCCCCGATCTCGCCCCAGCCTTCGATACAGGTTTGGTAGCTCCCTAAGATGCAGGACTTGGGGGGGAAATCCACTTTAGGTGGCGGCGAGCAGATGTCTGGAATGAATAAAAACCCCTTTGGAGCTCCCTACCAAAAATGCCTTTTCAGTGCCCTTTTCCAAGCGAAAAGCTGAACTCGCCTCGACGTCCTGGGATTCCCAAAGCCGGGGATCCCCCCCTGCTCCTCCTCCCCCAGCACGTTCATTGGAGCCACATTAAACAGCCCCCCAGCGACCAAACAGCTGAGCCCGGGACCACGGCAGGATTTGGCCAAGAACCCCAAGAGCTTCGTTTTTCCCAAATAAAATCCACCAGGAGAGACCCGGGAGGATTTTCCAGCTTCTCCCTCAAGTTTTGAAGCAACGCAAGGAGAATCCATTGTTTTCCATACGTAACCAATTCTCCCTCTTCCCTCGCCTTTCCTTTCTCTCTTCACCTTCAATTCTCAGTTCTTTTTGGCTGTTTTGGGGTGGTTTGGTTTTTTTTGTCCTCCAGAACACAGGAGGCACTTCCAGCTAAAACCATCAGTCTGGAGGAGGGTTCTTGTGCAGGAGGAAAAAGAAGAATAAAAGGAGCACACGGAACCACTCAGATTTGAAATCTACTTCCAATCGAGACCCCTCGCAGTTCAAAAACCAGGAATTCTGCCCTTGCAGCCACTTTCACAAGTGTGTTTTCATATCCACCATCACCACTTAAAACCCCATTTGTATTTTTAGGGTGAATTACGTTTCCCTCGTCATTTCTCACCTCCTGCTGCCGAGGCCAAAATCCTGGCAGACGAGGAGACGAGTTATTTCCAGGAGGGATTTCAAGCCATAATAAGCTGCTGGAAAGTCCAGGCGAACTTCTGTGGCATGTTTTTCCCTTTCTCTTCCCTATAAACACCTCCTGGAAGCTCTCCTGAGTGCCCTGGCGGAGGCTGCCAAGTTAAAATAGGGCATTATCTCAGCTGCTGCTCGTGACTCCATGGAATATTCTTCCCTCGCAGCCCTAAGGAATCAGCCCCAGGCTCGCAATTCCAGGGAAGTTTTCCCATATAGGGTGAGGATTATTTCTTTTCACAACTGCCTCGTGACTTTGGGGCGACGGGGCACGGAGAGGGAAAGCTGGATGTTGGGAGAGGGTCCCAACATCCAGCGGGGTTTTATGGCACTGGAATTTAAACTCTCAGCTGGGGGGGTCGAGGTGAGTCCCACCAAGGGATCTCCAGGCGGGACTCTCGTGAGGAGTGCTCAGAATTCCCGGGCAAACCGAGGGGCTCCCGATTCCCAGAGCTGGAAAACGTTCCAGTCTGAAGGATGGCTCCCAGGGATACACACCTGGAAGGAAACAGCACGTGCCGCACTTGGGCTCCCGGGTGGCCTCGGAAGAAAAGGAAATCCATCCCTGGCACAGCACAAAAGCAGGGACAGCGTGCCCAGCACCTGCTGTCACCTGCCAGCACACGGAGCACCCCCTGGCCAGCTGACATCCATCCCCTCTCCTTTCAGGATCCAGGCAAATCACCCTTTGCAGGAGAAAACTGGTCCACTCCAGGGCAGAAATGATCCACTCCAGGGCCAAAATGATCCTCTCCAGGGCAAAAATGATCCACTCCAGGGCAGAAATGATCCACTCCAGGGCCAAAATGATCCTCTCCAGGGCAAAAATGATCCACTCCAGGGCCAAATGGATCCGTTCTGCCAATAAACACTGACCTACGTGATCAAATGTGGGCGAGCTCAGGTGCTGGGCTGGAACCTGCTCCGGGTTCAGGGCACTGCTGCTTAACATCCCCTCTCACAAAAGGCCTTTAGTTACTTACTGATTTCGTGAGGAAATGCTTTCTATAAACAGCCCTGTGTCCCCAGCCCCGCTGGAACCCGCTGTTATCACCTCCCAGGGGTTCTCAAAGGCTCTGATAAGACCAAGGGATAAGACTCCCACGTGGGAAGGACCTGCTGGAATTTATCACGGCACCGCTTTCACTCACTTGTGCAGGAAATGGCAAAAGGAACTGCAAGTTGGAGCTGGAGAGCTTCCAGCACTCCTTGTCTTCAGGTTCATCTCCCTCCTCCTCTGCATCCTTTAAGAACCAGCCTCAACCTGAGAGCTGAACTCACTCAGGCTCGAAACTAAGAGCTGAAGTCACTCAGACTCAAACCTAAACTCCAAACTAAGAGCTGATAAACTCCAAACTAAGAGCTGAAGTCACTCAGACTCAAACCTAGGCTCAAAACTAAGAGCTAAAATCACTCAAACTCAAACCTAAACTCCAAACTAAGAGCTGAAGTCACTCAGACTCAAACCTAAACTCCAAACTAAGAGCTAAAATCACTCAAACTCAAACCTAAACTCCAAACTAAGAGCTGAAGTCACTCAGACTCAAACCTAGACTCCAAACTAAGAGCTGAAGTCACTCAGACTCAAACCTAAACTCCAAACTAAGAGCTGAAGTCACTCAGACTCAAACCTAAACTCCAAACTAAGAGCTGAAGCCACTCAGACTCCAAACTGAGAGCTCAAGTCCCCCCAGTCTCTGCCCCGACACTGAATTACTTTTACTGAGCCCCCTGAAGACCCAAGTGTTTCCTCGACTGAGATAAGCGTTACCTGCTCCCAGGACTCAGGGCAGGAGGGACGCACACCCAGCAAAGCCTGCCCTTGCTGCCCCTCCTCGCCCATTATCTCACCTGCATTCTCAGAGTTTTATTACCTTTGCAAAAGTAAATACATTGAAGGGCAGCTTTTGTGTGCATTGCCCAGATTCTGGCCATGAAAGAAAGCAACTGTTCTCCAAGGGCTCCGAGGGCACTGGGGGGGACACAGAGCTCTCCCACAAATGTTCCTGTGGATGCGATATCTGCATGCCAGCAGTTTTATTACCTTTGCAAATGTAAATATGTTTAAGTGTAGCTTTCACGTGCAGTGCCAGGACGGCAAGAACACGGGGATTAAAAGAGGGGGAAGAAATAAACTGTTCTTCAAGGGCTCCGATGGCACCCGAGGAACACCCAGCACTCCATCCCTGTGGCTACACTTTAAGGGTTTTATTACCTCTGCAAAGGTCAATGCATTGGAGTGCACGGCCAGGATTGTAAGAACATAAATACTGAGAAAGGGTGAAGAAAGAAACCGCTCTCCCAGGGCTCTGCTGACACCTGAGCACACAGCAGGACAAACAGAGGCACGGACACCCTGTGTGAGCTGCTCTGATCACCTCCAGCACAATGGGCACGTTAATCAAGTGTTCTGAGTTAATTACAGTGCCCAGCCTCACAACATCACCGTGAAACCACAGCCCTCTGCCACTTCCATGGAGGGGAATTAATGGAGGTGACAGAGGGGACACGAAGTCCCAAACCAGGCACCTCTAAATACCTGTACAAAAAGATGGAACAGCTGGGCTTTGCTCTCTATGTGCCACAAATTCCCAAGAACTCCACTGCTTAGCACTCGAATTTTCAGGAGAGGGTGGGATATAACCGGAATCCCAGCCTGGGTCGGGTTGGTGGGACCTCAAATCCCATCCAGTGCCACGGGCTGGGACATCTCCCCCTGTCCCAGGTGGTTCCAGCCTGGCCTGGGACACTCCAGGGATCCAGGGGCAGCCACAGCTTCTCTGCCCAACCCGTGCCAGGGTCTCCCAGGGAAGGGTTTATTCCCAGTATCCCATCCATCCCATGCCTCTGGCAATGGGAAGCCATTCCCCCTGTCCTGGCATTCCAGGTCCTCACGAGCAGCCTCTCTCCACCTTTTTTGTCAGCTCCCTCAGGTCCCTGGAAGGCCACAATGAGGTCATCCCAAATCCTTCTCCGGGCTGAACAATCCCAGTTTTCCCAGCCTTCCCTCACAGCAAAGGACCAGGAGCGGCTGGGACAGTGACCTCCTCCAGCTGCCCTCAAATTCCAGGAGAACTAAGCTGAGTCACGGACCTAAAGCAGGGGGAATAAACCCCTGCCCAGGGCTGCACCTCGCTGGGGGTTTCATAGGGGAAAGGGAAAACATTTTCCAGGGATTCAGGAGTTCTGAAGGGAGAAAAATAAAACAAAGTGTGGATGACGAAGAAGAGCCAAAGGTGATTCCAGAATAGTCATTTAGGGGGAAAAATGGAAATAGAAGGGTTGGAAAAAGAATCCAGGCTGCCCAGTGCTCCACCATATGGTCAGAGCCTTCTGGGAAAGTTTGGGGGAGAAATAAAGATTTGGAGATTTCATTTCTGCCAGCAAGAGGGGGGTTTTCTTGGAGCAGTTTCAGCGACAACAGCTGTTTGAAATATTAAACATTAATGTTAAATAGTCCCATTATGATTCAATATTAAAGCCCCCCTGCCAATTGAGAGAATTATGTGAATTTACACCCATTCCTGGTTTTGTTTTTCACCAGATTTCACTTGTCAGGGCTTGGCTTGTGGGCCTGACCTGACGAGGGCCTGATCCATTGAAATCCTCTGTATCAGGCAGAGCTGCATCTGAAAAAGAACGGGAGAGTTTTATTTTCTCCCCCAAATGTCACCCGTGAGAAGGCACAGGCAGAAATGCATTTTCCACTGGAGCCACGGCTTTGGAATAAATCCTGAGGCAGGATCCCTTTGATCTCAGTTCCAGGCTGAGTCAGTGCACGGCACAAACGCTGTATTTAAGGGCAAGGGGGATCCAGTCCTGCTGTTCCTCAGCACTTCCTTCATCATCCCTTTCTCTGCCTCAATGAGCCACTGCAAATTAACCCACATGAAGAGGAGCAAGTTAATTCCTCTTCTTTTTAGTCCGGGATCTCTGAGCTGTCATGTTTTCCTCGGACACACAACCCCCCCGAACCTCTCACAGCAAATAAAACTGGGTTTCTCTGCCCCCAAGACCAGGCAATGCAGAGCTTAACTCAAGTTCACCTGCTCCCAAAGGCTCGAGCCTGGGAAATCCTCACTGGTTTGGCCACAGCACCGAGAGATTCGGGGGAAACGACGTGGAATTGAAGCACAGGCTGCAACATCGAGTCTGGATTTCAGGAAAAACCCCCTGAAATGAGCATTTTATCGAAGGATGAACTCAGAGCTCCAACACCACAGCGGGGAATGCACAACCCCTGATCCCACCCGGCTCCATTCCTGCCCTAAACCCACCGAGGTCGGCGCTTTCTGGGTGAAAACGCCCCAAAAAAGGGGCCAAGGGAAGGCGCCCCAGCTGATTCCTGAAGCCACGGCACCGAGACCCCTCTGATCCCAAAACCCCCCAAAAAAGGGGCCAAGGGAAGGCGCCCCAGCTGATCCCTGAAGCCACGGCACCGAGACCCCTCTGATCCCAAAACCCCCCAAAAAAGAGGCCAAGGGAAGGTGCCCCAGCTGATCCCTGAAGCCACGGCACCGAGATCCCTCTGATCCCAAAACCCCCCTCGGAAGGGGGATTCAAACTGGCACCTTTCGGGGCACGGCAGAGCGTTCCCACGGGAAGTCACACGGAGACGAGTCCTTACGGAGATGCTGGAAAACCAAGGGCTGCAGGACCGGCATCCCCCGTGAGTCCCTTTCCCACTGGCCCGTGGCCCATGTCACTTGTCCCCAGCCGGGCACAGGGCACTCAGTGCCAGCCCTCCTGGTTTCCTGCTCTGCGAGGGGATCCGGAGTGGTTTTGGCACCCGGGTCGACCCCGCTTGGCACCAGACAACCCCCAGAAAGGGTTCCCACGTGCCCCGAGCCTCGCCAACGGCAGCTGGCGATTGCATTTTGGGGGAGGTTTCCCAAACCTTGGCGAGCCCACCGTGCTACAAACGGGTGCCCCCCCTGGTTGCCGCTGGCAAAAGCCGCCGGATCTTTCCAAGGTTTCCACAGGACATCCAGGATGGCCCCGTGGTGACGCCCCAGGAGGCTCTGCAGGGTCACCTGAGCTTTCCCCGGGTTTCACTGGGAGGAGAACGACCTGGAGCAGGTGGCACCAGGGATTGGGAAACACTCGCTCCTTGGGCACCAAAACCAAAGGCCGCCCTCCCAAATGGCCCCTCCGCCATCAGCGGGCACCAGCACCCAAACCACATCCCCAGGTGCCACATCCAGCGTCCTTCAGATGCTCCACCAGGGCCTTGGGGTGGGCAGGAGCTTTACAACCCTTTCCACAAGGGAATTTTCCCAATATCCAAACTAAACCTCCCCTTGGTGCAACTTGGGGCTGTCTCCTCTTGTGCTGCCGCTGGCAGAAGTGACCCAAGCAAAGGCATTTTAACGACACCTGTGGAATCCAACCAGCTCCCACGTGCCCAGGCCATCCCCACACCACGATAATGGGATTTTTTGCCCCTTATTCCCAGTATGTCACAAAGTGGAGGCGAATTCCCTCCCTTCAGAAGCAAGAACTGGAGGTGCACGCTTCGAAAGCCGGGAGGAGCATCAGCAGGGTAAGAGCAGCACGGGAAAGCAGCCGGAACACGGATGGAAAATGAACCTGGAGGTGGGAAAACGCAGGGAATGCCCTATGGAAGCCCCGAGTGGGGGGAGGGCAGAGCAGGACAGAGCCCAAAAACCGGTTTGGAAACACAGCTGGGTGTTACAAGAGTTCAGGTGGGATATTGGGAAGGAACCCTTCCCTGGGAGGAGCTGGAATGGATTTCCCAGGGAAGCTGTGGCTGCTCCATCCCTGGGAGCGTCCAAGGCCAGGCTGGAGCCACCTGGGCTGGTGGGAGGTGTCCCTGCCCGTGGGCTTTGAGGTCCCTTCCAACCCAAACCAGCCTGGGATTCCACGATTTCCCTGTGCCTCCCATTTTTCCTATCATTTATTACCTCTCATTATTGCTCCTTTCTTATCCCTTCTTGGAACAAGACAGGTTGTCAGAGGAAGAGGCCACGAGCCCACGGAGGAGTTTCCCTCGCACTGAGCAACGTACGGACACAGCTTTCGAACTCCAAAAAACCTTCTGAGGACGGGAAGGAATCTCTTTAAAAAGCCGAGTTTAAACATTACAAGGCAGGCTCAGAGCCGGAACATCCCGAGGTGGGAGTTTAAAGGGTTAAACCCAACATCCTGTGAGTGTTTCTAGCAAAATTCGAACCAAAAAAAGGGGATTTAGTCAGAGCAAAGCAGCTGCAGGAAGCCAAACTCAGAGCTCACCACAAACCCTGAGCCACAAAAAAGCAGCTGCTGAGCCGTAGGTGTGTTCAGGGCTCTCTGCAGCTCCAGTCCTGCTCCCAAAGTCCATGATTATCCATGACAAAGAGCTGGAAATAACCTGCTTCTGTGTTTGTTTGCACCTCAGCCCCAAATTAAAGGCCTGGGGAGACAATTCGGGTCGAGGATCGGAGCTCTTTGAGGGGCTTTGCTCTCAGAGCTGCTCGACGTTAAGCTGTGCTCTGAAAACCTGGGTTTTTTCACAGAAATCCCAGTTTCCCAGGGAAGGATCAGAAGGTAAAGCCAAAAAACCCTCGGAAGATCCCGTGGTCCTCTCACAGCAGAGGGAGTTTCTCCTCGAAGAACTGCCCAAACCCTGGCCCCAGCTCCTCTGAAACTCAAACCACAGCACGAGGGGGGGGTTTTCTCCTCGTTCATCTGCAAATTCTTACTTTTAATGAGAATCCAGAGCGAAGACGAAGCTCAGAACGACCCGCCGAGCTAAGGCAGTTCCAGCAACTTCAACTGGTCGCTCCCATTACAAACCAGTTCAAGGCGCCCACCGAGACCGATCTACCCAAAATACCGAAAGCACGGCCCCAACAAAAAGCAGGGGCTGGGTGTTCGTGCTCTGGGTGTTCTCTCACGTTGGACGATCCACGGTGAAACCCACGGTCCTCCCGGCACAGGGAAAAGGGGCTTCTCCAGCCCAAGGCTCACGTTTCCCCAGAGCCAGCATTTCACACCGACCTCCCCGTCTTGGCAGGGGGAGCCAAAAACCCCCCCCGGGCCGGGCTTTGGAAGCCGCAGGAGCAAAAAAAGACCAAATTTCGGCAAAAAGCCACGTGGCAACGTAACGATGCCCCTAAAACAGAAGGAGCAAAGCAGGAGCAGCAGAGCCCCACTGTGACAGCCCTGTGACCAATTGAGGGCCAGGCTGCCACGCTGGGCACATTCCTCCAGGGGGATAAGGGAATTATTTGGTTTTTATTGGCTCTGCGCGAAACATTTGCATCTTGTTACCACTGATATCTTAGCCTTAAAAGTTTTCAGACATTCCTCCAGGGCTTATCTTAAGCACGTTTTTATTAAGTTCCCTTCCCTAAAAAAACGAGCTCCAGCGAGTTTTGACGCTCCCTGCCTCTGACAATGATAATCTTTGTCCTTTCCAGCTGCAGCGAATTTAAAATAATCTCTTTTTCGAGTGGACTTTATTAATCTTCCCAATGAAATACCATCCTGAGGTAAAACAATTATTTCCAGTTGAGCTCTTAGTACCAGTTAAACCCCCGCTGGAAAAGACAACCAACATCTGGCAGCCCCAATATCTGCAGCAATTACGAATAATTGTGAAACCATAATATACAAATCTCCCCGAGCGCTGAGAGCAGAGCCCTGCACAGGCAGCTCTGCCTTCCTGCAGCTCAGAGGGGGAGGAAAAAAAACCCAGGCAATGACTGCAGAAGGATTTCACCAAGTCAGCAGCTGGGCTGGCCACACACAGCAGCATTTCCACTGTCACACACACAGAGATGTGCCTGCACTTCCAGGGAGATGTGCCTGCACTTCCAGGGAGCTGTGCCTGCACTTCCAGGGAGATGTGCCTGCACCTTCCAGGGAGATGTGCCTGCACCTTCCAGGGAGATGTGCCTGCACTTCCAGGGAGATGTGCCTGCACCTTCCAGG
>VWZF01004063.1:85887-179049 GCA_013396755.1 Sclerurus mexicanus | reverse complement strand
CCCTTCCAGGAGATGTGCCTGCACCTTCCAGGGAGATGTGCCTGCACCTTCCAGGGAGATGTCCAGGTGGGAAGGTGGACATCAAAAGAAGGATTTGGGTTTGGGGTGTCCCGGATCACCCCCTGGCACATCCCAGCCTTGATTAGCAATGTGATTTAACTGATTGGAGGGAAAACACCACTTGTTCTCCCTGTCCCATTTTGCTCGTGGTGGATCTTCCCCAGCCCCTGCCAGCTGAGGTCTCTCAGCTCCATAAAACCTGCCCAAAGATCCCAAAAAACAGTCTCCAGGGACTCCAGGGAGTCCCACAACCAGGGGCTGGGCTCCTTTCACACCCCACCTGCTTCTCAGATCCCACATTTTTGTTTCAATAACCCCAACATGTCACAGAAATCCCAAATCCCTCCCAGTGCTCTTCAACCTGCTCATCGCCCTCCGGTTCCCCATGGAAAATCCCCCCAGGATGTTCCATCTCACCAAAGGAGGTGAAGCAGAACACTTGATTATTATTTTTGTCTGGGAAAAAACCCAACATTTCACCTGCATGTTCCAGATTCAAAAATCTGACACTTTCCTCCGTTTTCAGCCAACTGTCCCTGAAAGTGTTTTCAGTGGAGCTGGTTTGACTGCAAAAGTGCAGTTTTACAGACAGACAATTCTACCCTTCCTTGCTAAAATAGAGAAAAAGTTACAAAAGATCTGAGAGATGAACAATGAAATGATCTGATTTGGAATCACATCTATGGTCAAAAGCTCTTCTCAATACCAGCAGGTTGAAAAGAAATAAAGAAAATTAATTACACTTCATTTTCCCCATGAAACTCCCCCAGCTGAAGTCATAACCCCCAGTGTAAAATCAGGATCATTACTGGAAAAAAAAGAGACTAAGATAACATGTTAAATAGAAAAAACCTGCATTTATACACCATTTCAGTAAAATAACATCCCCTGGGGGATAAAGAAAAAGGAGTTTTGGCCTGAAATATCTGTTGGGCTCCTCAGGGGGAACATTTTCCTTCAGATACAAACAAAGGGCTGCGTAAAGTATGATTTATGTGCTCGGCCTGACTGTTTTCTAGACCTCAGAACTGCAGCTCCTCGTGTTGGGATGTCCAAGAACAATTATTCTGGGGAGTGGAACAAAGGAATTGAACGTATTTTCCCTGAATGAAGCCCAAACAATTGCCCAGGCAGAACCTCGTTGGAAAGAGCATCTTGGATGGGTTTCCACTATTATTTCAGAGCAGTAAAGCCACTTCTCCTTTAGGAGAAAGGAAACAAAAGGGGTTCTTTCCCCTCTGAGTTTTTCAGTTCACAAGCATGACATCAATGAGTTTGTCTTCGACAACAACACCTGAGTCTCTGAAAATCAGCATTTCCTGGGGCAGATTCCCTGCCCGGTGGTTTCCTGGGGGCCAAATATTGCCAACCAGGAAGGTTTGCTAGCCCTGACCTCCTTAATCAAGGGGTTCCCCTGGAAAGGGGGAAAAGCCTCACTGTTTGAGGAAATAAATGTAATTATCACTACGTGCTCGAGCATCCCCGGGGATGGGCTCGGAGGCTGCAGGTCCTGCTGGTTCCCAAATGACCCAAGAAATTGTTCTTTCCTGGGAACTCGGGCAGGCACCCAGCTCTCTGCAAGCCCCACCAGCCCCACCAGGAGAGGGGCACGAGGCTCCTTTCCCACCTGGAGCCCCATCCCCTAAACAACCCTTGAGCATCAAAGGGATGCCAGGAAGAGAAGGGAACCCCGAAGCGCAGAGACACAGGGACGTGCCAGGGCACAGCAGCCCTGCCCAAACAAACAAACCAACCAACCAACACCACCCCAAACCTCTGCGGGGCCGCTGGCAAACCCTGCAACACCCCCTGGGCTCATGGGAATTCCAGGGAATTCAAGCAGCACCGAGAGCCAGTCCCCCCCGGCGAGAGCGGGACGCCCACGTGGGACTGAAAGTCACGGCGCAACGGAATGGTCATCCCATCACACGCACACGGAACCCAACCGGAGTGGCACGAGCTGCTGGGGGCTTCATTTCCAGGAGAAAAACCAGTTTCAAGAGCTGGGGGGTGGCGAGGATAAGATCCGAGGCTCCCCTCATTCCAGGGTTTATTTGGTTCGTGCAGTCCCCAAGTGTGCAGGGACACAGTGGGGAGTGTGCAGGGACACAGTGGGGAGTGTGCAGGGACACAGTGGGGTGTGTGCAGGGACACAGTGGGGAGTGTGCAGGGACACAGTGGGGTGTGTGCAGGGACACAGTGGGGTGACAATCTATTCCCGCACGGCAGTGAAATCAGAATCATCACAGGGAGGCCGAACCTGAAGGCCCACAAAGCCTCCTCTCGGCCAAGAAGCAGAAACAGATCCCAGAGCCATCCAAGGGAAGCGCCAGCCCCAATTCTGGTGACGCGAGCCCCGAGCCAACCGCCCAGCACGGCTTCCTGTGGCAACCACAACCCTCCATCTCCCCGGTACCGGCCACCAAAACAAAACCCAGCCCGTGCCACCGCGGCACCCACGACGCCAGGCTGAGGACCGGCTCCTTTTTTCCGTGCCCGTCAGCAGCTCCGGCCACGGAGCGTCCCAGGCACGCAGGCTCCAAGGGGATGATGCGCCGAGAGGAGACGGCGCTTCCCGGGCCACCCATTCCCGGTGGGAATGGCTGAACGTGGCTGGGAGATGTCTCTGAGCCCAGTCGCCTGGGCAGGGAGGTGTGTGATAAAAGCTCGCCGCAGTCTGGGCTGGAGAAGCCCAGCCACGCTCCAACGCTGGGAAAATAACGCTGGATCCGGCGCATCCCGCATGGGAAAACCACGGCCGGCACGGGGGGAGATGCATCTCGAGGCCAAACACGGCCCAGCTCAGCCCCAAAGGGCAGCAGCTCCTCACACAACGCAGGGATCTCCCTGCAGAAGCCCAGCCAAGGTGGTTTTCACTCCTCCTCCCTCCGGCCTCCATCTCCGCCACCGATTCCAGCAATCCCAGGGAATATTATCCATCCCCGGGCAGGGGGGGGAACAGCATCCCAAGCCCCTGGGCTGCCCCCGGGGCCAGGGGGGCTTGCAAAGGCCCCCGTTTTGGCTAATTGGGAGGCAGGTCTTGGGAGGGCGAAGCCTCCCCTGCAGCGTTCGCAACCCAAATATTGCAGCACTGAGCTCATTTCGGGGAGCTGGCACGAGCCGGCAAGGAATCGACTACTGGAGTAATCGGACCAGAAAATGACGGCGAGCTAAATTTAGGAGTTAACCGTGCAGTGCAACATTAACGGCAGATTATTGCCCCTTCCTCAAAAATGTTTGGGGTTTTTTTTTTCTCCAGTTGAGCAGGCAGTGCTCCTTTTAAAATCAAGGCTGCCCATCCCCCCCAGGGACGGATCCCACAGTTTTTGGGGTGCCAAGATGAGGTTGAGCCCCAAGCAAGGCTCTCCATCCCCCATCCAGGGACAGATCCGACAGCTTTTGGGGTGCCAAGATGAGGCTCAGCCCCAAGCAAGGCTCTCCACGGCCCCAGGGATGAATCCTATTTTTCTGGGCACCAGGATGATGCTCAGCCCCCACTAAGGATGCAGAGCCCTGGGGAGGGGGGAGCACTGTCCCCACACCCCACAGCGTGTCCCCACATTCCAAACCACGTCCCCACGTCCCCAAGCGTGTACCCACATCCCAAAGCGTGTCCGCAGGGGTGTCCCCTCACCCCAAAGCGCGTCACCACGTCCCACAGCGTGTCTCCAGGGGTGTCCCCACACCCCACAGCATGTCCCCACATCCCAAACCATGTCCCCACATCCCAAAGCACGTCCCCGAAGGTGCACCCACACCCCAAAGCGTGTCACCACGTCTCANCCAGCAGACCCCCCCCCGCCCCCCATTCCCCACCACTCACTTCCTCTTGTACTCGTCGCGCTCCCGCTTGACTTTGGCCAGCACGTTGTAGAGGGCGCGGATCTCGGGCGTGATGGTGTCGATCTGCACGCCCACGCCGTCGGGGTGCACCCAGGACACGCCGGGGCCCTGCACGGTCTCCAGCCCGCCCGCCCCGGTGCGCCGCACCTGCGTGTAGCTCCAGATGGTGCCGGGCAGGCGGCCCAGGTGCTGCTGCGACCCGATCCCGATCCCGATCCCGGTCCCGGTCCCGATGCCCATCCCCATCCCGGGGCCGTGCGGGGCCGGCGGCGCGGCCGCCCCGTCCGTCTGCACCGCCTGCTCGCGGCAGAAGGTCTTGTAGCGCAGGCGGCGGTCCCGCTCGCTCTGCTGCTGCGCCAGCTGCTTCTCCAGCAGCCGGTTGCGCCGCTCCAGCTCGTGCACCTTGGCCAGGAAGCAGCGGAACCGCACGTTGAGCCCCTTGAGCAGGTGGATGTTGGAGCCCAGGTCGTTGCGCAGCGCCGCGGTCACCGGCGGGGCGCCGGCGGCCGCCGAGGGGCCCAGCGGGCAGGGGGGCGAGGAGGAGGAGGAGGAGGAGGAGGAGCAGGCGGCGGCGGCGGACGGGGAGAAGGCGCGGGCCATCTCGCCGAAGAGCAGCGAGTTCATGGCGGCGGCGATGCGGGGAGTGGCGGAGGGGGCGATGCGGGAGCGGGTGATGGAGGGGCCGGAGCCGCAGGAGGAGGAAGAGGAGGCGCCGGCGGCTCCCGGCGCTGCCGCCCGGGCTCTGAGCGGGCACCGGGGCGGCTCCGGCTCCGCCCGCCGCCGCGCCGCGCTCATCCGCATAGCCACGCCCACTATTTCCATATAAGTCCTTCTATTTGCATAACCACGCCTATCATCCCCATATAAGTCTGTCTATTTACATAGCCACACCCATACATTCCTTATTTGACAGTATCTTTACATAACCACGCCTCTCATTTACATACTCGCTGGTCAATTTACATAGCCACGCCTTTTACTTGCATGACCACACCTCCATAATACCATATATGGCTGTCTGATTTGCATAGCCGCGCCCCCCGCGCTGCCGCAGCGCCGCCGCGGGTCGCTCCACGTGTCCCCGGTGCGGGCAGGTTTGGGGCGGAACGGGGATTTCTGGGGGGGAGCGGGGATTTTTGGGGGGTAAAAGGGCCCAACGCGCTCCGCAGCGCTCGGTGTGACCCCCGCATTGATTGGGAAATGTGCAGGAAATGGGATAAAGGCCCCTGGCCTTGCTTCCCTGCTTTTGGCTCTCCGGGAAAGCGCCTGATTGTTAATCCCCCGCTAATCCCCCATGGAGACAGGCTGGGGAAGTTGGGGGTGCTCAGCCTGGGGAAGGGAAGGGTGCGTGGAGACCTCACGACAGCCCTCCAGGAGCTGAAGGGGCCACAGGGCCGCTGGAGAGGGACCCTTTGTCAGGAACTGGAGTGACAGGAGGAGGAGTAATGGGTACACATAGGAAGAGGGGAAATTTGGGGGTGGGGCCGGGATGAAATTCCTCCCTGGGAGGGTGGGCAGGCCCTGGCACAGGGTGCCCAGAGAAGCTGTGGCTGCCCCAGCCCTGGAAGTGTCCAAGGCCAGGTTGGACGGGGCTTGGAGCAACCTGGGCTGGTGGAAGGTGTCCCTACCCATGCCATGATCTTTAAGGTCCCTTCCAACCCCTTAACATTGATTAGGTCAGATCAGATTCAATTACAAGGGGCGAATTTTGTTATCCCAAAGCAGAGCCCTGCCTAAGTGCTAACGCCGATAATTATAATAATCAAGTTATTAAATAAGTGTTTTCTGCTGCTCTTGGACCTCTGGGACACTGGGCAATCAAAGGATATTGTTTAATTGAATGATGTGATTGCTCCGTTGTGCTGCCACGCACCAAACGATGCAAGTGAGGCTCTCAGTGACCCTGGTGCAAAGCTGCAGCAATAATGATTAATCCAGACCACTTTTGAAACAAAAATACAGGGTTTGCCAGGCAGGATTTACGTTTAACTCCACGGGCAGCAGCACCCACCTGCTGAGAGAGCAGCAGCACCCCCAGGCACGCTCAGCACCGAAACCAAAGGCTCTTCAAAGGGCTCTGTGAATGGGTTGCAAACCCGTGTTCTCCCGGCAGCACCTCCTGGAACAAAGAAAAAAAAACACAAACAAAAATAAAACAAAAACCAAATGTGCTGGGTGGAGGTGCTTTATTAAAGGGGTGACTCAAAGAAACACCTGAAAGATTATCTCTCAAACCACTTTGTGGAGGCTGGAGCCTGCGTTCCGTGCTGGGGAAATGCCTGGGCTGGGAGGGCAGGGCTGTGGCTGCTGGTGCTGGGTGTCATCAGTGCATCAGACAGAGCCAGAGTTCAATGAAAACCTTTCAGTTTAAAGGAAAAGCCTTTGCAGCTCGCTGGGAAATGTTTGCGTGGCTCGTACCACCCTGCAGATCCACAGCAATCTGATCTGGGGAATTCCAAGGCCGGGTTGGACAGGGCTTGGAGCAACCTGGGCCGGTGAAGGTTCCACCCATGGCAGGGGGTGGAGTGAGATGGGCTTTAAAGTCCCTTCCAGCTCAAACAATCCCGGGATTTTATGGATTTCCCTGGTTTTGGGCACCTGGCATCTTCACTGGCAGGTGGTGCTGGAAAGAGCTGGGTGATTTCAGGCAGGAAAATCCTTGTATTTTTCCCTTAAGGAAGTAGGAAAACAGCAGAGGGAATGATAAACCAGCTGATGGATGCTTTTGTGCCTGCCTGGTGAGATGATGCTTCCCATGAGCTCCCTCCTTGGCCATCGCCGAGTGGTGAGGATGGAGCCACCAACACCCCACCCAAAGGTCATTAAATCAAGGAGTCTTTTCCTAATGGGATTTGGCTCATCCCTGGGATGCCCACGGTCCCCACCAGCACCTCCCGCTCCACCATCACCCTACGGGTCCATCCCAGCCCCTGCAAAGTGAATCATCCTGAATTAATTAATCACAGCAATTAATCAAGCTTGGGCTGGGAGAAATGCAATTCCCTGTTCCACGAGGGCTCGTGCAGCCTGAGCTGCTGCCGCCGACCCTGTGCCAAGCAGCCACTGGGATACCCCGTGGCAGTTGGGGACATTACTGCAGGGATTCCTCCAATTCCTGCCATGGAAAGCCCTGCAGGGCCTGCCAATTGCAGATATAAATAATGAAGCCCTGATTAGCCCTTTCCTATTTGGCCAGGGAGGAAAAGGGATGGGAAATGGGGCTATTTCTGAATGCAGGAACTATCTGGCAATTAAATAAGTGAGCACCCCAGCAAAGCTGATGTAAGAATAACACACTGGATTTATTTTGGCTCACAGTTGTTTCGCCCACACGTGGGCTGGAGCAGGGATTGAGGAATCTGGACCCTTGGATTTGATTTTACACCCATTTTACCTTCACTTTGGCAACATCCTTCACTCCTAAACCTCAGCAAACATTTCAGGGCTGCTCTTTACATCAGCTTAGGGGGTTTTAATATTAATTTTCCTGGGTTTGGTTGTATCCATTGAGGCTTTGTAAGCCTGACGGTCGTGGCAAATTCTTGTTTCTTTGGTAAACTAACCCTTTTTCAGCCAAACCAAACCAAATTCAGCAGCTTCCCCACACGGTGCTGAGCGAGAGTGAGGAGATGATGCTCCCTGGGCTGATGTGCATCAGCAGGGGGTTAAGTTTTGTGTGTTTGAATAATGCTCCCCGTAAAACCAGCAAAAATCCTTTGCCTTAACTTCCATGAAACTCCCCAGTCCTCGGCAGTGCCCCTCGATGATCTCCTGGAGCCCTGCTCAGCTCTGAGTTCTCACATCACAGCGAAGCAGCATCTCCGCGTCCTCCCTCACCCCTTGGGCTGCAGCAACAGCCCGAGCCGGCTCCTCCGCGACCTCGGAGATGGAAAAGGGAGATTCATCCACGCCGGGCTCAGCAGGAACGCCGGGCAGCTTCTTCCTGAGGCTGCCCATTAACAACCAGCAACCTCCGGTGGTGAAACTGGGATTCCTATCGCTCCCCTGGGGCTCTCCCCTGGCTCCACACGCTGCCTGCCCCAGTAAGAGCGTTTGGGCAAAGCGGGCTGCTGAAAGAAGCAGGATTTTGGACAGCTGCACCCCGAAGCGGCTGGTTTCTCCCCCAGCCCCATGTGATGGTGCAGGGGCGGCCGGGCGATGGGTGACGCACCACCCAGTTCTGTCGTATCCCGGCTGGATTTTGGCCAGCGAAGCATTTCCAGCTCCACCAGCCCCTTTCCCCCCGCACGTCCCCACTGTTCCACCAGCGCTGGGGCTGTTCCTCGGGGGACGGGGGCAGAGCCCAGCCCTGGCAGCCCGTGCCCTGCGCTGGCATCGGGAAGAGGGGCAGGAATTGCGCGGCTGCCCCGGTGACTCGCCGGGTGACTCAGAGCCCAGCTCCGAAGGCACAAAGGCTGTGCCCATCTCCAGGTGCCACTGGCTGGGCCGGGTTAGTCACCAGGGTGGGTGTTTGCAGCCGTATAAGGGAAGCCTTTGGACGCTGCCGGGAATGGGGTCGGTCACCGTGTCACGGTGCGGAAGCATTAAGGGTTTGGCACTGTCGGGCGCTGTCAATGATGCGGGAGGGATGAGTTACATCACAGCCACAGAGCCAGCAGGGTTTCCTCCCTGCAGGTCCCTTATCGCCTCTAAAGGAGGTTTCCCCTCCTAAAACGACGCTTTGACGCCCGGTGTGTTTTCTACCAGCTCCTGGCAAGGAGGAGCTGCAGGTGAAATCCAGCCCCTTCTCCCATGGCAGGTTTATTCCTTTGCTCCCGTCACAGACACATCGTTTGGGGGGATTTGTGGCTGTTTGGGGTTTTGGGGGCATCGGCACCACAAGCCAGAGTTCAGGCACAGAGATTGATGCTGCCCGCGCACGGCCAAAGAGCCCCCCGAGCGGAGCACCCGGTATGCAAGGGATGCTCCCGGGCTGGTTGGCCTCGCCACATCCCCTCTCACTCATCTTCTCCATGGAGAATTGTCAATATTTTGGAAACAGAAGCTCCCGCCCCAGGTGCCACCCCGAAAGGTGGGTGACCTGAGGAGGCGGGGATGCAGCAAGAGGTGGAGATGCCGAGCGGAGCATCCCCGGGCAGAGGGGTTGGGACACGCCGGAGCATCTCCCTTGGACACTGTGGCAACTCGTGGCTTCCTGAGTAACCAAACATTTGCGTGTGTATTGAGCAGGGCGGCAGAGCCGCCTCCTGAGCCCGCGCAGGTCGCTGCAGGTGCTTTTGAGGAGGCAGGGATTGCTCTGACAGCCCACCCGGGATAATTGCAGGGTGCTGCATCGCTGAGCTGGCCATGCCCGAGTGCACTTTCGGTGCCCAAACTGTTCAGGTAGCAGGTGGCCCCCGACCTGATTAACGTAAAAGCAGAATAACTTTGAAATGAAGAGATGATTTCTTTCTTGTTCTCCCCCTCGCCCCCAGATTTGCAGCCAGCGCTGGGCTGAGCAGCACCCAAAGCTCAGAGCACTGAGGAGGGTGAAGTTGAACTGGGCTTTATTTTTAGCTCCCTACCCAAACCTCTCTTCCAGGAGCCATAAGCTAATTATTTTCCTTGCTTGCACTGTGGGGTTTTCATCCTGACAGCTTTTGCATGACACAGGAGGAAGAAAAGCTCCTGGTGGGAGCAAGTGATGGGAGTACTGGATGTGGCTGGAATCCACTGGGTTTCCTCCAGGCATCCCAGACCAGCATTCCCTGCCTCCTCTCCTTCCCCACCGGTACAGGACAGTGGGATGTGCCCTGTGGAGGGGACATCACACCCTGGAGCCCTCCTGACCCCGAGGGATGCCCACAGTGGCTGCAAGAAAACGTGGTGTCAGCAAAGTGAGTCAAGGAGCCAAAGCTGTCAGAGTTGGGTTTCCCAATGTCCCGGGGTGATCCCAAGGGAGAGGTGCCCAGTTTGCTGTGGTTCCCAGCCCAGGATGGAGCCTTGGGCTGGGGAGCACCTTCCTGAGCTCGTGACATCCGAAGTGCTGAGAGCAGCAAACCAGGGAGCGAGGGAAGAGAAAGAGGAACGACCTGGCACCTGGGAGATGTGCCCTCAGTGTTTGATGTCATCATCTGGGAATTAGCGTGTTGCCACCGAATACTCGGAATGATTAAAGGATGCTGCTGGGTTTTACAGTGCACTCATATTTGCTCATTAAGTGAGATTAAAAAAAAGCGGCCTGGGAGAAGCTGTAGGGATTAAACACCCGGAGAAGGGTTCCTGGGCTGTCCCAAACATGGATGTTTGGGTGGTGTGGCTGACACCAGCACAAGAGATAACCAGACACAACATCCCAAACACCCACCAGGGCCGAAAACGAGATGTAATCAGTCCCTGGGTGCTGCTTTTGGCTGTCACTGCTGCCCAGGGCTGTAATTTGTGTCCAAGCCCCAGAGCATTTCAGCCTCTCCAGGAGTATCCTGAGCCCTTTTCCCAGCCCAATCTCCCCATCTGGGGCTGAGGATGGCACCTCCTTGCCCCAGGGCATGTGCTGAGGGTGGCTGAGGTCCTGTTGGCACAGCACTTGGGAAAGAGCGAGCGGGATTATTATGAATAACAGTAATTATTGGGTTATTATCATTATGGCAAAGATCTCACATCTCAGTGACTGGAGCCCGACAGCCCTTCAAGGAGCAGGTATCCCTGGCTGCCCTGCCTTCCTCCTCCTTCCCCACATCTGAACATCTCCTTTACTTCTCTTCCAGCCCCTGGATGGAAAGATGGGAAAGGTGTTGGACCCAAGATTGCTGTCAAGAGCAGTCAAGACTCAACATGATGTTCCTGCTACTCCTATTTTATTTTTTAAAGCTCAGCCTCTCTTCACATATCGAAGCTGAAGAGCTCATTTTTCCCAATTTCTGCTTCATAGTTGCCCTTTCCTGTATCTCACACCTTCCCCGCTGGAGAGGGGCTGCAGGGAGAGTGTTACCCTGCTTCTCCAGTGGCAAAAAGCCACCAATCTATTCCCCCCTGGAGCAGGTCAGGCGTAATTGCTGCAGCTCAGAGAGCAGATGTGGGCTCTCTGCATCAATCCCGTTCCTCCTGCAGCTCCAGGGACCTTTTTTGGGTCACTGAGGATTCACTGGAGGGTTGCACCACGTTGGGCTGTAGCTCTCCCACAGCTCAGGCCATGATTCACCCACAAGAGGTTTGTATTTCACAAGGGAAGGGGCCAGGCTGAGTCAGGCCCAGGAGTGTTGGGGTGGGGGAACCTTCCCAGAAGGAAAGCCCTGCCTTTTGGAGTGGGAAATCCATCCCGAGGGGCCTGATGCTCCCAGCAGGGTGTAGGAAGGGACAGGAGAGCCCTGCAGCAGCCAACCGTGGGAATTAAGGGGCAGGGAATGTGTCTGATTCCTCCTGGATCTGTGGCACTGGTGGGATGAAGGGGAAAACCCCTGCAGGGCAGGAGAGAGGTTGTAATTCCCACTCCAAATCCGGGAGTGGGATGCAGGGAACAGCACTGAGCACGGGATGATCCTGCTCCAATAAAGGCTTAATAAGCTCTGTGAAAGTACATCAAATCCTTCTAGAGGCAGCAGCCAGAGCTCTTTACACACCATAAAAGCTTCCTATTTGGGATGGGGATGCTGCCTTTTGGGGAGGCAAGGCCTGGGGTTAAAACACAGCAAAAGGGCTTCCCCTCAACGTGTCATTTGCACCATTTTAAAATAATTTTAGCCAAAAAGCATCTCTTCCTACCAGCCATCAGGAGAGGCAGAGGGATCCCTGCTGATCTCCAGGGTTTGGATAAAAGACACGCAGCTGGTTCCTCCCTGAGCTGAGCTGTTGATGTGAAGGGGTGGGATCAATCCTGGCAAAAAAAAAAAAAAATCTACAAATAGGGGGTTGATCATTATTTTTCCCCCCCTTGGAAGCAAGGGGGTGACTATTCCTGGAGGATCAGGTGGCTGCAGCTGCCTTCTCCCAGCAACTTCATGTACTGGGGGGAACATCCCTGAAGGGATTTTGTACTCAATTCACCCAAACCCCTTTTCCAGCAGTCCTTGCGAGCTGTATCCTTGTATCCCTGATTCCCCAGGAGCTGCACGCTGTGGTTTTCCCTGTATCCTTGATTCCTTACACGTGAGGTGTGAATCATCCCTGCTTGGGGTGAGAACGTGGTCCAGCAACGTGCAGCAAACAAGTCGAGGCCAATCTTGATTTTCTTATCTGGGGTGGCTCCTAAATAAGCCACACGGATCATGGGAGGTCTCCTGAGCCCTGGGATGTGCTGGGAAAGCTGCTCCTCGGGCCGGCAGGGTGGCTGCTCTCTGGAATTTAATAATGAAACAATTAAATAATTAAATCATTCTTGTGAGTTTAATTCGGGAACCCAGACTTGGTGCTTTCGGGACTCGTTTCTGCCCCTCACCTGCTTGGAGAACCATCCAGGTCCTTGAGCTCCACGAGGTACACATGGATAAGGAATAAGAGCTGGAAACAGGGCTGGCCCAAGAGGTGAGGCTGAGGCAGGGAGGGAATTCTGCAGGATTTTTGCTTTCCTGCCACAGCAGACACTCTGGGGGTGCTGGGGGCTCGTGGCCGCAGTGGGGCCAGGGGGTCATTCCTGCTGTGGAGTGGGAATGGGCTGGGCTGGCACAGCCTGGTGGGACATTCCTGCAGGAAAAGGAGCTCAGCAGCCAAAATCAGCACGTGGGGCTCGATCCAGGCCCGTGGGATTGCAATCCCAAGGTGTACTCAGGTAACTCGAGGCTCTGCTTGCTGAGCCATCCACGTGTCCTGCCCTGCCTGAAAAACAAGCGAGTCCGGGGAGATAAATCACTTCTCCCCCCCGGAAAAAGTCCAGGGAATCTTGTGTGGCACTGGAACACTGCAGCTCACCGTGTGTTTATGCTCAGCAGCTTTAATCAGCTGCTTGTTTGAAAACACTTCCAGGCTATTGCAGTAAAAGACAAAACACAGGAGAAACTTGGCTGGAGAGCGGGTCGGAAGCGTCGGGAGCAGGGAGAGGGAGGAAGGCTCCCATCCCGGAGGGACAGCTGTGGGAAAGAGCTTCCAGAAGGGCAGTGCCTGCCTTGGAAAAGGGAATTACGAAGAGAGAAAGCAGCAGGACAAGGAAACCATCACGGAAGGGACAAGGATTGAGCTGATGCTCACGGGGATGTGCAGGTGGGAGAGCCTGGCGTGTCCCTGCCAAGGACTGGGTGCCCTGTTCCCCCTGGATGAATTCATCCTTCCCAGATTAATTCCTGCACATTCCCTGGGAAGCTCCTGCCCCCAGTCAGCTCCAGAGCCGTCCCACAGCTCACGGTGCCTCACAAAGGGCTTTTTCTCCAAATAATGTCTTTTGCAAATGAACTGATTATGTTTTGGAGAGGGGGTTGGCTCCCTGTTGTCCAGCCCCTGGGCCAGTTCATCAGTTTGAGTCATTTTACCTATTTTGAGGTGTTTTGCCTCTGTCTTCTCCCCTCTTACTGAAGTGACGCTCCCCCAAAGTCTGTGCTGGCTTCTCCTGGAGCTCTTTGCCTTTGTGCAGCACTGGGAGCTTTGGAGCCTCTGTGTGTGTGGCCTGCTCAGCTGAAACTTTCCAGAACATTTTCCTTCTGTTCCTGTCCCTCTCCAGGTCTCCTGGGGTTGTCATTGTCAGCCTTGAGTCCCTCCCAGGCTATTTTGCTCCACTGTCAGGCTGTTCCCACCTTCTTTCCAGCTCTGGCTTGTCCATAAATCTCTCCTGTGCTCTGGGCAGGGAGGCACTCGATGAGCCACCTTTATTTTCCAAAATACATCTCTGGGCTTCTGCAAAACCATCCAGAATAGCTCTGAGGAGCTTATTGCAACTGTAATTTTAAGAACAGAGTTTATAACCTCCCTTTAAGATCCCATCTCCTCCCTGTCTTATAAACATCAATGAACAAACAGTGAACACGTTCTGCTCCTGGTAAGTTTAAGGATCTGCTGAACCAAGTGAATGGGCAGAAACGGAATTATTTGGCTGCTCTAAACTCTACCAGTTCCTGCAGTAGCAGAGTGTTTTTGCAGACCTGTGCCAACACAAACAGAGCAAACCAGGATTCCCACCAGCAAAAACTGGAGCTGTGCTGAAGCTCCCTCAGTGGGAAGAGCTGCAGACAGGCACTGCCAAGCTGTGACATCCTTCCTTTGCCAGGGAGGGAGAGCTGTGGAGCAGAAACTGAGGGCCTGCCTGGCACAGAGGACAGACCTACTTCTGTCAGAAAAGACACTGAGAGGGTCAGCAAGGCAGCCTGGTGTTCCTCCCAGCTTCCCAAACCTCCCTAACAATCCTTGTGTGGAGCTTAACCGTTACACAAAGTCGAAACGTGGTGGGGCTTCAGCCCTGCACTGAATTGAGAGAACCTTTAGAAGCAGAGTCATAAAAACCTGGTTTCTTGTTACCTGTTCTCTGCTGCCTCCAGCAATCAGACCTGGAGGGTTTCAGCCTTTCCCAGGCTGCTGCACAGTGGTGCTGGTGAATAACTCTGGTGCCTCCACCCCTGGGAACATCACAGCTGCTCGTGCGGACAGAGGACTGTTAGGTTAGACTTTACAGAGCTTTTTAAAACAAGGTGTGTCTGCTCTTTGATGTGGCTCCAAGGCAGGTGAGGCTCAGGGTAGAGAACAAACCCCACATCAGACCCTCCTGTACTTCACAAGGCAAGACAGAGTTACCCAACACCCCCAGAGACCTCGAGCCCCTGGTAAGACACTACAACAAAGCTCTCCAGGGTGTTTGCTCCTCAGTTCTCCTCCTCAGCAGCAAATCCAGCTGCCAGCAGTGACATCAGCACCCACAGAGGTGAGAAGAAAAACACTGCGCTTTCACCCCTTTGCTAATTGTCAAATCACAGCGCGGGGCCAACACCAACAAAAGGCATCAAATAGGCAGGGGAGTTATTCAGCCTCTCAAATTATTGTTATTTTGTTCTTATTTCTGGGCTGGGACTGCGTTAGGATTGCGGAAATTCAAGTTCAAACAGAGATGAGGAAGACAGGGAAAGCTTTATTAGATTCCAGCCTCGCGTGGCAGCTGGGTTATACAGGAGAGCACAACTGGTGGGCAGGGAAGGTTTCCAGCATGCACGGGTGGGTGACAAGGGCAAGGCTGTATTCCAAGCACATGCCTGGCTCCAGGGCAGGGCATGCACACGGGATGCAGGCAGTCAGGAGGCTCCAGAAGTGGGCAGGGTCTCTTGAACATGCATTTTGCCGAAGCTGAAAGTTTTCCCAGAGAGAAGAAATAAATGTGGTGTGGGGTAGGACCCCCCTGAGAGGGGCTGTCACTGTGGGAGGCACACGGTGCTTTGGATACAGCCTTGGTGAGAGCGGGGTCAGGACAGGCCCCGTGATCCAGCATGCCTTGGAAGGGGGAACACAGAGCACCTGCCCACGCCCAGGGGAAGGAGAGGGGGAAGGAAACACTGTCCCTGCAGTGCAAGGCTCGTGTCCCGCGGGGGAACCTGCACACACAGTCAGTCAGTCAGTGCCTGGTGCTCCCTGGGAGCCTTTTGCTTCCTGTGGCTCCTTTTCCAGACTTAGGGCTGGGCAGAGCAGGCTCTGAGCCCTGGGAGAGGGAGCTCTGAAAGAAAATGTGAGAAAGAACTTGGCATTTAGGCTACTTCAAGTACTAGTCAAATCCAGCTTACCCATTTGTTCGATTTATTGAACTTCAAAGAGGTGCACTAAAGCATTAAGATTTGCTGGTTGGGATTCCTCTCTGTACAAGTTCTTTCAACCAGCTTGAATTCACAAGGCTTTACAGACAGAAGCGCTGAAATACAGGATAAAACAGGTCTAAACTCCAAATCACTCCATGAAGGAAAATTGTAGAAAAAAAAAATAAAACAAAACCCAAACAAAAATAAAACAACAACAACAACCAAAAAATCCAACAAAAAACTGCAGCACTCCTCAGGGAAGGGACAGACTGCACGAGGAGAACACAAAGGGGTGGAAGGCAAGCTAGTGTAGTCTCTGCCCAAAGCTTCTCCATGCTGGCTGCTCAGGGGATGGAGTTCAAAAGATCCTTGAGGAAGCTGTCGGGGTCATTGATTTCTGACAAGAGTCCTTTAAACAAAAGAAGACAAGACAGAAGAATTAGACCCACACTGGGCTTTGTGCTGGGTACGTGTCAGTCACTGAGGACAGCTGCAATGTTATTTTAAGGCAGGATAAATAAACCCTTGTTGGATTCATGAGCAGAAGGGACTGAAATGTGTGCATTAAATCCATATGGCACTTGCTCTCGTGCAGCTACAGGGATCCTGGTATACACTGAACAGCAAGAGACCAGCCTGAGGCACAGCTCTCTTCTCTGCATGTTTTCAGCATCTCTGACTCTGGGGATACCAAAATCCCTCCAGCAGGAGCTCCGGCTGCACCCAACTGCTGCCTCCAGTGCATGCTCACATCTGTTTATCACACCAAACACCTTCAGGTCTAAGCCTGTATGTTTACCAGAGCAGGGGGAGGACCTGCTGGATGAGGTGGGACAGAATTCCCTGTCTGGGGATGCTCAAGTGTGTGTCCCAACTGTTTTTGGGATCGTTTAGGAGTGCTGATGGCTCTGCTCTCGCTGCCTCATCCAAACAAGCTGCAGCAGAGTCAGGAATGCTGCTGTCTCCAGTCACGAGTTGCACAAGGCAGCCTATAAAAGGGAAAGCTCACACTTACCAGCCACATCCAAAAACTCAGAAAACGTTTCCACTGGCATGAACTCCTCCTGGAAGGTTTTCAGGGCCTTGTCTGCAGCCTCGTGTATTGGCATGTCGTTGTGTCGGATGAACTCGGCAAGAGAGTAGGACCAGCCTCCCTCTGTGTTACTGGTAGGCACCTTCTGAGAGGGGCAAGAGACACCAAATCAGTCCAAAAAATAGCTATTTAAAAGAGTAAATGCAAACCCTGGTGCCTTCTCCTGCTGCTCCTGGACTTGCAGCCCCTGCCTCTTGTAAACAAATCACGGAATAAAAACCGGCCCATTTGTGACTTCATGATCTTATTGTAGGGAATGAAACAAGGTCACTGGCATCTTCCCTCCCTAATTACTTCACCTTCTTTAGAAGCTGCAGGCTTTTCCTCGTGGGTGCCCCTTTCTCCTTCCTTACCCAACAGCTTCCCTTGGAATGTCCTCGTTTCAGTGAACAACGAGTAGGAAAAATAAACAAACACACAATACAGGAGTGTTGCCAACTGGAAAAGTCTCTCAACTCTTCAGATACTGAACTGCAAGGGGGACAATAAGCACAGGCAGCTTCCTGTGGCCTTTCTGCTCTTACAAGGTGAAAAAACAGAAGGAAGAAATCCTTCCCTGGGAGGGTGGGCAGGCCCTGGCACAGGGTGCCCAGAGAAGCTGTGGCTGCCCCATCCCTGGAAGTGTCCAAGGCCAGGTTGGACGGGCTTGGAGCAACCTGGGCTGGTGGAAGGTGTCCCTGCCCATGGCAGAGGGTGGCACTGAATGGGCTTTAAGGTCCCGTCCAGCATAAACCGTCCTGTGATTCTATGAAGTTTTACGTTTACAATGATCTTGGAAAAAAGGGCTTCAAATGTTGCCTCCTATTTCAAATTCCTGTAGCTGCACAGGCCAGAAAGCTGAGACAGAAGAATCTCAGCTGATCTGGATGAGTTTCCCTGTCTTTCTTACCTTGAACATGTTGTAAATGAGATCTACAAGTGCCCAGAAGAGCAGGCCAGAGCGGTACGTTGCGTATTCCTTCACTGCCTTATCTGCCAGTCTGCAAGACAAGAGAATCAATCCGGGAGTTATCACTTCATTACGCTTTGTAACCCATCTGATGAACAGCACAAAAGCTGAAACAGCCAAAAAACACATCAACAGCAGCAGGGGAACAGCTCTGAGGGAGCTTTGCTGTGTCCTCTTAGACATGAAACAAATATCGGGCACCTGAGAGTTCCCTGTGCAACAATTCCTAAGGCTGGGAATCACTTTGCTCCAGCTGTGCCTGGTGTAACCAGAGCAGGTTTGCCAATAAGACCTTATTTCACAGGAAGGAAACAAGCACAGAGTGGAAGGAAACAAGGCACTGAGTGGAGCTGTGACTGCTAAGACTGTGTAGGAAGTCAACAGCAAAGTAGGAAAAAACAACATGCAGCCTTTGTTTGGGTGTTCACTGCTTGGAGAACAGCAGATTCCTGAAGGAATAACTAAATGTAGGATTCAGACACAGTCAGTGTCCATGTCAGAGAACATAATTTTGCTTCTGACTCACAACAGTGTTTCTGAAAGATTCTGAGGGAAATATCCTTGAAGAAATGGAGGAATTTCCATTTAGTATCTTCTTGGTTATTCTCCCCCCAGCAAAGGGCTTCCTTTGGAAATCCAGGCTGTGGCTGCAGGAATGCTCTAAGAGGTGCAGAGCTGTGCTGGGATAACAGCCCCAAAGTTTACAGGATTAATCACAAACAGGTTCTGGCAAGGTGGAACCTCCTGCCAGCATCTCTAATGGCTTTGGAATTTTCTTGCCTGTGTTTCTTAGGTACATCTGCCCCATCACATGCTGCTTCCTGCTCAACACTTAAAAGCTTTGGAAAAATAAAAAGCCCTTTTTTTATGCATCTAGAACCAGCTCAGCTGCTGCAGCTCAGTAACTCACCAGGGCATCCTGACCACGGCCCAACTCCAATCTGCCACAGCTTGGGGTTTTTTGCAGGGGGCAATGACCATTTTTCTGCTCTTATTAAAGGCCCCATTTGTGTGTCTGCCCTCCAAAGAGACATCCTAGTAGGTGGCAGCCTGCTCAGGCAGCTCAGCTTAATTATTTAAAGGAAAACCAATTAGTAAAGGTGACTAAATTTCCACGGGAAGAACAGCAACTGAGAGCGAGGCTAATTCCGACCTCCCAAACACTGCAAGACAGGCTCCCTTCTCCTGTGAATGGCCTGGATCTAATTGGAGTCTGCTCCTTTAATTGAAAACTAAAAGGCCCTTGTGGGTTAAGGCTGGTAGTTACCTTCTGGAACAGCTATTTCATGTAAGAGCTGCTGCATTTCATTCCTGTGAGCTGGTTCAGGGATTGCCAGCAGAGCGCCAGACACGGACACTTGGGAAGGTTTCAGAAAGGTCACGGGCAGGAGCAAAGGGGAAAGGAAATCCAGAGGGTATTTTCCTTCCAAACTCCAGATGAAAGCTACACTGAAGAGTCTGCAGGGTTTTGCAAGCCAGAATTCTTGGTTCAGTAATAATGAACAGGTCACCTGATTCAGCTCTTTGGAATTGGTAAACTATATTTACAAGAAAGGAACAAACCCAGGACTCGGATCCATCCGGGTGATGATCCCTGGGTTTGAACAGGACGTGTTTCTGAAACACAGGAGGTGCTGAGCATCTTTGGGTTTGCAGACACCTGTGATCCTGTCACTCCTGGCAGAGACAGGAGCCGTTTCAGGCTGGATTCTCCCCAGATCTGTGTTACACTGGCTGAGCAGCTGGATGGACACCTGGCCATGGCATGTGCAGGATTTGCTGCCTCCCTGGAGGACGAGGGAATGCAGAGCATTGCTGCATTTTCATGGGATTTACAAGACTCTGGGGATCACCAGTTGATCCTCAGCTGCTTTGAGATGCCCTGTTGGTTCCTTAGTGACTCCCCCCCACTTTCCCTGCACAGGCAGCAGTGAATCCTTGGGTCTCTCCAGCCTTCATCCCAGTGTTCTCGGGATGGAGCTGCTCCCAGACATCCCCAGCAAACGTGGAATGCTAATTTTAATCTTTCGCATGCAGACATGTTGCTGTGGTGTCACAGCCACTGGCTTCCTCTCTGCCTCAACATACAAATTCAAGGTATTGACACTTATCTGCAGAGCATTTCACCATCCATCACCCCCTTCCTGATTTTCCACAGGAATAAATAAGAACAGAGCTTGGAAATCAGAATTGCCATACTGCTATTTCTGAGAGGCTTTATCAGAGGAAGGCTTTGTGCTCTCTTAGTCTGCAGAGATTAAAGAAAGCCCTTGAAAAAACCTTGACATAATTCCTGAGCACTGTTTCTGAGTGTTTTCCCCTGAAATTCCACAGATTGGATGGTTTAGCTGGAAGTTTTTTGCTGTGTCTGCTTCAATGTGCTTTTACTACATAATGCTTGGGGAAGGAGCAGAATCATTTACTGAGGGTTTAAAACCCACCAAACACCCACAGCAAACCCACCCAGGGGCTTTTCTTTCCCACCTGGGAAAACAGCCCTCCAGGATAATATCTCGTGGATCTGTTAAAGCCCCTTTCCCAGAATTCAGGCAGGGAGGTGGAAACAGGAGACAGGAGACGAGCTGAGCTTGAAACCAGCACAGAAATCAATGGAAGAGCTCCCTTTGCCTTTTCCAAGAGCATTGGCACATGCTGGGTTGTGTGTAACTACACTGTAATGACTTTATCAAACACATAATTAATGTCATCAGCATAAGAATGCCCTTTAAAGCGACTTAGAATAATAATGAATTGATTCCTAATTATGACAGCTATTTCAAATCATCTTTTCAGAAACTGGAATTCCCCTTCCCTCTCTGGAAATATGTGCCTTTGTCAGGCAGGCAGAGCCACTTATTCTTGTGCTTCAAGTGCCTGACAGCTGCTATTGATTTTGTTCTTTTTTAAAAGCAATGGCATTTGATTTCTATTTCTATTTTTCTATTTGAGGGAGGCTGGTGCACTGATCAAAAGAGCACAGAAAGAGCTTCTTTAATAAGGCAGGCAGGGAGTGCTACAGCTCAGAGACACACAGGGCAGGAGTTACTCCAGTGCTTCACTCAGGGAATAAGAATCTTAAATTTCCCTGCTCTGAGCTATACTCCCAGGAAAAGCACTGTTTCCATTGATCAGCTGATTGATCCACCCCAACACCCAGCCAGTATTAAATGCTCCTGCTCATACCAGCACTGGGATGTGGCTGCAGCAGAGGGTGGCCAGGCTGGATGGGGCTTGGAGCAACCTGGGAGAGCGGGAGGTGTCCCTGCCCATGGCAGGGGGTGGCACAGGGTGGGCTTTGAGGTCCCTTCCAAACCAAACCACTCTGGGATTGTACAGCTCTGCAACTCTGAGTGCAAAGCCACTCACAGGGGTAAATACCCAGTGGTGTGACTACACACAGCCCTGCCCTCTGCTCCCCAGGAGCTGCAAGGGGCTCTGTGACAGGGACACTGACACAAGGGGCTTTGTCACAGTGGCACAAGCAGCTCTGTCACAGTGACACAAGGGGCTCAGTGACAATGACATGAGGGACTCTGACAGTGGCACAAGTGGCTTTGTCATAGTGGCACAAGTGGCTCTGTGACACTGACAATGACATGAGTGGCTTTGTGACAGTGACACGAGTGGGACAAGCAGCTCTGTGACAGTGGCACAAGTGGCTCCGTNTGGCACAAGTGTCTCTGGGAAAGTGACACGAGTGGGACAAGCAGCTCTGTGACAGTGGCACAAGTGGCTCTGTGACAGTGACACGAGCGGGACAAGCAGCTCTGTGACAGTGGCACAAGTGGCTCTGTGACAGTGACACAAGTGGGACAAGCAGCTCTGTGACAGTGGCACAAGTGGCTCTGTGACAGTGACAATGACAGGAAGAGCTCTGTGACCGTGACACGAGTGGGACAAGCAGCTCTGTGGTGGTGACTGACCTGCTGGCCCCTCCTGGTGACACCACCCGCGCGTGGGAGGTGACCAGGAGCCGCTTGAGGATCTCCACCCTCATGGACCTCCACTTCTCGGGGGGGCAGATGTGCAGGGCCAGCACCGTGTAGTAGTGGGGCCCGTCCACCTCGTAGGCACTCTCCACCCACTTCTCCTTGGGCTGCTCCAGGAAGCTCTGCAGGTTCTTCTCCTCCCTCGAGGTCGCTCGAGTTCTGCAACACAGGGAAAGCTTCAGCAGCTGCTCTGCCTCTGGCAGGGTCATCTGCTGCTTCCCAGGAGCTTTAGGGCACTGTATGCCTGTAGTCCCACCCAGGGGACAGCAGTGCCACCTGGGCACCAGCAGCTTTGCCCCAATTTCATCCACTGGGTGAGGGTTTGCTCCCAAACGTAGGAACTCATTTTCCTTGGAGAGGTCTGCAAGGCAGCTGGCATTGCCCCAGTAGAGAGCAACACTATTACAGAGCTATTTCTTCTTGTTTTCGAGGGAAAAATGGAGTCAAGGCCAGCCAGTTCGTGCATTCCAGTTGGACCATCTCCATCAGACACTACACACGTGACAGCAGCTCCCACAGCCACACCTGAGAATCCTTTTATATTATTTACCTACTGCAAAAGCAATCCCCGGGAGACACAGGCCAACTACTCTCCCTATCTCGTAGAAAGCAGCATCCCAATGGATAAAGCTGTGTCTGGTGTCAGGGTTGTGTGACCTTTTCATTTGCTACATGAGGCCAATTAGTAGCTCTTAATTTTCTCCATTTAATACCAAAACCCCAGTCTGGAACCCACAGAATGCACTTTCCCACTGCTGCCCAGTGGGTTCTGGGCTCTCTGGTGCCAACAAGCAGCCAGTGAGATGAAAAGAATAGTTTCATTTCTCTGTCTCCCAAGAGACTTGGAAAACAATAGCATAGGGATCTGGAGATAGATATTAAAAACAATAGACAAATTGTATTAGAGCCAAAATGTTGATTAGTTCCAGGCAGCAAAGGAAGAGAGATTCCACTGCACTGCATTTGGAGTGACCTTGAAGATGTGTGGATTTTAATATTTATACCCTCATCTAATTAGTATTACTTACCAATACCTAACTACTCAAATAAAAGATGTACATGGGCAATCCATTTTTGCATGATCAGAACCAGCTCATGCATTCCAAAGCATTTGGGTGCCTATGGATCTATGTCAGGCCAAAGCGCTGCTGTTCATTTGTAAAAAATACTAATGATAATGAAAAAATACAACTAAAAATAGCAGGAAAATCTGATGGACCTGGACCCTGCAGGAGAATTCCAGTATGTCAGAACTGGAAACAGAACTGTGTTACTTTAATAGTGAATAAAATGATACCAGGGTTAAGTTTTCAGCTAACAATGACTTCACCACAGTGTCTCTCCTGTCTGCTCAGGAGAAAATTAAGCTGGCAGCGTTTCTTTAATCTAATAACCCTGTTGCTCACCCCAGAGGTAATAATTACATCTAGAATGGAAAGAGAAGCTAATTCCCAATTGCTTTTACTCAATAGATTCCCTGTTATCCTGCATGTCCAGGCAGCAACGCTTCGCTCCAAACAATGTAAATCCCTAACAACCTACTTAAGATGTGCAATTGGGTTCCTCCTAAAACTTCGGTGTCATTTCCCATCTTTCTTGCCACATCCTCATCACAAAGCCCAGACTGCAGCACTCAAAGACCTCTCAGAGCCTACGAGTGAAGGCAGAGGTGGTTGCTAAGTGGAAGTACTGACGTGTTGAGGACGTAGAGCACCGTGTGGATGATGTAGGGGATGAGGTGGATGTTGCTCTCCCTCCCGCCCCCTCCGGTGTCTATGCTGAAGGATTGCTCCATGGCAAAGCGCAGGAAGAGCAGTTTGATGTCGTGGACATTGAGCTGGTAGGTGGGTTCCCTCTGCCCCGTGCACTCCTGGAGGTATGTGTTGTGCCTGGAAAACAGCAGGAAGGGTTTCTTGTATGAAAAACTTGGATACAGTTCCTTCTTCCGCAGCACAGCTCTGAATCTGAGCAAGCAGTTCACAGAAACAGAGCTTTAAAGAATGAGCAGGCTATAAAAATGTAGTCCCTGCTACCTTGGACTGACCTCCCCACAGGGAGGCTCTCGGCTCACCCTGGCAAATCCAGTTCCATCTGCAGATATTTGTACACTCGTCAATACTCTCTTCCCATGTCCAGGGCCTGGGATACAACTCCCTGGCTGAAATGCATTCGTGATGTTCCCACTCCTGATTTCACAGAATCACAGACTGGTTTGGGATGGAAAGGACCTTAAAGCCCATCCAGTCCCACCCCTGCCATGGGCAGGGACACCTTCCACCAGCCCAGGTTGCTCCAAGCCCTGTCCAGCCTGGCCTTGGACTCTTCCAGGGATCCAGGGGCAGCCACAGCTTCTCTGGGCACCCTGTGCCAGGGCCTGCCCACCCTCACAGGGAAGGATTCCTTCCTATTATCTGACCTAAACCTATCCTTTCCAGGTTAAGAATTTCTAATGTGACTGTACAAACCCAGCACGAGGCGGACCAGAGTCCTGAGAGCAGGATCTCCATCTGCCCCAGGTACCTCCCTGCCATCCAACAGAGGTTTGGAAACCAACATTAGGAACTCTGCTGCTGTCAGACAGGTTTCTTTTGTAAACAGGGGGAATCAACAGGGGGAATCAACACTGTTACTGCAAGCTGCATCCTCATGAGTAACTGGGGGCTAAGGGGGTAATGAAATTACTTATTTACACGAAGCCAAGAAGGCAACAGACACCTGTGCTTGTTTGGGAGATTCACTCTTGATGGCAGAATCTGAAAGGGCTCAGTTTTACTACGATTCAGCTGTCACCACCTTTGATTCCTTGATTTGAAACAAGCCTCTGACTCACCTACCCAAGCCCAAACAGCTGGAGCAGTAACTGTCTGTACTCACCGTGCTAAGCACGTGGCAAAAGCAGACTCTGGCACATGAGGCCCCCAGACTGGCAGGAGCCCATTGCACTTGGTGTTGGCATTTTGCAGGGCTGCACTCTCCCATTCCTCACGGCCCCGAGCAAGCCTGCATGGAGAGAGGGAGCCACACCCAGGCAAGTTAGGAGGATGCAAAAAAACCACCCAAAAAATTACACTTTAAATTACGGACTTCACTTCCCCATGTGCAGGGCTGACCAATATTAAAGCAGCCCACAACAGAGAAACCTGTGGCTGTCAAGTGAGCCACAACTAAGCGAGTCCATCCAGAGTTCCAAGGCCCCCTGCCACGATCCCAAAGCAGCCTGGAAAAGAACCTGAGCCCCCAGTGACAGGACACACCTGACAGCTGCAAGGTGACAGTCGTAGTGGACGATGTTGAAGTGAGAGACTGTGCTGTACCCTTGTTGTTTCCGGGGTTTGTTCTCAAACTCCTCCAGTGCCACGCGCTTGGTGAAGGTGTAAATTCCCAGGACCTTGGTGGGCTGCAATGACACCACACTTGTGTCAAAAATCATTCACTTCTGCAGCAGCTCACAGTTTGTGAGCTCACAGCTGCTTAAACCAAACATACATTTTTCCAGCTTTCACTGAAAACACACTTCCATTTCCCAACCACCTCTGGAATTACTGAGTTCAAGAACCAAACCTGAGATTTCCTGATCAGCCAGTGCCAACACCCCAGCCCTTGTGCAGCCAGATACTGGCAAGTCCCCTCAGCTGGGGAGAGGGCTCTGCAAATGCATCTCCCTTTAAGTGGAGTCCATATCTCCCTTTATCTGGAACTTGTATCTCCCTTCACCTGGGACTTGCATGTCACTTTACCTGGGACGTGCACTTCATTTTACGTGGAAACCTGCCCCTCCCTTTAGCTGGAACCTGCCCCTCCCTTTACCTGGAACTTGTATCCCTCCCTGCAGATGCAGCAGGTCAGCCCTGGCTCCTCTATCAGCTCCTCCATCTGTTTCAGCAGCGCAGTCTTGGTCACCACCTGACCCTTCTCATTTGTCTGGAAGAGAGAAAAGCTCAAGCAGGTTAGGAAGAGCAGGACCACCACCATCCCCCCCTGGAACTGGAATGCCCATCCCGTGTTTGCTCTCCCAGGCTGGAGCTCTGCAATATTTATCAATAAACCTTTTCACCCAGTTCCCTGTGTGGCAGTTGCAGCAAGACAGAAAGAAAAGGCTGTGGGATCACGAGTGCCAGCAGACATTACCGTCATGCCCAGGGTGCCCAGGGCCTTCTGCCTCATGGCCATGGCCATTCTCTTCTTCTCTGCTCGAGTCTCCTTGCGGGCAGCATCGATCTTCTTGTTCACCTCGGGGTGTTCCCTCAGAGCTTCCAGCAGGTTCTCTGCCAGCGTCCCAATCCCCTCGTCACTGGAAACCTGCTCCAGCTTGTGCAGGTTGGTGATGGAGTCTGTTCCTATTAGCACCTAAAAAGAAGGAAACACAGCACTCTGTTCAGAAGGGTGCACAGGATGGTGGCTGTCCCCTCTAATCCCTCTGTGACAGCTGGGCTGCAGCACTGAGCTGCAACAGCCTCTGCCAAGTGTCTTTCTTCCTTTACTGATGCTCCTGCATGATGGACCTGGGTCCTAAAACTGTGTCTGAGACTGGGGCAATTTACCTCTCCACTGGCTGTTACTGAGAGCTCAGATGGGGATGTTGGACAAAACATTTATCTTGTCATAAGAAATTGTGTTGGTGTCTCAAATCAACAATCAGGCCCCTCAAACCTTATCAATACTATGTAGTTCAGAGTCCTAAATTACCTTCTCTTCACATTGCTGTGTAAATCTCACACCACGAGGAAATATTGAAGGCAAAATCTCTGCCTCTTCCAGACCAGCAGATGAAACCTGAAGCTGGTGTGTCTCTCCAAGCACAACAAAACTCAGTGTAGGATCAACTACCATAGAAATTAACCCTCAGCTACAGCCACCAAAGCAGGGTAACAAGCCAGCCACATCCCAGCTGCCCTCCAAGGAACCCCCTCACCTGTGTTGCAGGGTGCTGTGTCGCCAGTCCTCGCAGCAGGCGCAGGATAAAAGGAAGTGCAGGTCGGGATAAGAACTTCTTCCAGATGTCTGCATCCAAACTGCACAGAAAACAAGAGGCAGCAGCTGAAGGGCAGTCAGCAATCCCAAAAGGGGCTTGGCAGCCACTCAGCAGCACAGCTCAGGGAGCAGAGGCTGCAGGAAACACAAGCTCCTTTCCCCTTGTGTGCCTCCTCTGCTAATGAATGAAGCGACATTCCCACTCCCACCTCCCTGCTGTGCACACTGAGAGACACAGAGTCAGCTCTGAGCCTGGGGATTTATGGCCATGAGCTGGCCCTCACAGCAAAAGCTCTGTTGTGGTGCAACAGGAGGGAACAGGCAGGAAACACAAGTACTGTGATATCCAAGGAATCAGTTCAGAGTATCAGTATTGTGACAGCCAAGGAATCAAGGCATCAAATGGGAAGATTTCGGTCTTTTCAGCCCAGCCCTGTATGTGCACTGTCTCACCAGCCCCTCTGCATCACAGCTGTTCCAACCCTAAATGTGGATTTATTAACAGCTCTCCTGGAAGACTGTGGTGATGGAATGAGAAAAGCACGCTCAGGACAGTCACATGCAGTAATCACATCCATGAAGCAGTGACTCTTACTTCTTTGCACTGGGAATGTGCTTCTTCATGTAATCCAGGGCATTCTGTGTAATGCCCTTCTGCAGGATGAGATCCTTCAGCTGATGGCCATTGCTGTTGTTCTTTATTCCTGCTGCTATTTTACAGAAGCAGTCCAGGAAAACTTTATCGTCTCCACTGTGCTCCTCATCATACCTGAATGGAGAGAAGAAACGGTAACTCGGGGGCTCCCAAAAAATCTCCGCCTGTGATTCTCAGCACATTATTGCTGAATGATGTACCCACTCCAGCTCAGAGACTCAGAAGAGCTACTCAGACCCCTGTCACCTCAGAATATGCCCTGAAGACCTATTTCTCAAGCTAAAGCTCATGTATTTCTTATAAAAACGGCTTAGAACTGAAATAGGAAATGAAGCTTAATGCACCAGGAACCTTTGCAGCTTTGCACCGCTCTGAAGGAAGAATCAATGAGGAAAAAAAGGGACAGACATGTCAGTACAACTGATTTCACATGCTTTTAGGTGAATTATGAACAACATACTTATCAAAGTTGCAGTAGGGCTTGAACCGATCCACAAGGATCTGCATTTTCTCCATCTCCCCGAAGGACAGGTACGGGATGATCCGCAGGAGCCCCTGCAGGACACTGAGGTTGGAGCGGACAAAAGTGCTGTTAATCTGGTCCAGCAGCATCACCAGCTGGTCCTTGTCACCCGTAAGGAGGAGGTTGCCCTGGCAAGGAAGGAGAGCAGGATTTAAGTACAGGAATAAATCTACAACCTTCAATAAAATGCTCACTCCACTAGCTGGGGCACTGCTCTGGTTTTGAAGGAATAGAGCTCTAGTCCCTGATGACAAACAAAACCCAGCCTCATTCCCAAAGAGCTTGTGGAATGCCTGTATCAATCCCTGACACCTGACTTATTCCACCTACTGTTAAAGCATTTTCCAGTCAAAAAGTCTAATAATTCCTACCCAAAGGACATCAGATTCCTACCCACCCATATTTTCCAAAGATGAGTGAGAAACTCTTCTTGTTCTCAGTCTTAGCTGGGATACAGTTTTATCCTCAATTAGCTGGAAAATCAATCACGTTTTTAACACATACAAAAACATGCCAAAAACCAAGGCCAAGCTGTGTCTTCTCTTGTCTCTCCCTGGCCTGGGGCCCAAAGCAGGCAGGAAGGGATCCAAGCCATGCCCAACAACCCCCACCCAGACTGTGCAAGACTCAGCCTAAAGAAGCCTCGCAGAGCTTTTGGTTCAGGGCACTCCTCGTGCCCTTCCTCCAAGGCCTGCTAAGACATGCCAGCATAACAAGGGTTAGACTCCCTGTTAACACTCCTCTCCAGCTCCTGAAGCTCAGCATCCCTGTAATCAGATTGCTTGCAAGCCCTGAATCCCTGTCAGCATTGCCAGTTGGGCCCTGGGCACTCACCTTGTCCTCGCTCAGAGGTTCTGCATTGGATTCATCCAGAATGATCTCCATTATGCTGAGCACTTGCTCTGCCACAGCTGCTCCTCCACTGTCCTTACTCTCCTGCTCAGCCACCAGAGCCTGGGAAAGATGGCAGCAGTAAGTGGTTTGAGATGGGAGCAGTGAGTGGAGCACCCCCAGTAAGGGGTTTGAGATGGGAGCAGTGAGTGGAGCACCCCCAGTAAGTGGTTTGAGATGGGAGCAGTGAGTGGAGCACCCCCAGTAAGTGGTTTAAGATGGGAGCAGTGAGTGGAGCACCCCCAGTAAGTGGTTTAGCTGCCCCCCACACACATACTGTGCAGTGCCAGCACAGCAGTATTTCAGATCTCTTCTGTCCTAAGGCAGCATGACAGAAGGAGCTGAAATTCACTGGAGTCCATGGGGAAGAGTTTATGGAAGTCCAGGTTGTCCTTACCAAGTTCAGAGTTCCCAGCATGACATTCAAAGTGTTCATCTCTGGTTTGACCAACTGCTGACGGTTTATTTTCACTTTCACACAGTAACTAAACAGCTTTAACAGCACCTACAAAATAGAGAGAAGGGATTCTCTGTGGTACCTTCAAAATGAGCAGGAAGATTTTGCTGAAAAGCACTCAGTAATATACCTGGTTTCCAGACTTCTGGGGTAGAGTACAAGCTAGATTTTTACAGAAATATAAATCTTAGCACAGCTTTGGTTTGCAGGTAAGGCCAAGGCAGAAAACAACTACTAACGAGACAGGATTTAATCTTACCAACTCTCCAGCTCTACACACCAACTCTCTGTAAGACATTGCTAACCAAGAGGAATGGGAGAGGCAAAGAAGGGATTTCTCAGGTTTTCATTCAATAATGAACTGAAACCTCTGCTCCAACACAAGGCAGGTTGTCTAAACTCCTCTGTGGCACTTGGCACTGTGTAACTCCTGAACCCCCAGAGCAGCAGCTGCGACTCACGGTTAGGAGGTGGCGGCCTTGCTTGAAGTCCTTGATGCCAGTCAGTCTGTTGAGCATGCACTCCAGACCTCCACATGGGGCCATGACCCCTGCCATCTTATACACTTCTTCCTCATCCTCCTCTTCATCTACAGGACAGACACAGATTGTGAGGAGGGGAAGCAGCCACCACGTGAACCACTCGTGCAGCCCACGGCAAAAGAGCGAAGCGCAAATGGAGAGCACAGCAGGACACATTTAGCAGCAGCTCAAGTCACTTCAGCTGTACTGAATTTGAAAAGAATTAAGAGCAGGAATATGGAGAAGGGCTGGGCAGAATGGTCCCTGTGCCATGCAAGTGTTCCCATTTGAAGCCCGGCTTTAAAGCCTTGTTAAAATCCTCCCTCGCTGTAGGTGAAGCAGGTAAACGCAGCAAAAGCGGCGTCAATCAACGCTAAGCTCACTGCTGGGAGGATAATAATGTCAGGGCTCTGCAGAGAACCTCAGATTTCAAATCTAATCCCAGCTTTGAGCAGACAAATGCATTACCAGTCGTGGAGTCGAGGGACTCGATGAATTCCTCAGTTGCATCTCCCAGTAACCCTCGCATGCGGTAGATGATCCTCATCGGCTCCCCCTGCAAGAGCAGAGCTTGGCATTAACTGCATCTCTGGGCACTCACAGACAAGTCTGATTCTCATGACAGTGTGTAACAGACACCCCCCGTCCCAGTTCTCCTCTGTGGTGTTTTGCCTCACACAGGGAAATCTGTCACTCCCTCGTTTCTGCCCTCACTGAGATGAATTAAAAACAACAGTAAAGCCACCTGCAAAAACATCAGTAACTCATCCATTGGTCTGTCCAGCTTTTCTTGGCATTGTCAATTAATTGACAGGCTGGTAATAAACAGCCTCTTCCTCCTTACATCTCCTCCAAGTTTCCTTTGGCACCAGTGAAAGATGCAGCCAAGGAAAATGGGTTCATCTACAGAGAAACGCCTGCTTTCCATGGCAACCTTCCCTCTGAGGGTATGGCACAGCATACCTGGGAAATACAGCCCAGGAAATGAAGCAGGACAGGCTGATTGAGTGAATGCTTTCAGACTGATAAAATCTGCAGCGATGGAAAATGGAAGAGGAGTAAAAGGCAATTTAATGAGCTTTCAGTAAGAAAGTACATCACTAAAATGATACAAACAAACAAGCTGTGCTTTAACCCTGGGAAAGGACTAGTTTTCCAGATGCATTTCCAGCTGGAAACACTGACAGCATATCACTAAACTTTCCATTTTTAATCCATAGGTCTGAATAAAAAGCAGAAAAGAAAAATCCCAGATTTGGGAGCAGGAGACCTTGCGAGAGAAAACCTGTCAGCGAGCGCCTTAAGCCTAATGTGGAATAAGCAGAGCTTAATGTCACAGCAAATACAGAACACAGGGAAAGCCCCGGGGGGAAGATCTGCTCAAAGGCCACGCTGGCGACCAGCAATTAACTCCACAGGGGCCCTGGTAAAACGGCAGATGAACAAAAAAAGCCAGGGAGAGACAAGGGGAACAAAAAGGGGCCTGAGGTTGCGTTCCTTGTGCGCCTGTCGATTCCCAGGGAAGGGAGCTGCAGCTCCGGGAGGGGCTCACAAAGGAAGACAGATGAGAGCTGTTCGTGCCCAGGAATGCTGAGCAAAGTCTGCCTTCCAGCAGCGCTGCTGCATCCTGGGGCAGCTGCAGCTCAGCATCCCACGGGGACAGCAGCACCGGGGGGCTTCCCAGCAGTGACCTGACCAAAACTCACAGGCTGACACCAGCACCTCGCTTCCCTGTCCCTAAAATTTATCACTGCCACAAGCTTTGGGCTTGGTTTTGCAGAAGTGAAGGGGTTTTTATTGAAATAAAACTGATTTTTCAACTGAAATAAACCTGTTTCCCATGGCACCATTCACTGAAAACAGGCATTTTGTTTTAATTCCTCCCCACAAACGGCTTCAGCAAACAGGTTTCAAAGGTGATTAGAACCCAGGAGGAAATGAGGGATGAACAAGAAATGTTGGTCAAATCAGGGTGTTTTATGATCTCAAGTGCCTCTAAAAACATATTGGTAATGGGCAACATTTAGTGTGATGGTCTCAGGGGGAGTTTGTTTTAGTGGCTACAAGAACAGGAAGGGAAGAGCATGTTTTGGACCACATCCACCTCTGGAACAAGTTTGCTGTGACAGGGTGGGCAAGACCCTCGAGACTGCTGGGTCCATTTCTTCATGTGAAAACCACCCAACACACACTCCACAGAGCAAACTGGGAGGGTGAATCTGTCAAGTGCTTGAGATGCCTATGAAAAATATGCAAATCTGGAGAAACATTGGATGTTCTCTGCACAAATAACTTGGGTTCCTCTCTGAAGCACAGACTGATGGAGCAATCTGGTGTCCCTGCCTCTACACACACAAACTCTGGTGTGCAGATGGAGTGTGAAATGTGCTTTGAAAGGCAGTGACAAAGTCCAGCTCCTTCCCCAAAGGAAGGTAAGGGAATTTGGTCTCAGGAAGACAGTCACACATGTGACACACCACACAGCACAGCTGGGGCAGCACTGTGTGCTTTTAAATCCCTCATGTTGCTGGACTGTGCACAAATCATCCTCACAGAGCACCAAAAGGTGCTGACTAATTATACCCAATAAATTATATGCCAAAAATAAATTCTGACTTGTGGGACTTTGATTGTTCCCCCCATTTTTTGGTCAGTACGAAGGACAGGTGCTTTGTGCTGTTAACAAGTACAAAGGTAACACAAACCTCATTTGTGGGACACCACACCTTCTTGTAGACCTCAGCCACAGGCAGATCCAAACTGATGATCTTATTGTTCACCAAAAGCTGCACAGGAGAAAGTAACAAGAAGTCAAGAACAAGCTGAAGTTGCATCACCCTCCTGGCACTCACCAGCTGCCCCAAAACTGGTGTCCCCACACAACTGTGCAAGAAATCCACATGTGCACCCTCACCTCCATGCCACTGTCATCCTCCAGCAGAGCCACCAGGTCACAGTCCTGGCAGATTTTGTTCTTGATGTCCCTCATGAGTGGCCCAATGCCAGGCTCGTTGCTGCTGTAGGGATTCCCTGGCATTCTGCCCTGTAAGAAGTCCTCCTGCTGGGGATCTTTCTCCAGAGTTACAAAGAACTCGGTGACTTCATTCTCTTCCTAAAGAACAGCAGCAGAGACATAGGGAACAGAGAATAAGGGAATAAGGGAGTAAGTTTTTTCCTTAACCATGCTCCCATTCCTGCATTTTTATGGCAGCAAGTGACAGGATGTCCCTAAACCTTCAGTCCTTTCACCATCTGCTGTACATTCCATACATGTGGCACTCTGAGGACATTCAGGATCATTCAGTAACCAAATTCCACAGGAAAAACAGTACTGTTGGTTCTGGCAGAGCAGTGAACTTGAACAGTGATCCCTCAAATGGGATACACTGGCTAATAGTAAATCATGATTGGAGACACTGCTGCTCTTTGCCAAAATGCCAGGAACTCGATTCAGGGCTGCTACAAGTGGTGATTCTCCCCCACTATCAGGAGATCCCACCTGGAATACCCTGCACAGCTCTGGGGCCCCCAACATAAGAAGGACATGGAAGTGTTGGGGCAAGTGCAGAGATCATGGAGTTGCTGAGGGGACTGGAGCATCTCCCCGTGGAGACAGGCTGGGAGAGTGGGGGCTGTTCAGACTGGAGAGGAGAGTGTTGTGTGGAGACCTCACAGCACCTTCCAGGAGTTCCAGGGGCTTACAAGGAAGCTGGAGAGGGACTGTTCATCAGGAACTGCAGTGACAGGGCAAGGGGAGTGGGTTCAGACTAAAAGAGGGCAAATGTAGGTTAGAAATTGGGAAGGAGTCCTTCCCTGTGAGGGCAGGCAGGCCCTGGCACAGGGTGCCCAGAGAAGCTGTGGCTGCCCCATCCCTGGGTTGCTGGAAGGTGGTTGGCACTGGATGGGCTTTAAGGTCCCTCCAACCCAAACCATTCCATGATTCTACTGCAGAAGTGTGACTTTGTGAGTGGCCTGCAGGCCTCCCCACACTTACAGGGTAAATAATACTGCAGAGCCTCTCAAAGATGAACACTGGAGTCCTGTAGTCGTCGAGGCTGTAACGCTTGGCAGTTTCTATACACACTGCCATGAAGGCTTTGGTCTCAGATTCTGTGCCTGCCAAGGAAAGGAAGCATTAAAATGGACACAGGAATCAGTCTGGGGGGGTCTCTTTAGACTCAGCACACACAGTAAATCCTTCTGCAATGAGCCCCACACTCTGGTGCTCTTCCTTTGCATATCCACTCCATAAAAGATGAAAGGCTGTTTATTGGGATGGTTATTACTAAGGAAAGCCTTTACATGGCTGGGCTGCAGTAAAACAGTCTCATAAAAAGGAGGAGGCTTAAATTCCTGAAAAATAAGAGATAACTAGGAGTGTAATTTATCTTTTCTGTGCCAAAAGGAAACACTGGAAGCCATAAAGACCCCTCAGTACAGCAGCCATTTAAGAAATTGCTCTTTGTGTGGCTGCAACAATGTGCTTTTTCATCTTGGTTGACCCAGACTCCGGATTTACGGAACAGAGGCGCTTTTACCTGTTGTCATATCCTCCAGCATCTCCAGCAGCATGTCCTGGGTTTCGTCAATCAGCTTTGTCCTCTGCACCACCAGCTTCCTCAGGCACAGGTACCCGTTGAGGACGGTGCCCACGAGGCGGCTCTTGAAGTGCCGTTTGATGGACTCCACCTCCACGAAGGAGGAGAGGAGACCTAGGAAGCAAAGAAAACCCAGCAAGTGGGAGACAATTTGATTTGAATTCTAAATGTCATGGCAGCAAACTGGGCACAAGATCATAAAAATGGCTTGTTCCAGCTCCCACTACCCTGTGGTTTAAAGCTCCAGTCAACAGAATGGTTGGAGGCAAAACCCTCAGCCTGGGAGAAGCGTCTTGGAAATTATAATCCAAGGAAGGAGAGTCTTGGGAATGAGGCAAGGGTCTAAGGAGCTAAGTGCTCCATATAAAATTCTGCACACTTTGGCATTTTTCTGTTGCAAGGTATTTCAAAAGCAGATGATTGCCCCTCTCCCAGCACTTAAGTGAGCTCTGATGATGTGCCATGACTGATCAATGACATCACCAAACTGGCCACTCCTGTAATAAAGCAAAGAATCAGCAAACACTCAGATTCTTTCCCATGACACACTGATCAACATGCTGCTTCTTGCAAGAAGCCAGGCTTTTAAGAATTAGCCTACTAATATCTGAAGAATGTGAAACGAGGATATAAAAAAGAATGACCTCGTTAATGAGGTATTTCCATCTCCAACAAATTTCTGAAAAAAGTATACACCCTAGAAGATTAAAAAAAATCCTTCCATGGAATAGGAGGGTAGCAAGAACAGGTAGGAATAAAGCAGCAGGGTTTACCATGGTCCCAGGGGTTGTACTGGATAATAAAGTGAAATGATGAAGTTTGCTTAGTATGTTACCACAGTCCAACTAAAAACTCAACCTGACCACAAAAAAATATGGAAAAATCCAATTAGAGACAAAGTGCTAAACTGATGGCAAAAATCCAGTGCTGACAACTGCAACACAGTGAATCACATCTCTCTGAAATTCTGCTACATGTTGTTACAGAACAAGGATCACCCCATCCCTAATCCTGCTGCAGGACTTGTGCTGGTGCCACCAAATACCTGTGAGACTCTTCAAGGCATAGCCCTGCTGCAAATCAGTGCTGAGTGTGGCTTCCTCCAAGGCAAGCAAACGAGCTATTTCCTGAAAACAATTAACATCATTGTTAATAGAAATCAGGGCAAGAAACTGCAATGCCAGTAACGATTGGTGAGTGTCTAACAGAGGGGGCAAAGGAAGCCAGCACAGCAACAGAGCCAGCCACAGGGAAGGCAGAATTGCAACACAGCACTGGGGAGGGAAGGGGATGAGGAGGGAAAACTACCCCAAATATCCTCCTCATCTCCCTGCACCTACCTCCTACCCCTGCTTGGCTCTGGTGGCCTCTGTGATGGCCTCAAGGCCACCACTGACATGGAGAATGTCACCTGCCTCTTTGGAGTGCCCCAGGGATCCCCACCACTGTGAATACTGCAAACTAAATGTGCTGCTTCTCCAACAGGCTGCAAGTCCCACTCCAGGAATGGCAGCACACCTAATGCTCCCCTGTCTTTAAAGGCTTCTGGAGTGCAGCCTGAAAGCTGGACAGCAGCTTCCAGCTCAGACCTGGTGCCAAGAAGTGCAGCAATATTGACACCCCTCAGTTCCTTAGAGTGCTGAGGGATTCTAAAGGTGGGGCTAAACCCACTGTGGCTCCTTCTGTTCAGAGATAACAGCACCGAGGAGTGAACTCCATAAGCCTGGCAGGATCAGTGACAGGGCACTGAACAAAGAGATGGAGATCTTAAAGCAAAAAAGCCAAACTAGCAGGTCAGTTCCTCCACACAAGTCCATACCTTGGTGATGAGGCTGCCAATGTAGGGCAGAACCCCCCTGGCTGCCAGGTAGACCTTCCAGTGGGCAGGTTTGATGAGTTTCTGGTACAGGGCCAGGTACTCAGCAGCACATTCACCAGCAATGCTCAGCTCATCCAGGTAGCTGGGAAAGAGAAACACAAGCTGACAACCATGTCACAGTAACAAGGGGCATTCCAGCTTAAGGACATTGTGGAAAGAGAGAAAAAGCCTCCAGATATTCATCCTCCTTGCTGCCCTTGCTAACAGCATCACTGACAGTCATTACTTGCTGGATAAATTGGTATTTTGTCCCAAAAAGGGAGTTCCTCAGCATCAGCTGGGCTAAGTTATGTCACAGGAGTTGGAGGAGAGTTCACCCTATTCTTTTGGTGTCCATGAGGCAGGGGAAATGTTGTCCAAACAGTTGAACACCATCTGCTTAACTCTGGAGGAAGTACAGAATTGCACTAGTAGCAAAAATAAAAAGATCTCCCTATATCTGTACCCTCCCAGCTAATTAGTCTTAAAATCCAGCTCTAAAAGACCTGTGAACCCGAGGCATACAAGGGAGAGGCCTGAGAAAAGCTGGAAGAAGGGAAAAGGTTCTCCTGGGAATTAGAGCAGACCAATCCTGGAGAGCCAAGGGTGGCAGCAGAGCCCTACCTGGTGAGGAGGTCGAGGACCTGCTGCTTTCGGCTGGGGATGGTGGCCAGAGCCTCCACGATGGTGCAGGCAGCCTGCCTGGCAGCCTGGGTGGCAGGAGTGAACAGCACCTGGGGCAAGGGCAGACCACAGCAGTTTGGTGTGCTCACAGAAACCACTGGCAGCTTATCAGAAATGATTAGGGCCGTTCGGTGAGCTGGGGGCAGCGTTTTCTTGTTCCATAAACACTTGATTGTAGCACCGAAATGTTTTAATGAAGCATTGTATGGGTGACGTGCTAATCCACACACACAAAATCAAACACTTCTGCCCGGGACCCTCCAAAATGCAGCTGGTTAAGCAGGGAGGAGCACTGTGGCAAGGTTCACGTTTTAGGAACATGCAGACTTGCAGAGCAGTGTTTGATGTAGTTATTTTTAAGGGAAAAAGAAGCTGCAATGCTGACTTGGAATTAGAGGCAGTGAGTTACAGCCTCACCAAAGAGCCCTGCACAGGATCTGCAGCAAAACCACCACTCTGCCTGTCAGCTCTGCCCACTGGAGCTCTCAGGCACATTTACCTGTCTCAGCCAATTGTTGTGCCCAAGCTTGAGATCCAGAGGGCAGGTTCTCTTCCCACGGCGGCTCATGAACTGTTTCCACTTCCAGACGTATTTCTCTGACAAGTAGAGCTGGTGAAGCTCAGCTTTGCTGGGAGATTTCCCGTTGGCATCCACACCTGCAGCATTGAGCACAGCCCAAGAGAACTGTCAGCAGCTATCAGCTGCAAACTGTTAGGACTGTCATAATTCCTATCAAACTTCCAGGGTAATTTTGTCTTATTGGAACTCTCCGAACTCCAGCTGGGAGGCTGAGTGGCTTCCCATCTCTTTCTGCTGCCAGTTTCAGTGCTGTGTGCAGCCATGCTCAATTCCAAGCCAGATACAAATCCCAGGGCCTCTCAGGGAATTCAACCAGCCTTCCAGCTGGCTGGTGTCAATTTAAATATGCAACAAGTTTCATTTTTTACATTTCCCTGACTGTCTTCAGGCACAGAACAGTTTCTGCTTAGGGTCTGAGCAACACAGCCTGGAAAAGCCAGTGCTACAACCCCTGAGGATTACACAGATCCATGTGAAGATGGCAGCAGATGTCACGGGGCAGAAGCCAACACAACTCCACAGAAGTTAAATTAAACCTGGAGGGACACACATGTTCCTTCCCAAAAGTGAAGAGTTAAAAGCACAGAACTACCTCTGGCAGGGAGGCACTTTTTCCAAGCTTCATAGGACGCTTTGGGGTCCCTCTTGAGCCACAGCTGAGCTTGTGCATGGATTTCATTGCTGTAAGGCTTCACAGTGGTGAGAGCATCCACAGGCACATCCTAATAAATAAAAGAGCTCTGTGATTCTTCAGAAAACTGTTCCCAAAGTGTAACTTCCTGCAGGTGAATCCCTGGGGCTGTGCCATGAGGAGGTAAATGCAGCTCTGGACAACAGCAGGGTCTGTTAATGATAACTAAGAGATGCCCCATTCCAGTTCCTACTGCAATATCAGTAAACCCATCTCTGACATGCACCTGTGATTACCAGCCAGCCAGATCACAGCAAAAACATACCTCCTCTCTTGCAAATCTTATCCCAAACTACAATCAAAAAGCAGCCAATGAATATATTTTTATCAGAACTGTAGCTCTGCATTCAAAAAACCTGAGTGAAGAGTACTTGATTCTATCAAATTCAGGTACTTGGTTCTACAGAGCTGTTGAAAGCACCAAAACCCAGGCCAAAATAACCAAGTTGTAGCTCTTTTCCCAGACTTGTCTCAGATTTGAGGGGAAAAAAGCAAAGCCTCTAAGGAGACAGCAGTGGTCAAAGTCAGCAAAACGCAGTAAAAACCAGAAAGCTGCCACCTGTAATTTCCAGTCTGCAAAGCCAAGAGTCACAGGGCTCGTGCTTCCCTAGTGACCATGACCAGGAAAAGCAAGCCCTGGCCTCCTCCCACAGTAATTAATCATTGAGATCAGTGCCAGACTTTAATCAGCAAATTCTCAGCTGCTTTGCTCAGCAGAACCTTGTTTTTCTTGCTGGTTGGAGCAGGTGGTTTGATGAGCTTCTGGAGAATGCGCAGGCACATGAGGGTGATATTTTCAACAACCACTGGAGTCTTGATGTTCACTGCCATGAGGAAGAGGCTGAGAGCTGAAAGACAGACAGAAATGTTCATTCCACTCTGAGATGTGCACATAGTTCCCACCCCTACAGCTCTATACAGCACATTAAAGGGGTTTGGAGTCAGAAATCTCACTGCAGTGCCCGGCCCTGGGCACAGCACCTTGCCCAGAGGTCACCTGGACTCACCACAGCGCAGCCGGAGCTCCCAGCAACTGTCCTCCTTGGAGATGGAATCTGTGAGCAGCAGCATTTCATACTGGAGGCTGCTGGCCTGCAACACACACACAGACACGTGTTCCAAGGGCTGGTCATGCCCCAGCCCTTTCTGCCCTCTGAGATGGGAAAAACACAGGTCCAAACACATGGATCTAAGTAAATTTAATCCCAGGCACCTTTGGGGTGACTGGTAACCTGTCTGAGAGCTGCAGGGAACAGCCAAGACAGAGAAAACTCCCTGAGGAAACTCAGCCTTGTACCTAATCATGCAATTCTGTGCTTTACTCCGACATTTATCTTGTTTCCTATCAAGACTCAAATTTTTTTCTAACAAACAGACCATAAGAGAGAAGAAGCAATGATTGGAACACACCAGCAGTGCAGAGGGGCAGAAAAAAGAAACAGGACAACACCGGAGTGTCTCACCAAGTCTGGATTTGCCCAGTGTCCCTTCAGAGCCGCAAAAACCTTCCCAATGATTAAGTCATTCATCTGCTGTGTGGCCTCTGGATTGTCCCTGATTCCAGAAGCAGAAAGAGAACACTGTTATGCTGTGCTTGCCCCAAACACCAAAAGCTCCTGGCACTGCAGCTCAGCTGCTAAGAGATGCCCAAGGAGCTGCAGTCTGACCTGCTGCTGTAAAACCCACCCACGGCAGGCGGTCGGGGCTAGGTGATCCCCGAGTCCCTTCCAACCCAAACCAGCCCACGATTGCACGGTTCTAAGCTACTCCTGGTGCACATCCAGGGCGGAGTTTCTGCAGGGGCTGCCGCAGCTCTAACCTGGTGAGAAGGCACATGAGCTGCCGCACCTCCTCCCGCATCGTGGCGGCGCCGCGGCGCAGGTTGTAGTCGAAGAGCTCGCGGATGAGCCCCTGGGACACGAGGATGTGCCTGATGGCGGAGTTGGTGGCCAGGGCCCGCAGCAGGGTGATGCAGTGCTCCGTGACGGCCGAGGCGCAGCCGTAGCACTTGGTGGACGAGGTGTGGCCGCAGCCCAGCACGGACAGGGCACGGTACTGGCTGGCGGTGAAGGTGGGCTGCACCGCGCTCCGCGACGACTTGGTGGCCGCCTCTCGCTGCTGGAGGTCGTATTCCAGGAGCTCCTTCCGAGAGGCAAACACTTTCTGGGAAGACAGGGAAGGAGTTGTGGCAGAGGTGAGGCAGCACGGCGTTGCTGAGGCCATTCGTGGGTTATTCTCACTGTGTGTTTGGTGGAGGAAGGTTTTGGAGGAAGGGCCTCCAAACCTGAAATCCCTCCTGGCAATGGTAGACTTGGGAAATCTGCTGGAAATCAGCCTGACTCCCTGTCATCTGTCCTGTTGTCTACATGACATGCAGTGTAACACTGGAAATGTGATAAATCCAGCACTAATGGTAACCCCAGCTTTTAGAGGTGATCATTTCATTATTTCCCTGAAAATACACAGCTGACCGACTGTTGTTACCGATCATTAAATGCAGACTGGCAACATCCTGCCTTCTATTTCTGAGTAGCTCATGACCCAAATTCAAATCAAAGCACATCATACCTGGATGATTTTGGAAAGTTCATCGAAAGAGTTCTTGCAGTCACCACAATACTCCTGGGCTAACTGGAGTATGTACCTGTTCACACTGGCTGAGGTAGAACTTATCCCTCCACTGCTCCCAGACTCATCCTGGAACAGAAGGGGAAACAAAAAGGGACTGATATGTGGAGGCTACACACAAAAATGACTACTGCAGAGCAGCACCTGGAGCAAGGACCTTTGGGCGCCTTTGGCAGTGGAAAGGCCAGTGTGGCACCAGCCTGGAGGGCTGTGCAAGCTGCACCTGTCCCTTGTTACCTGGGGCTTTTCGGGAGCTGCCTCATTCACTTTACACAGCAGGTTTTCCAGCTGTGGTCGGTGTCCCATGAGCTGGTGATACACCCTGTCAGCCTTGTCCAGGAGAGTGTTGATATTTGTTACTGCCTAAGAAGAAAAAAAGGGAAAAGAAAGTCTTATTTTGAGATGCAATTTTTAATTCTACAGAGCTACAACCAGCAAACTGCAACTGTCTCTTCTGCCTTTCTCTGGGAAAAACAAGAATAGATGGTGACCCTGCACCCTGCCATGAGAACCACTCTGCTGTCACTACCCTGAGCACACCAATCCTGTGGGACAGGACACACAGTGCAATGGGCTCTCCATTCCTTCGCAGGGCTGCTCAAGCAAACGGCATAACCCAAATTCACCCCCTTTTACAGCAAGGCAAAGACATGCAATGCTAGAGGGTTTGTGAGTGAAGCACTGAGTGGTGGAGCAAGAGAGCAAAGAAGGAATGCAACAGTCAGTGAGGAGCCTTGAAGGGGCGCTGCTTCTCATGGTGCTCCAAGAGGGATGGATGGACCTGTGATGTCCCCACACTGCTGTGCTGGCCAGGAGCTCCAGCATTTCACTAAGGAACCTGCCCTCAGCCTCACCTTCTTTCGATCCTCCTCGTTCTCGATGGGATCCACTGCACAGCAGGGCTTGGCGTAGAGCATGAAGTCAAAGCGGGCGTATTTACAGAACCCACAGGCATTGCACAGGAAGGGATCCTTCTCGTCGTAATTAATGGATCTGAAAGGCAAGCCAGAAGGGTCCAAACATGCAGCTTAAGGTAACTGAGGCAATAAACTCGGCTCTGAACAGACTCAGGGAAAAGAAATGGGTGATTCTTAATACATCTCAGTGACCAAACTGCCCTGGGGAAGTGAAATACATGAGGCACACCAGAATCAAAACCTACAAATCGGGCAACATAAAAATCCTGACAGCAGTGCCACATTCTGGCTGGAAAAAGCAGAAACAGATGTTTGTTCCTAACAATTCTACAGTAATTTCCAGTAGAATGTCAGTCTGGGGCACTGTGTCCTTTAAGAGAGCACAGATAAAAAGAGCTGGTTTGGTTTGTAAGGTCTGGGCTTTCAATGCTTTCACTGCCTACCCTGTTGCAGTGGGACTGGCTGCAGCATAATTATCCCTCCACAGAGCAGAGCAGCAGGACACAGACTGATCTATAGCTGCCATAACCCAGGAAAGGATGTGGAAACCTTTCCAAACACCAGCAATCACCTGCTCTATGGAACGAAGTCACTAAACACCTTAAATCCCATGAGAATTAGAATATGGGATAACAGGAAGGGGAGGAGAGATATCAGATAAGGAGACAAAACTGACAAAAGAGAAGGATTTCTAACTCTGTAGTGGAAGTGTGAATAGAACACTGTAAATTATCCCTAAGCCTGCTCTGAATGAGGAGAGCACAACAAAAGCCCTGAATAGCACTGTCTGTCCAGCACTGAGCCAGGGATCCCGAGGGGAACCCCCTGCAATCCTCCAGCTGTACTCCAGCCTCACATCCAGGCAGGCCAAAAATAACCCCCTCCTGGGAATTCTCTGCTTTGAACTTCCGAGGCCTTGACCTGAAACTTCCACGCTCCCCCAGTATTGTGGCATCAGGTTCCTTTTGTTAGTCTGTATTAACATTAAATCCCTGTAAGCCTGTTTTATACTTCCCCACTAATTTGATTGTGTGCTTGTATTAACCAGAGTCGTGGATTTAAATAGCAGGGAGGGTTTTTGTCGAGCATCCAGCAGTGGCACCAGGGCTCTGGCGAGGGCAGGAAGGGGGGACACACACCTGCACTTGTGGCACTGGTACACGTTTTCCCCACAGTTGCCACAGACGCCCGGGTTGGCCGGGACGGACGCGCTGCACCGCGGGCACTGCAGGGTCTCGGTGGACGCCTGGTAGTTCTCGTAGAAATCAGCGAATTCAATCATCAGGTTGGAGGCCACGATGGGCAGGGGAAGGTCGATCTTCACCTCCGTCTGGCCCGGGGTCAGCTGCACTTTCTTAGCTTTGTGCCAACGAGCCGGCCTGGAAAAAGGGAAGGGAGCGTTGTGGTTTTGCAGGGAGAAGTTCCCTCCACGCCCACGTGCGAAGAGAAGCCAAATGGAACCGTCTCGGCTCCAAATCTACTTTAAAAGGGATGAATGGAGAGCAGTTCTAGGACTCGTTTCCTCAGCTTCTGTATTGACATGATATGTAGCCAGAAATACATTTTAAGCCTTTATCCTCTTCATAGAGAGAGACTGTTTGGGATTAAAGAGCTGTTGATGCCTCATGGAAAAACTTTAATTCTACAGACATTTTCTAGGGATTTTCACCTCCATTTTTTTATTAGTAAGGACATTTGCATGAAAACAGGATATTTATTTCTTAAAGATCTCATCTGCTCCCACTGCTTATTCTCAACCTGAAGTCAGAATCCTCTCTTTGTGACATCATAATCCTCTCCACAGCAGCCACTTGTGATGTCACAGAGGATTAAGACTTCAAATAAGCAATAAGTGGCAGGCACCGATTAATCCCTAAGCCAGAGAGATCTGATTCTGGTGAGAACATCTCGAGAAGTAAGAAGGGAAAGCACATAAGCAGGACTGGCTCCAGACTGAGCAGTGTGTTGAAAAGGAGCCATTTTTGGTGGGTAAAGCAGAGCTGAGAGTGACACCTTCCAACTTCCAATTTTAATTCCCCTCTATGGCTTCAAACAACAATGTGAACACTTTTGGCACTCCTGGACATGCTGCAAGGTCCAAATCCATTCTGGAGTCAAACTATACAACAATTTCATAGGCATTTAGGTGCTTAAAACTGAGCCTGTACAAAGTTGGAATCCACAAATTTTGTAGGCATTTTCAAGCTTCAGAGGATCTTTTTTCAACAATTGTAGGAGACTCAGAACAATCCTACCCAATGTGGGCTGAGAGTGATGAGGAATAATGTATGGAACCTTAGGAAAAACAAGAGGCCAAAGGCACCTCAATGGGAATCATAATGCCAAGTTCAGAGGTTGCACACAAAACTGTGGATGAACATACTTGTTCTTCAGCTCCACTATGGCCTGGACTGTCCTGTTGTTGTAGTAGAGGTTGATGGTTCGGACCATTTTGGTCCGTTTGAGGTCTCCAATCTTCACTGTCACCTTGCTGATGGTGTGGCTGCCGATGAGCTTCACCACCTGCTGCGTGGTCGTGTACCGTGTGTCCACTTTGATGGAGGAGAGCTTGATGTACTGAGGGGACAAGGACACACTGACAATATGAGACCATCCCCAAAACCTCAGCAACACAGCAAATCCCATTCCCTGGGTTCCCTGCCATTGGAAAGGAGGCAAAAACAGCAGTCACTGCTGCTGTCATGCAGGATGGATGGAGCTGTGCCAGGGCAGGGTTAGGTTGGATCTCAGGGAAAGGCTTTTCTCCCAGAGGGTGGTGGGCACTGACCAGGCTCCCCAGGGCTGCCAGAGCTCCAGGAGGGTTTGGACATCACTCAGGGACAGGGTGGGATCACTGGGGGGTCTGTGCATGGCCAGGGGTTGGACTGGATGGCCCCTGTGGGCCCTTTCCCCCTCAGGATATTCCCTGAGTGCCTGACCCATGGTTACTCACACAGAAGGGCACCTCCGGGTTGTTGCACACAAGGCAAGGATCACTCTCCAGGTAATAGCCATCGAACTCCACGAGCCCAGACAGTGTGCTGGAAGGAGGGGAACAACACTGATATGTGCAATTGGGCACTTGCTGTGTTTGAAACACAAGCCATTCAATCAGAATTGCTTTGGTTTCCCTCCAGGCCCCAGTCCCAGCTGTGTTACAGTGTAAATCACACTGAAAATCAGTGGTTTTCACAGGGCAGCATTTCTGGTGCAATTACTGACTGCCAAGGTAGGGCCAAGAACACAACACTTAATTCTGCAGATCTCTATTCTCCACTTGGCCCTAATATTTTATAACATTCACTGACAATGACAGCAAAAAAGCTGAAGCCAAGCTCTGCTGCTGGGGCACAGAATGTCACATTTTCCCTCTGGCAGGAAGGAGTCTGCTGTTCTGCCAAGCCCAGCTGCAGCAGAGGTGGAATCCCAGCAGGGCTGCACCACCATTCCATTAGCAGAGCTCTGTATTCCCCATGGATCACAGCTCCTTAGGGATGTGGATCAAAGGCAGAAGGGACTCACTTGTAAATGTTGGAGTTGGGGTGGTTGGTGAGAATGTGGTTTTGAGTGCGGAGAATCTCCACGGCCTTTTGGGAATATTCCTTCAGCTGAAACACAAGCACTGTCACCTCAACAGGGTTTTATTATTACTACAAAGACACAAATATTCCTGGGCCCCCAGAAGATGCACACACTACACCCACAGGGACTGATGTGGTTAAATCATTACCCAGGAACGTCACAGATCCTAAAATGAGACTTTTACCACAGTAACAGTGCTGTTTGTCAGCCAGTCACTGCCAAGGCCTGCCAAGATTTGAAGAGCATTCATATTTAAACACACACATTCAAGTATCAGTAAGTCTAAACTATTTGTGCTCAAACCCACTGGTCTCCTAAGAAATGCTACTCCTTTCTTTGCTCAAAAATTGTGGTTACTAAAGATTTCTAGGAGTTGCAATATCAAAAATCTATAAATTGGAGCTGACACACAAATGTATTTTCCCACAAAGGCTTCATGAGGGAATGAAGTTTTCTTCTCAATAAATAAAAAACCCACCAACACCATTTTCATCCCCAGAACGCCAAAAACACCGAAGAAATAGGAAAAAAAACCCCACAGCCCCCAATTTTTTAAGGATCCTGCCTTTTCTAACATTCAAATTTCAGGAACAAAAAAAACTTCTACCAGAAGCTCTTCTGACAGAAAATCTATCCCAGCTGTATCACAAATAACATCAACATAATTCCGGTGAATTACATATGGAATTTGGCACTTGCTGTGTTTGAAACACAAGCCCATGAATTCTGGGATGCTGCTGCTCCTTTCTGGAATGCCACTGTACCTTTTTCTCAGTCTGCTGTGTTTTCAGGGAGAAGTATCCCAGGAGATCTACAAACTGGGCAGCCTTTCTCCCATAGGCTGGAAGTTCTGGCCAGATTGACCACATGAGATCCAAGAGCAATTCCTGCTGAGACTTGTTGGAGTTCCTGTGGAATGGATTACAGATAATCAGGCTCCTGAAGATGGATGGATGGATAACATGGCACACCATCCTGGGCAGAAGGGAAACACAAGCTACAGTTCACCAAACTTGGGAATTATTATCTTGCTGTACAGCAGAGTTCACAAGAGTCAAAGCCCATCATTCCCTGAAACCAGCTCTTTTCTAGCCCTCCAAAATGACAGCAGCTCTCTGGCAACAACTGAATTGAGTTCTGAAGGAGGTCAGCACTTTGAAGTGTGTCTTTCCCTACATAACTCCCACCTTTTTACCTGTGTGAGTCTGCCATCTGCCTCAGAGATCCACCTGCCCACAAACACCTCCCCCTGTACACGTGAGGAGTCGCATTTTGCAGACAGAACAAAATGCTTTTTGCGGAAGACAACTCAAATTGATCACGAATAAGCCACAAATTCACCATCCAGCCCCAATAACTGCAGAATAGTGAGAGCAATCCCAGGGGAGACAACCACTCCAGCTTCCTTCAGCAGAGAGGCCGAAGCAGGGGCTCTTAGCCCAGGGCAGAGCTGAGCCTGCCAAGGCCAGGCTGCCCCCAGCTCACCTGTAGATGTGCAGGGCCAGGCAGTGGGCCTGCCACCTCACTGAGGACGAGTTGGATTCCAGCAGGAAGCAGCGCAGGAACTGGATGAGGGTCTCCTTGTCAGCAAACTTGTTGAGCTGGTTCACCAGAGCTGTGCACAGCTGGTCCTCCTGACTGCCTGAACCCTCACCTAGGGGCACAAGGAACATTCCAGAAGCAGCATCTCACAGTTAGGCCACCTTCCTATTTTATACATCACAAAGTGAGGATAATGGGAGACAAATTGCTGTGTTTCAGGTATCGAGCAAGTTTAACATTCCCTTCTTTTTCAAAAATATAACCTAATTCTCCTGACTAACAGCAAAAACTGCTGGAAAACTTGCCAGGAAGGACGTGAGAAATGTGCTGCACATCATGATAAAAAGGATTGACCATGAGGCACTAAAGAGACTCTCAGAGAACCATCTGATAGTGAAAGCCAAAATGGTTCCTTGAAGAAAAGCCAAGGGAGAATTTATGCCCATGACTTTTATAGAAAAGCTTAATTACTTTCCCAGGACTATGGATATTCATTAAGCAGCAGCCCTGGCTCCAAGAGAGCTTCCAAGGCAGCCAGAGGAAACAAGTCTGAACACAATCACTGAAGAGCAGAGCTAACTGGGTGTGCATCTCCAGGACTTGTTTTAATCCTCGTGAGCATTTCAGCCTCTTGCAACCCAGGACAGGCAAGTTAAGTGGGAGCTACTCCATCATTAGATGAAGTAACTTCCATTAGACAACTTCAAGCCCACTCAAGTCAATAACACAGCATGTTTGGGATGTCCTCAACACTTAATTTCAGCCCCAGCTCTTGGGCACATGGATTCATCTCTGCCCCTTTGCCACCTACACGTGGTGAAAGTGCCCTTCTCTCCTCATCGTTGCTCTGGCCTGTGAGTGCCACAATCCACGACCCTTTCCCAGCAGTGGGATTTATCACCATGAGACAAAGCAGCTGCCTCTGAACAGAACCAGAAAGGCTGGCAGGAGCAGACTTCCCCCCAACCCCACCACAGCACAGGGCCCAGGTGCAGCTCACCCTCCCGCTCCTTTTCCTTCTCCTCTTTCTTGCTCTTCTTAGTGGAGGATTTGCTCTGTGCTGCTGCCTGCCCAGAGCCTGATGCTGCAGGAGCAGAGGTGGAAGAGGTGCTTGATGATCCAGAGGATGAAGCCACAGACAGCACTTTACTGCCACACAGAGCACAAGACAACAGCTGCAGGAGCACTGGAGACACTCCTTCATCCACCAGGAAGCTGACTTGGAGCAGGAAATAGAGAACCGCTGCGGGGGAGAGAGGAAAACACCTGAATCCTACAATCATGGAATAACCTGAGCTGGAAGGGACCCCCAAGGAGCATCCAGTCCAACTCCTGGCCCTGCACAGGCACCCCAACAATCCCACCCTGTCCCTGAGTGTTGTCCAAACACTCCTGGAGTTCTGGCAGCCTTGGGGCCATGCCCACTGCCCTGGGGAGCCTGGTCAGTGCCCACCACCCTTTGGGAGAAGAACCTTTTCCTGATTTCCAACTTAACCCTCCCCTGGCACAGCTTTGTGCCAGTAAAGCCTGAATTGAAAAACAAAAAAGAACCTTCCTGTCCCTACACGAGAGAAGCCTAACACTGGGGTACACCAAGGGAAAGTGGTTAACCCCAAATTACACTCTGGAATAATGGCAGCACAAGGAAGAGAACACAGACCTCCTGTTCCTGTAACATATCTGTTACACCACACTGTGCTCTTTAGCCAAGGACCAGGAGCAATTAGGGCACTGGGATAATTAATACAGGAAGCAGTTCAGCCCTACTCAAAACTCAGCTGTGTCTCCCCTTCTGTGCTGAGCTGCACCAGCTGAGATGTTCTTGGTTCAAACCATAACACCAAAGTCTCCCCCTGCTCCCTCAGATACCCCAAACAGAACCCACAGTCACCTTCAGCTCCAACACCCCCACACAGAACTCACAGTCACCTTCAGCTCCAACACCCCCACACAGAACTCACAGTCACCTTCAGCTCCAACACCCCCAGACAGAACTCACAGTCACCTTTAGCTCCAATACCCCAGACAGAACTCACAGTCACCTTCAGCTCCAACACCCTAAGACAGAACTCACAGTCACCTTCAGCTCCAACACCCTAAGACAGAACTCACAGTCACCTTCAGCTCCAACACCCTAAGACAGAACTCACAGTCACCTTCAGCTCCAACACCCTAAGACAGAACTCAGTTACCTTCAGCTCCAACACCCTAAGACAGAACTCACAGTCACCTTCAGCTCCAATACCCCACGACAGAACTCACAGTCACCTTCAGCTCCAATACCCCACGACAGAACTCACAGTCACCTTCAGCTCCAATACCCCACGACAGAACTCACAGTCACCTTCAGCTCCAATACCCCACGACAGAACTCACAGTCACCTTCAGCTCCAATACCCCACGACAGAACTCACAGTCACCTTCAGCTCCAACACCCCCACACAGAACTCACAGTCACCTTTAGCTCCAATACCCCCAGACAGAACTCACAGTCATCCTTAATGCAGAACTTCTGCCAGTTCACCGTTCGCTGCGTGGCAATCTCTGCACAAGCCTTTAAATGCTCCATCTGGGAGGACAAAGAGACAGGGTCACACATCCCCTCAGCATTTCCTGGTTCCCTCCCAACCTTTCCCTTTTCCCTCACCAGGGAGATCAAGGTGTCGTACTGCAGGGCAGAGCCTGAGCTTGCCGTGACCACACTGGCTCTGAGGAAGATCCCCTGCTCTTCCAGGAGCTTTTTGATGCCACGAACGTGGGAGTCCAAGGTGTGCAGGTCTCGGAGCTGCCTGTATTTGTCCTTGGAGCCACAGATGAAGAGCAGGAGCTTGCGGACTTGGCGGCGCACGAACGGAGTCTGCTGGATCATCAGGTACTAGACAAAGAGCAGCCATGTCAGCACTGAACTCACCAGGGGGACACCTGGCCAACAAAAACGGGTGTTTTCTTCCAAAAAGAAAAGATATGGGAGACGGATTCACCAATCTGGCAGATTTATGGTACTTAGAGTCACCTGTAAGAAACACTGCACAGCAACACTGCAGCATCCTGAAATCACTGCTGAAAACCACTCCTTGTCATCTACAGCCTCAAATAAACAGCTAAACAAGCCTAACTAATAAATCCTAACTCATACTTGTGCAAATATAACTTATCTCAAGGAGGAAGCAAATCAAAGGAACTGAGAAGATAAATTCCAAATATCTACCTGATATTTTTAAGGACTAAGTACCAACAGCCAAGCATGATGTTGTATTGCACCACCTCACAGGAGGTTTTCTCTTTGAGCTTTGTCACAGCAAACACTGAGTTCAAGGAAACAACAGCAACCTCATTTTTCAAGTACGTTTTCCTGTTCAACAGGAGCAAAACAAATCCAAGGGGAATGAAAATCCGAGATGGATCTGAGACCAGTTCTGCAAAAGCTCATCCCTGCCATGAAAGAAATCACCACTGGAATTTTCTTCTAAAACCTGCAGGTGTATCATGTTCTCACCTCAGAGAGAAAGTAGAACCAGGAGTGATCAAAGATGGGAGGTGGGATGCGGGAGTTTGTGTCTGCAATCTTCTTGATCTGGTAGGGCAGGCGCAGCACCATCTCTGTCAGGAGCTGGGTGTAGGCCTCAAACACATCTGCAGCGTGGCCCTGGGGGCAGGAGCAGCCATCAGTCCCTCACACCCCAGCACTCAACACCCCCGCTGCTGTGGGGCCATGGCAAGTGACAGGGTGCACTTGTTGATTTTTGTAAGGAAACAAGCTTTTCTGCACCTTCCCCTTTGATGGGCAATTGATAGTTTAGGAACTGACAGTTTGGGGACTATGGCATTAGGAATCCCATTAATGAAAATGCCATACTCCTTAGGAGAAACATGCATTTAGGCTCTATCTTATTAAAGTAGGGATTTATTTCTTATTCTTCACTCATACAATATTTACTAATTAATGTTAACCTGGCTCATGGATTCAGAATCCTTTGCAGCCAAAAGAAACGCTCCCAGTTGATAAATAAAAACAGGCCAATAAACCTGCAGGAGGCCTTGAACTGAATGGCAACTGTGAGGATGCACTGAGCTAGTCTGGATTAATTAGGCATTTTAACTCAGGAGGCATTCTTATATTTAATTTGGGTTTTTCCACTGCACCTGTACATGCACCAAACCCCCAGGGAATCTCAGCATAAAGACACCACGGTGGGGGAACAAGTGTAGGATTTAGTGTGGAAATCACATCCACATCCTGCTCAGCTTCCCTGCCACAGGAAGTTCAGGGATTCTGCCTGCCCAGCCTGAGGAATCCCAAGCTGGAAAAGCCTCCCTTCAGGATTAACACTTCACCAAGGAGCAGCTCCTCAGAGCTCCTGGGGTAGGAGTACACCAAGGGCTACAGCGAGCTGGGCTGCTCTGGGACAGCTCTGAGCAATCCCAGTTGTAACTACTAAGGGAAAGGGTTTTGGTTGCACTACTCATGGAAAACTAGCTGTGCAAGGATGTCTTTAGCTGCTTCTGTGCAGCAGCCTTTGCTCCAGCTCGTGTAAAGCTCAGAGCACAGGGCAGGACTCACCTTCACGTACTGGCGGAGGAAGAAAGGGCTCATGTCGGGGGGAGAGGAAGTCGTGTGAGGTTTCAGGAGCTGGCTGGTGGCTACAGGCTCCTCATCGTTCTGCTGGCTCTTCCAGTACTCCAGCAAGGACTTCAGCACGTGCAGGCAGTAATCAACAGCACCAGAGCTCAGCAAGGCAGCAGCAGTGGCGCTGGAGATGAGGGAGGAAGACTGGGACAGAGAGGAGGTGGATCAGTAACACCCCTGAGAACCCCGAGTGGGAAGAGCTGTGAGCACTTGCTGACAGTGTGGATAAGAGAGCAGGTTTTGATGAAACTTTGCAGGCAGCTTTTAAGTTTGGGGTTTGTTTGAGGTTGGGGTTTTGGGTTTGTTTTTTTTTGTGTTTATGAAAAGCAACTCCAATATTTACAGAGACTCTTTTGAACAAGTGCTTAGTAAAGGAAAACAAATAAAATCTCCTCTTAAGTCTAATCTCCCCTCGACACATGTGCCAGAGGCCACTCTGTTATGGATTAGACGACTAGGGCTTTTTTCCCTTCTCTTTTTTTCCCCTTCTTTTTTATTTTTAAAGTTGGGATTTCTATTTGTTTATCTGGGATTTGGCCAGCTGGGCGTGAATCCTGGTCGAGAAAGAGACCCTGTTGCAGCTGCCGCTCACGGGCTCTGCTCCACCCAGGTATTGCTCCACCTGCATTGGGAGAGACGAGGAGCTTTGATTTCTGTGGGAAGCTCAAGTGAATAACAAAGGCTGGAGAAAAAGCTACTGTAAATAAAACTATTAAAGCAGCCCTGTAAATCCAAACAAACCCCACAGCTCATAAGCTCATTAAAATTTGATGCAGTTCAGACTAAATTTTTTAACCTCTATGCTTTTTTATTAATCTCCTTCCCACCACACATACTGCTTTTTATGCCTTATTACTGCACCTTTTAGCAACAAATATCTAAGGAATCCTCTTAGCGACTTTTACGTTGACACAGCAGCATATTGCTTTCCAATAATCACATTACAAATCCTCTTTAACCCCTTCAGCACTGGGGAGATGCAAGCAGAGAAAAGTGCCAGACCGTTTTAAATAACATCATTAATGTGCTGCCCTGAGCTCAGTCTGAAACCCTGCACAAAACAAGAGTCTTTACGTGGCTGTTTCCTCCAGTCTCAGTTTCAAAGACTTTTTTTCCACAAGAGCCAAGTAACAATTATAGATTTCTTATAAATTTTTCCAAAGTACTTTGAGATGTTTTCAGTTTTAGCCCTGTTACTTCAGTTGGCAGATTTTAGATCATCTATGATGAAAAAAAGACCCCCAAGCACATCATGGAATCCCAGGGTGGTTTGGGTTGAAGGGACCTCAAAGCCCATCCATGCCACCCCCTGCCATGGGCAGGGACACCTTCCCCTAGCCCAGGTTGCTCCAACGCAGCCTTGGACACTTCCAGGGATCCAGGGGCAGCCACAGCTTCTCTGGGCACCCTGTGCCAGGGCCTGCCCGCCCTCACAGGGAAGGATTCCTCAGTATATTTAACCTAAATTTCCCCTCTTTCAGTCTGACCCCATTCCTGGCCCTGTCACTCCAGTTCCTGGTGAACAGTCCCCCTCCAGCTCTCCTGTAGCCCCTTCAGACACTGGAAGGTGCTGTGAGGTCTCCACACAACCTTCCACTCTCCACGCTGAACAGCGCCAGCTCTCCCAGTCTGTGTCCACAGGGGAGGTGCTCCAGTCCCCTCAGCAACTTTGTGGCCTGCTCTGAACTTGCTCCAACCCTCCCATGTCCTTATGCTGAAGACCCCAGAGCTGTGCACAGTATTCCAGGGAGGATCTCAGGAGAGCAAAGTAGAGGATGAGAAAACCACACCCTGACAAAGCAGTTTGGAGAACATACCTCACAAATGGAAGTCTTGGATCCTGACTTGGTTCTGGACATGAACACACTGAGCAGCCTCATCACCACCAAGTGCACTTCGTTCACAGGAGAGCGCTCGTTTTTCTTGGACACATCCTGCAGGAACAGACACAGCCTGCTGGCCCAACCACAGAGCTGAGAGTGTCCCAAACCCCTCCAGTCCGGTGCCCTGATCCTCAGGAACTATTTCTAATTTAAAGCTGAAGCAGCGATACTACAAAAGCAACACAGATTACCCTCAACAGGAGGGTAAACAGTGGCCTGGCTGCCTTGCTACACGAAGGAGAAGTCACATATGTCCATCATACACTACTGATCGTGCCTGTTTGCAGAGTTTGATTCAAGCAAAACTAATTTTCCTGCTTGCTCATGCACGCTGGAACCAGGAAACAGTGAGAGTTCTACTCATGTCATTTTCTGCCTTATGTGGAGTAGTAAAGCAAGAGGAATAAACTGCCTGAACACACCCACACAGCAGTTTTTGTGAGAGTCCCAAGCATTTAATTCCTCCCTGGAAAGAAACCCTGTCTAGAAGGAGCAAACTCAGCCCATGTGCACACGCTCCAGTTTACCTTTTTGTCCATGCCCAGCTCTGCAATCAGCTGGGACAGAAGGTTATCCAAAGCTCCCTTGTCTTTCTCATCATCTCCATCTAGGTCTGTTGTGAGCATCAGAATAACCTGGGAATAAAAGTCAGAGAGTTATTAGAAGGCAGGTTCCATGTTTTCAAGATAAATAAATCATCTTCCACCAAAACAGCACAGATTTTATCTTGATCAATCTATGTTCTTTCCTGAAATCTGCCTGAGACATCTCACCCTAATTTGAACATAAACACAAAAGACCTTTCCAAATACATCAGAGTTGAAGGATTTGAGCCCTGAGGATCATCAGCTGGAAAGTCACACTGAGAAAGGCTACAAAAATGCAGCAAAACTCTATGGGTAAGGAATGCTGTGCAACAGATGGAACACTCTCAAGATGGACCCACAGCAGGGAAGAGAAAAGCACGTGCAAATAGAAAGCTGAATTATCAGTAGTGTTTGAGGCTGAACTCCTGGCCCTCCTCACTCACCTGCATGTAAGGGATGGCCCGGACGCCCCCGACGTTCCTCAGCTGAGGTAAATTCTGCAGCAGCCTCTCCAGCAACATCAGTCGGACCATGTGCAGCCTGGGAAGTCAGAGCCAGGAATAAGGAACATCCCAAAACATCCCAGACCCAGCAGCATCTCCAACAGAGCAGCGTGATTTGCCACAAAAACCCCAAGGGCATCAAATCCTCCCTGAGAGGAGTGGACTCCCTCAGACTCCACCCGTGCCCAGCCTGGCCACCTGAAGAATCCAACTGGCTGGAAACACATCCTGCAATCAGCCCCACGCTGCCCTGCACAAGGGACTGAGCAGCTGCTCCCACAGCACGAAGCACTGCAGATGCTCCCAAAGTGCTCAGGACACTCGCACGTGCTTTTTTCCTAACAGTGAATTTCACCAGCTCCCAAGATTGCAGTGATTCCTGTTAGCTGGACTCATGCAGGGCTTTGTCATCACTTCACAGAGGCAGCAGTTTTGTGGGACACACACTGGGTAGGTGGACACTGAATAGGCTCCCCAGGGCAGTGGTCACGGCCCCAAGGCTGCCAGAGCTCTCAGGGACAGGGTGGCATTGTTGGGATGTCCTGTGCAGGACCAGCAGTTGAACTTTCTGATCCTTGTGGATCCCTCCTAACTCAGACTATTCCATGATTTTCCAAAGGCAGTTCGCTCTGGACTGTTTCTGACTTTCCATTTTCATTATCCCCCACTCCATGAATTCCAGCACCCGCACCCCTTCCTTTTACAGTGTCACCACAGAGCAGAGGTGTAATTCCCGAGGAGGAAAGCGAAGCCCCTCGCCTGTTGCTGGTGTGGACGTCCCCCTCAGCCTCCCCTTCCCCTTCGGAGCCCTCTCCCTCCTGCTGGCCCGTGGTGGTGCTGATGGCGCCGGTGCTGGAGCTGACGCTGCCCGGCCCCGCCGGGTGGCCCTCGGCCGTGGTGTCCCCGTAGGCACTGCTACGGCCAGACACTGGGAAAGACACAGAGGAACAGGGAAACACAGCGTCAGAGGCACGGAAGGTGCACCTGGGCTGCTTCACAGCAACCAGCAGAGCTGAGCTGTAAATAGGAATCGTGGTTCTAAGGAGATGGGGGGCTTTGGTTCACTTCACTGAGCTGTGTGAGAGTGTGAAGTTGCATCTGTAGAAATCTACACAGAAATCTTCACACTCCAGATTCATCTTTATGGCCCAAATTGAACAGGTCCCCCAGCAACTTAAACCCAGTCAGACAAGGTGTGGATGGGCAGTGCAGACAATTATTTCAATAGAAGTCTGTGATTATTTTACCTGGGTATCAGTCCCTTGCTAAAAAGAGAGAAATTAATACAATCCCATCCAAAGTTAACCAGCAGTACAGTGAATTCTCTCAGTCTTGCTCTAGGCTGCTGCTTTCTGAGAAGGCTCCAGAGAGACTCATAAGAGCCTTCAGTGTCTCAAGGGGCTCACAAAAATGAGGAAGAGGGACTTTCTGTATTGGCAGACTGTGACAGGACAAGGGGCAATGGATTTAAGCTGAAAGAGGGCAGGGTTAGATGAGATATTAGGAAGACATTCTTTACTCAGAGGGTGGTGAGTAAAGAACTGGCACAGGTTGCCCAGAGAAGCTGTGGCTCCCCATCCCTGGGAGTGTCCAAGGCCAGGTTGGACAGGGCTTGGAAGAGCAATGGAAGGTGTCCCTGCCCATGGCAAGGGGTGGCAAGAGATGAACTTTCAGGTCCCTCCAACCCAAACCATTCTGGGATTCCGTGTTCCTACAGGTCAGCAAAACCTGCTGCAGACTCCACACTCCTACAGAACCACAAAAAGCGAGGAAACCCTCGGTCTGTCCAACACTGTGGCAAAACCCACAGACCCACGGGTGGCTAGAACTGAGATCTCCCCTCTGCCGGGGACCACCCAGCCCCTCTCAGGGGGTGGCAGAGCGGAGCAGAGCAGGTGCAGCAGGAGCCACTCACCACTGTGCTCCCCGGCCACCGAGTCCACGGCGCTGCCGCCGCTCTCCGAGCCCACGCTCCCGCCGTGCTCCGCCGGCGACGTCCGCAGCGTCGAGCCGTCCGTGGCAGCCGTGCTGCCCTCGTCGTCAGACGCTGGAGCTAAGAGAATAAAGAGAGCTGTTACAAGTAAAAACACTGCCTGGAGAGAACTTCAAAAGACACACAAGCTACCGAAGGAAAGACGTGAATATCTGGCTTTGTTTAGCCGGGTTGAGTTTCAGGTATAAATGAAAAGGGAGCTCAGGGTGTCCATTGGTAAGTTTAACGTTGCTAAGAGTAGTGGAAGGGAGGTATCCTGAGAGGAAACCTCCTCATCAAACAGACAGGCATGCAAGTTGTTTGATGAGCAGTCTGGTTGCTTATAAAAGCAGAGGAAATACAGTACATGGTTTGTTTTGTCTGCTTTACTTAAAGGAGAGGAAATAACTTCCTCAGAAGTCCAGTCCGAGAGTCCATCAGAGCAGGAAAAGGTCAGAAAGACACTATCGAAAATACATGAAGCCAATAGTAATAACTGGCTCCTCAAAACCAGACTTACACACCAATTTAAAGCCATTATTTAGGTCAAAATCTGCAGAAGGTTGATCCCTGGCAGTGAACAGTTACCTGATGCTGTTGTATCCGAGAGCGTTCCAGCATCCAGAGAAGAGGAGCTGGGGGCTTGGCCAGACAGTCCCAAGCTCTGCAGTCCAAGGGCACTGCTGCTGCTCCCTGCAAGCACAAACCAAGCTGTGAGCACCTTTCTTTGAGGGAATGAGGTGAACTCTGGCATTTTCTGTGCATTTCAGAGCTCTGCTATCTTTGGGTCACTGGTGGTGACACCAACAGCCTTGCTTTGTTTCTGTCCCAGTTTCCCCATATTCCATTTCCCTTTCTGCCTGGCAGTAACACCCACATCTTACCTTGCTGATCTTGCTGCAGGCTCAGGGCAATAGCCAATTCCACCATTGTCTCATCATCTGCATCTGGAGGGATATCCAGCATAGGAGGGAATCCCTCTGCTCCAGCCAGAAGAGCCTCCAGAGGAGAAGGATTCCCATTATTCACATTCTCAGAAGTCTCCAGAACCATGGATTCAGACTATGGAGAGGAAACACAGTGAGAACTTTCCCAAAACACCACCAGTAATGGAGCACTACAAACTGATCCATCAGAACCGAATTCAACTCAAGTCCCAACACACTTAAGAGGCTACAAAGAGGAGCTCTGGGCTCACCACCATCTCGAAGTCCCCATGATCCACTTCGCTCTGCTCCTGGCTCTCCTGTCGGATGTGCTCACCATTTGTTATCCCAGAACTCTGCAGCTTGTCTTCTGCATCGTCGTCATCATCATCATCCTTGTCTCCTGGGCCACAAGGGGTTAATTAATAAATGCACAGTTCCTCACATCAGTGCTGGGAAAAAAACTAAGCTACCCTCGGTTACCAAGAGATTCCAAGGCACCCCCAACTTGCCTCAGCATTAACAAGCAGCTCTTGCATGGAGCTCTGATACCCTAATTTTGGTCTGTATACATCTCTGAGTTATAAGAGCTTGAAAACATGCAGAGAAATACTAAGCCTGGATTACTATCCCATAAATAAAATAAGCAGATTTCCCTATCACCAAAAGGGGAGTATCTCAGAGAAACCTCCTCTTTGAACCCCAGAATATCAAAGAAGAGGTGACAGTTTAGTAAATAAAAACTTAAAAAGCGGGTTTAGGGGACAAAACAAAGCAAAAGAAAGACTGATTTTAGCCCCAGTTTACAATAAGACTACTTTATTTTCTTGTCTTTCCTGACACATGAATAGGCCACGCTCATGTAAAGGCAGGGGAATGACTCTGCCATACCCATGGGGGTGTTGCTGCGAGGGGAGGATGGCAAGGTGACGTGTCTCCTCTTGTTCCGTGGTCTCAGCACTCTGATCAAAGCTTGTTTGCAAGAGAAGCTCACTGCTGGATCCTACAGGGTTAACAGTTCATCATTAAACTTCTTAAGCTGGAAGTGCTTATTCACAGTGTTCGGAGAGATGGCTAAAAATACACTCGTGCCCCTCTGTTGGTCCTGATTCATGTAAGGCACAAGGCACTGTCTTAATTCCCTGTTTCCCCAAGAAGCCATAAAACAACAATTCCACATGACAAATATTACTGGAAGACAAGGAGAGAGAAATTTCTCCTTCATTCCCTTCTTGGCCATGTGTTTAGGGCTGAACACCTCTATTCTGTACCTGTACTATGTACTCTCATTCTACCTGTATTTATTTCTATGTAATTATAGAATCAAAGAAACATTTAGGTTGAAAAAGCCCTCTAAGATCAAGCCCAGCCATAAACCTAACACTGCAATCACCCTAGTGCCACATCTACCTGTCTTTTAAATCCCTGCAGGGATGGTGATTCCCCCACTGCCCTGGGCAGCTGTGCCAGGGCTGGAGAACCCTTTCCATGAGGAAATTGTTCCTGATATCCAACCCAAACCTCCCCTGCTGCAGATACAGGCTGAGGCAGAGCAGGGCAAGATGACATACCGGGCAAAGTAACATCTGCATGTAGATCTTGGATGCTGTATGGATACAGTCCAGCTCACACGTGCAGTATCCATGGATAATATCCACCAGAGCATTGACTGTGGCTTCAACGTGAGTGAGACCTAAGGAGGAATGAAAGTAGGACTGAAATCTCTTTATTTCAGCACAGAGTGAGACACTGCAGAAGGATCTTTTTTGTTTGTACACTTCAAAGCACCATGTTAACACCACGAATACAGACTTTTTTGTCTGTCTAATGGAATATTGTGAACTCCATATACCAGCACCACCGAATATCCTCTAACACCACCCATGAAGCCAAATGTGGATAAATCAATCCCCAGTCCCTTTTTACTGGCATAATACACAGTCCAGAACAAAAGCTTTGGAGCAGAATTTGCAGCTATACATCAGAAAGCACTCAGTGCATCATTAACATCTTAAGCCTCATTTGGAACAAGTCACTTTTCTCTGTGTACAAACTTAAAATAGGATCCTTCAAAAGCTTGCCAACAGCAGAGGAAGAGCTACGAGACCTGGCAGGCAGGCAGGGGCCAGGAAGGCATTTTTGGGTTTTGATGCATGGAGCTTCCAGAAGTGGTTCACCAGCTGGGTAATAAACGTGCAGCCCTCTCCTTCCACGTGTTTCTGGGCCTCTTGCCCTTCTTCACTCTCTGTACAAATTAGAAAACACGTGTCAGATACTGCAGGGCAAAGCATTAACACCAAGTTTATTTGAAATGGCTCTTGTCAGAGGTTCTGATGTCCTCCTTACAAAGACTATCACACACCAAAGAAACGTGCCACACACACTCCCTGTCACACCCAACCCAATACCCCACGACAGCTTCAATTATCACAACAGAAAATTACAGACTTCTCTACCTGTTTCCAGCTGTGGCAGCTTTGATTCAGTGTAGTGGACCAGATTGTTGGGTCTCATAATAGCAATGGATCGAGCAGTGATCACCAGCCTCTGGAATACTTCAGGATCCAGGTCCTTTCCTTCTTTGGTTGAGGAAGTCAAATACTGAATGGCTTTGCTTAGCAGTGCTTGGTCCTGTGGAGTGAAAGATAAAGGCAAAGAAAAACAACTGACACAACAAAGCAGCTGAAGTACAACCACAGGACAGATCCTGGGGAAATCCGGCACTCGCCGCTTTACCTCCTGTCACCCCAGGAAGGACAACTAATACTAGAAAATCACAGAGTTTTGGTGAAATACAAAAGCCAGCAAGGCAGGAGGCAGGAGCTGAAGGGAAATCAGCCAGCAGGTTTATCCTGCATGGAGAAAGGGCTTCTCAGGGCCGTGCTGCGCCTCAGCCATGAAGTGGCAGGTGACAGGAGCCCCAAAATCCCCGTGCCTGTTACCTTGTGGTTGTGGTAGGCTGAGCGACTGGTGTGCAGGCTGGCCAAGAGGCTCTTGGTTTGCTGCTGCACGCTGGAAGGGGCTGGCATGGACAGCAGCATCGTAGCCAGCTCCTGAGCTGCAATCTTATTCTTCTCCTAAGAGCAGACAAAACCCATTGTTCAGTGTATTCATCACGAAGGGGATTCATGAGTCTGATTTCCCAGGGTACCTGCAGCTCCACGACCTCTCTGCAAGTTTGTGCCTTCCTTCAATACCCTTTCCACAGCCTCCCTTAATTTACTGTTTGACATTTAAGGGACATTTCACATGTCTACATAAGAAAAGTCCTTTTGAGATTTATGGGCTTCTACCCTGCTGTTTTAGTAAACGAGGTCACTCTACAGCACAAAAAGTGCCACCAGCGATAAATGCAAATGCCAATTGTCATTCTAAACTAGTTTCAAATGCTTTTGGCTAAGTCAACTTTCAGATCAGTGCTCTGAGCAAAACCAATGCGGCTCTGCTCCCTATCAGGCCCCCGGGGCTGCAGGAGGTAAGTGCTGAGCTCTCCCCTCCTCCCCCAGCTCGCAAAGCTCAAGAATGTATTCAGAAAGTTACTTGCCTTCTCGTTGACTGGTCCTACAGCAAAGCAGCTTTCCAGCGCTTCTAAAGAACTCACTACTAGCCTGAAGGGAGAAAGGAAAGCAGGCTTGAGTACAGCAACCCTTCTCTCTCCTTAGCACTTTGCTTTATGCGGGCTACAGTCATGAGTAGCTCAGAGACAGCTAACGAATGCCAAGTACAAAATCAAAGCATGATAAAACCTGCCACAGGCACCATGCATATCATTTCATTGTGTTACAGACCAGAGTTAAACCTGGCTCACGCTCACAGACAAACTTAGGACTGCTTTAATAATCCACAGCTGAAAGACAGGGGCTTTTCTCTCCCAAAGAGGATAAAACATTTCCTTACGCAGCCTGCAGCAGGGATAACTTGGATTGTCTTGACAGTCCCAATTCACCATGGCCCACAGACGTACAGATGACTGCAGATCAAGGCTGGCTATGACACATGGGAAAAAGCGGAACCGACTTTGCTAAGGGAGCAAGATTCTACTCGCTTGCTGTTTTCACACAGGTTGCTCTTTCCAATTTGGAGTTTCAGCACAAAAATATTCCAGAGGAAAATTAACTTGGAGCACGGGGTTTGACCCGAGCGAGAGATGCTGAGGTTCAAAGTTTGGCAGGCTGGTAAAACACTTGCCCCGAGGGAAAAGCTGGTTCACAAGTGGCAGCAAAGAGCTGGATGTCCCTGCAGCTGCACTCCCTGCCTCCAGGTACAACTACCTGAAACGCCACCTGACACACCACAAGGGGCAGGAAGATACGGGGAAAAGGAGGGAAGAGAGAGCAGTAAGGGGAGAAATAACACTGTAGGATTGGATAAAGAGGTAGAAGGAAAAATTGCCTGGTCTGGTGGTGATAAATAACAACCCTCTACCCGCAGCCACCCTCTGGAAAGCTCTCAGGGAATATCAGTGGGATAAGAAGGCGCAAGGAAGGAACAAAGCAGAGAGAGGAGTCTGTCAAACAAGCAACAGTTATGCTGTGTACGGCAAAGATCTGCAAATCACCTCATCTTTACATTGGCTAAACCATGTGCCATGCAATGACCAGAATGTAAAGAAGCAAACGTCACTTAGGAAACAGAAAGAAAACCCCAGTCAACGAAAGCCACACCATGTGCTCTGTCTCTCTGACACACACGCACTCGTGCAGAGAAAAGGATGGATACTAACCGGTCCAGGGTGGTTAGGGACTCAGTGTCAGAACTTTGGGGGAGCAAAGAAAAAGGAAACAAAAATAAAAATAAAAATGTGTAAAGCTCACAGAAAAACTCCCTAGAACACATTCTAAGCAAAAGGCAAATTAAAGGGGGGGATCGGGAAGCCGGGAGAGCGGCGGGGACACTCAGACCAAGCACAGCTCTCTGTGCCTGGGCAGCACACACTGGGAGAAGGCAAACAAAGCAGATCCAGGGCACCTGCACACACAAGCCAAGCACCACTTAAAGCACCACCCAAGCCTGAGTTTAAATGCAGACACCAAACTTGCCTCCTGCCTGCCATTAGCTGTCCCTGCTCGAGAGGCCCTTTAGAAAGCAACATGCTGCTTTCTGTAACACCAAATAGTGATTTTTGGTTTGGATCTGAATTTTTAGACTATAATCCCACTGCTCTGGAAAACCAGGGAGCATTGTCTGTGTTGAGAGGGACATCTTGTGGGGATGTCACAGCAGAGGAGGGAAGGAAAGGAAAAATAAGCATGGGAAAAAAATCCAATGAACTATTAGCCAAAATATGGAAGGATGGCTGAACACGTCCTTCAGCTGGTCCTGACTGCCACTTCAAGCCCTGACCCTTTACCTGAGAATTTCAGTCAGACAAAATTAACCACCATTTCCTCACAGCTGAGCAGCACATCCCTTAAAATGTTCATTTTCCAGCAGTGCTAGTTCCTCCTCGATCTGTTTCCCTCCTGTCCTTGCTGCTTGCCAGGCTTTTTACAACCCTCAGGTACAGACTGTACTAGCTCAGAGGAAGAACACGGGGTGGATACAAAAAAGAACACAAGTTTCATTTCTTGTACTAAATACATGTCCAGGTCACCCTTGTGGTTTGGATATGGGGGGGGGAAATCCCAACACTTTCTCCAGCACAACAGCTCAGCCTGAGACATGTGGGCTACAAGATGAGTTGGTGGGAACCACAAGCCTAAAGCAGGGTCACACATAAAGCCCTCCTCAAAACTGAGCTTAACTTCAGAGGCCTGACTTTTGTGAGCTCTAGAGAATGCAAAGGGCCAGCTGGAAATGAGAGAATGTACCAAGGCAGCAGAAATCTCTTTTAGCTCCTCAAGGCTGCTGGAACAAATGAACTTGGCAACACGAAGCAGGGACACAGATCTATGCATCTACTCCACCGGAGAAACCAACAGGGAGTACAAACCCTCCTTACAAGACAATCTTGACTTTTCAGCTGTTGCTTTGTAAGGCAGTGAGAAGAATTCACTAATTCCACTCAGTTCTGCCAGTTAAGAAAAGCACACAAGTGCAGCCAGGTGCCCACCGCAGCAACTACCCATTTCCAAGGAGAAATAAAGGCAAGAGTGTGGAAATACCTCTCCAGGACAGTCCCGCTGGCAGCAGCAGGGGCAGCTGACTCTGTGTCTCCAGTGCCATTGCCTTGATTCAGGTTTGGGGGACAAACATTGCTCACTGAAGCAGATGGGAAGTCCTCGGGGGGCTCATCGGGCCATCCAAACTGCTCTTTGGTTTTGCCATATATTTTTATGGAGTCCATCATGGTGACTCCAGCAGGATCCACAGAAGCCCCAACTGCAGTGAGGAGAGATATTTCTCAAAAACGAAGAAAACTGTTGCTTCTGAATACAAACAAGCCCCGTCACATGGTGTCAGGACAATGATTACACCGTGTCATTAATACAGCACCACTCACAGCATCCCCTCCTTTTCAAGGCCATTTCCCTTCTCTTACCTCAACACAAAATTATTGAGCTGAGCTACTGAACATTCATTCACTTCAGCAAGAAACTGGGCCATAAATAAAGTTGTTAAACGTTCAGGGTTCGCCCCTCAAACTGGTTTTGTGGTCAGATTGTGGAAACTCCCTGTGAGGTGAAGCCCAACAGCTTCAACCCCCCCAACCTAAACCATCAGCTGCTCAAACCAAACAATTAACAAAGACTTACTGAAGATGGTGAGCTTCTTGTCAGCCTGCAAGGCCTCCTCCCGGGTGAAAGGGAAGTCAAACCAGCGGGCCCTGGTCATGTTGAGCTGCATGGTGCGGCCAAAGATCTCCAGGTAGGAGGGAGCTCGTTCTATGGCCTGAGTGCCGATCTGGATCCGCATGCCCGTCATCACCATCGTGCCGTTATTGTTGGTCACTTCGATGGTGAAACCCCCAGGCTGCAGAAGACAAGCCACAGCTCAGAAATTCACTCTTAAGCCCCAAACCTGACCGTGTACAGAGGTGCCTCCACCGTTTCCCAAGTACAGGATCCATACAGGGTCACTTGAACAAAGCAGACTCCCAAGACACAGCGTGCTATCAATACTAACAACAACATCACCCAGAAGAATCCCCAGGTTGCCCCATTTACCTTGGTGTTGGCCACGTACATGCCCGTGGAGTTGAGGCGGTGCTTTATCTGCTGAGCATTGTACACCTGCAGCAGGTCATTGCCCCCGAACTCCACGTCTGTGAGCTGCTGGTTGTGTTCAAAGAAGTCAATGGGGAAGTTCACCTGGCTGGATGTGCGGGTAGCTGGAAGGGGAGAGAGATGGGCTTGAGGAAATACATTCTAAACAGGCAAAGCTGTGGTTAAAAATGCTGCAGAAGGAATTTGCCTCCTTCAGAAACGTCTGTGTTTTTATATATCTATTCATGGAAATGTTTTGCCCACACTTAGCCAGTACTGAGCCCTCAGGTTAACCAGTAACTGTCAGAAGTGAATGTTTTAGACATGTGGATGATGCTGATCAATCTTTGCCCCTCCATCTGTCACCCAGGCCCTGTGGGAGGAGCCCCTTACTGATGGCAGCCGCCTTGCGCTTGCGCACGGGCTTCATGATGCTGATGACACTGCTGGGCTGGAGCGAGGGCTGGAGCCAGTAGGAGGTGTTCTCCACGTTGGCCATGTAGATCCTCAGGCTGCCATCCTCACACAGCAGGATCATGGTGGTCCTCTGCTGCTCGTTGCAGGCCGTGTGACGGATGGCCACCATGTCCTGGATCTGCAAGGCAAGGAGAGGACTCAGCAAGTGTTGTGTGAAGAAACAAACTCTGTTTTAGAAAAGCTGCCAAGACCAGAGGTCCTGTTGATGGAATGAGAAACCACATTTTAAGGGCCAAAAGCACCGAGAATTCTGACAAACCTTCGCTTTGGCTGGCAAGGTTTTAATCTCCTGGATGAGGAAGGTGTCTGGCTTCACCATCACCACCAGTGGCACACCCGTGGTTTGCTGAACACAACACACCAAGCCAGGATGGTTCATCACCTCTGACCACTGGCACAGGGCTGGCGATGTCTTACTGCCACCATTAGAGCTGCAAGAGATGAAGGGCACGGTGACATTAAGTCAACAAGCAGCACAAGAGAAAACACACCAAATGCAGCACTCAAACCAGTTAAAGCTTTGCCCTCAGCAGGAATTCAGGCATTCCAATTCACAACCCTGATCCCTACCCTGCAAATTTGAGGGGAAACAGTAAGATTTGATGCCCCAAACCAAGGAAGTAATTTTAAAATGGCTTTCAGTTGTCTCTTTACCTGAAGAGACAAAGTTCCATGTTAGAACACATCTGGCAGCACTAAGCAAAAGGCCAAACCAGGAGAATCTGTGTGAGCACTCACAGGAAACAATACAAATAGAGCTACAAAAAGACTAAGCCAAATTGACTGGGGCTCAGAAGCTCTTGGAACAAGCCCTCCACAGAGCCTGCCCATGACAGTGGCTTTGTGTCAGCCCAGTGAAGACTCTGTGGCCCAACTACCCAGCTCTGCTTGTCAGGAAACACAACAGAGGAGCTTATTCCTCGCCACATTCATAGCAAAAGAGATTGGTTTCCCCCAAGGGAGCCTGAAAATAAGCCTTAATATGCACAGTGCACAAGGTCCACTGCAGTCCTGGTGGCAAAAGGAAACAAAGGCTTCCTGCTCTGCAGCCCCGGCGAGGGTGGGTAATCCCATCGGTTCCAGCGGCTGCACCAGGGGCAGCCCACACTGCGCAGCACAACTGCCCTGCAGCCACCTTGCTGCTGGGAAATCCTAGTGGGAAGACAAAGTTCATGCCTGTCCCACTGCTGAAACAGCCAGTTGTGGTTTCAAATCATCCTGAGCTGGAGGGGACCCAAAAGGGTCATCGAAGTCCATTAGGGCAGAAGCACTGTGAAAAGTAGCATGAAATCATCACTCAAAAAGGGGATCTTCAACACAAGCTTGGGCCACTCAGAGCTGGGATGTTAATAATAAGTGATATTTACTAATAATAAACGGAGATAAAAACTTCAAGGGAGTCTTTCACAAGAGCCTCACCTCTTGATGTTGATGGGGAAGAGCCTCTGCACTTCCAGGCTGGCCCTGCTGATGGTGGCTGCGAAGGACTTGCCTTGACAGTAGCTGAAGAACAACATCTGCAGCACGTGGGAGTAATACACTGAGACCCCCCCTCCTGCCACCTGGCCATTGCTGTCCTGTGGGCCAGAGAGAAATGACAACACTTAACATGAACACACACATCCCAGAACGCTGCCAGGCTTTGAGCTTTCTGAGGGAATTATTCCCAAAGCTTCCCCTCCTCCCCACCAGCGAGAGAACACAGCCCTAAACGCTGATTTTCTAAGCTCAACTCCTGGGTGAACTCATCCATCAGACACTTCAAAGGCTTTGGGAGGGGATGCTGAGCCTGCACACCCGTGGGCTGTAGGTAACTCCCTCAGTGGGAGCCTGAACACCGTGTGACAGCCTCACATGGAGCACTCCCCGTGTTCCCAGCTCACAAAAGACCTTCCCCAGGGCTGTCTTCTCATCTTTTCCCTTGTTTTGAAACAGGCTGAGGTAAAAACACCGGAGTGATTTTACAAGTCACCCCTAAAACCAGAAACAAAGGCTCACTCCAGCTCTGCTGCCCCAGCAATGGTGATTTATGCACTCTGTTCCTGCACCTCTGGAGTGCCTCACTCTGAGAACAGATTTCTCCCTGCTGAGAAATCCTGCTGGGCATGACTTCAGAGCCAGCCACGGAAAACATGCTCCATTTTCTAGATGAAAGGATCAAGGGGTTTAATTTTCACCCCCACCCCCTTTCACTGCAAGGATATTTCTCCCTTTAGAGGAATGAGCAAGCTCCTTGATCTAGATCAGGGGGCTTAAAGGAAGGAAAAAAGAAAAGGAAACTTCTGCCTACAAACATAAGATGCAAAAAAACAGAGAGAAAGGGAAGTCACCAGCACCTTCAGGTCCTCGTGGTTGACTTCGAGCACATTGGTGACGTAGAATGGCCCGTGCTGGGCACTGCTGGCCTCCTCCATGAGCTGTGTGTAGATGTACCCAGCTGAGGACATGATCACTATGATGTTCTTCCCCTCCTCGTTGAACAAGAAAGTGACATCCCTGATTTTGGAACTCGGTAGGAGGAAGTAGAAAGTTGGACTCAAGGCATCGACAGAGAGATCGTAAATCTGTGGGAAGAACCAAAGGAATAATTGCTTTGACACGGAAGAATTAAGGCACTAATCATCTTCTACAACACAAAACAGGACAAGAGCTGAGACAAGGGAATCCTTTTAGATGTTATAGTTAATTGTTCTATTCTTTGGGTTCTTTCGTTTTGCTTTTTCTTGCCACAACAGTAGCCAAGCACCCCAAATTTATATTCCCAATTTACTTCTAACTAAGAATATCATCACATTCTTCCCCATGCAACTCCACAAGGATCCATGCTCTGACGTATGAAAGGAGGTAGATCACCAACAGCTTTTGAGCAGACACACCTTCACAAAGTCTGCAGTCACAATGGCCAGCTCTGTTTGAGATCCTGGCAGCCACACAGCTTTGATGATGAAATTCCCAGTGGCCAGTTGGGGATGAAGCACCAAATGATCAGAGACTGATCCAGAGCTGCTGAATGTTAACACGTGGCAGTCCTGGAGTAAGGAGAAATATTGGTCAAATGTCAGAACAAAGCACTTCATAAACATTTGCAGCCAAGAATGAAGTCAAAAGTCAGCATTTCTTTTAGTGCCAATAATGATTCAGAGAGTGAGAATCCAAAATTGCTGCATTAAAGATGAATGATACAAAGGTTTGTAAAGGAAAAAAAACAAAACCAAAATCAGGCAGAGTGCAGCTGTTTCTGAGCTAAATAATAAATCTGTGGATTCTGCACTGAGAAAACTGAAACTAAATTTGGGAGAATACAACAAAGAGGAGTCCTTGCCAAAGAACACTAGTTGTTGCAGACTAGTTCTAACACACTAAGTTTGACATGACTAAACCTTGGCTCTTGCCTTAAGTGCAATTGGCCTAAATACAATAATAAGTACTATTTCAAGGCACTGTCTCCTTCATTTTATTATTCATACAGCTCCTGCTTCTTTTACTTCATCTATCAAGCAGGAAAGCGATTCAGGAGCTAAATTAGGGACAGAACTTTGGAGCCAGCTCTGTGCCAGCCCCGTGCCAGCTCCTCAGAGGACCAAAACACAGCTGGCTTTGAGCTGATGTTTCCAGCTGCCCGGAAAAGGCTTTGGGAGGCACTTACTTTCAGCCCACACACAGCCAGGTAGTCCTCCTTGCAGGGATTGCCAGTGAGGCTGAGCACGGTGAAGGGCACGGGGGCGGATGCGAGGCGAGTGAGGGTCAGTTTCCTTTTGCTGGAGTCAGCTTGTTTGAGCAGTGCTGAGAGCTGGAGGACCGTGATCTGCAGCACAGAACGAACCGTCAGCCAACTTGGGAACTGAGGAATTCAGGCCCAGCTCTATGAACGTGACCCCAGTTACAGAATCAGCATCATGGAGTCATCAAGGCTGCAAGAGACCTCCAAGACCATTGAGTCCGACTGTCACCCAGCACCACCTTAACCGCCCCTAAACCATGTCCCCAACTGCCACATCCAGACACCTCCTGAACACTTCCAGGGACAGCGACTCCACCACCTCCCTGGGCGACTCATTCCAACGCCTGACCACTCTTGCAGTGAAGACTTTTTTTCTAATACCTAATTTGAACCTCCCCTTGTGAAACTTCAGGCCATTTCCTCTCATCCTTTCCCTTGAGACACAGCAGAAAAGATGGCCCTCCATCTCCAACCTCCTTCCAGTTGTAGTGAGCTGTTCTCCCCATTTCTGCTGCGAGAACTCTTCACCCTGAAGAGTTTTTCCTGAGAGAGGTTTCTCCAAGCCGTGTGATACCACCCAGAACATCCAGCTCTCCGGGGCAGGCAGAACAAATCACATCCTGCCTGTTGCCCAGCGCTGCTCCACGTTCCCTCAGAACCCAGTGATCCCTGGGGAGGTGGAAGGCTCACCTTGCCCTTCTCGTGGCTCACAGCCAGGTGCTGGCGCCGGCCGTGGGGGGAGGACAGCACACACATGGCCACGCGGCGCAGCACGTGGGCGCTGATCAGCTGCCGGATGGTCTGGCCCTGGTCCCCGCTGTAGTTCATGCGCACGTTCTCAAAGGCACCTTCTTGAGAGCCAAGAGTTGGCACCTGAGGCAGTGAAAGCACCCAAAGTAAAGCACTGCTTAAAAGTGACTCCTCCCAGCCCTCTGTCCATACTCTGAGCGCTCCTTCAGTCTCACCATCAGCTGGTCTGTCATTTCCACTGACTTGTCCAAGGTATGGAGCTCGTTGAGAGCCTGCTGGGCACGGCTGCTGCTCCCCATGGCTGAAGCTTGCTGGAAGTTGATCTGGATGGCATCCATCAGGAAATTCAGCATCTCCAGCACCAAAGGTGCAAAGGAGAAGTTGGCCTACAAGAAAGGGACAAGCGAGGAACAAGGTGTTCCTGATGGGAGCCTTCTTAAGAGCTGCTTTTTAGAGCCTGACGCCCCATTTATGACCCCTCTTATCACAAAAATCAAAAACTCAGCTGACAAACCAACACATTCTGCCTCAATGATCTTTGCTTAACAGATAATCATACCTGGGACTGCAGCTCCTCTCGACAGCCCTCAACGTTTCTGCACAGGCTGCTCTTCTTGGGTTTTTCTTCATCAGGGCCCTTCCCCTCACTGATGGTGACCTTGGCCTTCTCTGCAGGGGAGGTGCTGGCGTGGCGAATGACACTCTCAGGCACCCTGGGCTCGCTCTGGAAGGCGGATTCTTTCATGGTAGAGCTCATCCCACCACTCGGAGTTCTCTTCACCAAAGCCTGGGAATGACACAGAATGCTAAGAGCCCAAACCACACTCCATTTGACCACTATGAAATGAATACAGATTGTCAGAGCAGCAAGATTAATGTAATTTCAAAGAAATAGAGTGTAAATCTCTTAGACTGCAATTTTAAAGAAATAACACAACAGCATCCACCCAAGGATTAAGGAACTTCTGTATTTAAGGTATATTTTGTTTGCTTCTAGTGGAAAACATGAGAAAAGGTGCTGATTGCTGTGTAGCAAATTCTGTAAAGGTAGGTGGAACCCCAGGAGTCACTGGGACAGAGCTTTGCCAATGCTCTTGTTTGGTGCAAAAAATCAATTACCAGGCAAGCTGTAAATTCTGAAGGTTCATTATAAAACCAAGGCCTTCAATCTTAGCACTCTTGCACACTCACAGCCTGGCACAGCTTCCTCAGAACAGAAAACTGCAAAAGGTTTGAAAGGCTGAGGACACAAAGACACTTTACCAGGCAGCTGCCATCCTCCTTGGCTCCACAGTCACAGAAGAACGACCCGTACTTGGCGTAAGAAATCTCATGATCCTTGTGACAAACTTTGGCACAAACTGTGCAAACACCAACTCCATCGACCATCTTGCAAGTGTGACAGTGGTACCTGCCCAAAACAAGCCAGGTGAGTTAAGAAAGGCCTCAAGGCTCACAAACCACACTGGTTTTAATTCTCAGTGGTCAGGAATATCAGGCTGAAACTGCGAACACAAATTTCAGGGTCTTACCAATGTTGGTTCATGAACTCCTTCTGTGTGATGGTGAAGGTACAGAGTTTATTACACAGAGAATCTTCATCCTGTCAAGAAGAAAATTGTTTCAGAAAGGTGCTGTAACTGCAGCTACAGCAAAGTACATGGGACAGAATAAATTCTTCAGACAGCAAATGTGCATTTTAAGATCAGCAACACTGAGCTACAAGAAGGCAGCTGGTATCAGAACATATGAAAGAGGGTGACATTATAATAACATGAAAGGGTTAACAAGAGAAAGAAACAAAAAAAATATTGTACAATAAAATTTAAAAAATACATTACAACAGCTTTTTTTTCCCTACCCAACAGCACTTCAAAGTCTTATCTAAGTTGCTTGATGGCATACATATATAATTGACAAACAGACCAGTAGGAACAAACCCACCTCACTCCATTTCTTCCTTTTGTAATGAAAAAAAATAAATCTGTAACTTGTGTTGAGATCACAAACTCAACAGATCTAGGCACAAATTACAGACCTGCCAAGCAGGTTTGTCACTCAGTGTCACATTAGGAATAAAAACCCAACAAAACCTTAATTTATAACCTGAGTGACTCTGATTTGGACACAAAACAACCCTCCATCTCCTCTGCAGCAGAGGGTGAGCGCTGCCTACCGAATCTTCAGCCTGGGAGTCCTCCTCCTCCACTGCCAGCTCCTCCACCCAGTCCGAGTCCACCTCGATGGCCCGTTCCTCCCCGTCCACGGACAGGTGGCTGGGCCCTTGGCCACTGCTCTGGCTCAGGGCGTTGGTCACATCAGCCAGGTAGGACACGATGTGGCACGTGCACTCCAGGATGGTCACGTGCTGGGAAGCAGAGAAGGGGGACGATGAGAGGCATTACTCACACCCCATAACAGCTGCTGCAGGGCAAGAACATTGAAAGGTCCCCCCCAACCAAACTGCTTTAAAACTCCCACTATGAACCCAAAGCAGGAAAACTGAGCCTGGGATTTACTCCTGCAAGTTGAGCACTAATCACATCTTACCTTCCCCTGCATGACGTTGGCATTCATTTTTTCTACCACGTTCTTTTGGGACAGGTATTTCTTGCTGTAACACAGAACAGTGGGAATTATTAGGGAATCCCAGAATGGTTTGAGTTGGAGGGACCTTAAAGCTCATCTCATCCCACCCCCTGCAATGGGCAGGGACACCTTCCACTAGCCCAGGTTGCTCCAAGCCCTGTCCAACCTGGGTTTGGACACTCCCAGGGATGGGGAGTCCACAATCTTTCATTAGAGCTAACAGCCTTTGGGAAGAATAAACTCCCCCCTGCCCAACAGCCTCAAGCATTCAGTTTGCTGTAGATTAACAACAGGGAATTTATTTATAAATGCAGCAATTAAACCACCCAGAGTGGAGAAGATAAAGACAACACACGGTCGTTCTTAATGGGGGGACACAGATCAGACACTTTATATTCCAAACAACAAACTAACCTGACTATCAGCAAACAGGAATTGTTGTCCCCACAGCACCAGTAAAAAAAATTAGCAAAATCAGTCTAAGTGATGCAAGTGAACAAAGACCAGCATCCCGTTTGCTCTTACCATCTGCCCAGCCAATCCACAGCAGCACCATGAAGCTGGAGGTGGCCTGCACCTTGCCCTGCACTGGCCAAAGTTGCCATCACGACCATGAGCTCGGGAAAGCCTGTGCCATCCCCATTGGCCAGCATCTCTGTTGCCATTGGTATCAGAGTACTCAGCAGAACAGTGCACACACCTTCTCCCACTTGGCTGAGCAAAGAGAAGAGTTTCAGAGAGGCACAATGAAGAAACCACCAGCAGTTCACACCCACTTTGCACCCCTCGAGGAGGAGGGCAAAGAACAGCACCCAAAAGGCTGGGCTTTACCTGTTCTCCCGAACGATGTAGGTGGTCAGGAGCTGCAGGAGCTGCCTGTTCTCCTGCACAATGTCCAGCTGGTCTGAGTCTTTGGGTGGGGACATGGTCATCCTGGTGAGCCAGGCCTGGAGCCGTACGGGCTCCACACAGGCCAGCTGGGCCAAGGAGCCACAGAGTCGCAGCAGGCTGGGGTTGGGGCTCTTCTCAGCTGGGGGGGAAGGTACTGTGAGTGACACAGCTACAGGGAACTGTGAGGAAATGGCTCCCACCAAAAGGGTGAAGCTCTGAGCCCCCTCCCTCCTCCAGCTTTGCTTTTGAGCATCTCTGTGTCCCAGTCTAATACATGAACAACGTAAAGTGGAGACAGGCAGGACAGGAGAGAGGCGACCATCACTTACTCAGCTGGAAGAGCTTGGTGAAGAACTTCAGCACCCTGTTACAAAACTTGGCCGAGAGGTTCTCGTTGGCTGTTGCCATCATGATCTGCACCAGTTCTCCACTACACAGAGGGGGAAAATGAATCAGCTTTGTAAAAGGCAACCCATTCCTTTTGTCCACCTGCTTCACTTCTCTCCACCCTCATGTTTCAGACTGGCAATGGTTTGTATTCATACTTCTCAGCAGCCAGTTGCTGAAATTGCTTTCAGCCAAACAGCAAACTCAGACTAAAACTCAAAAATCTCACGTGCTCCTCAGCAGTTTCAGTATTCTCACATATCAGGTCACAAAAGGACCTAAACTCATTTCCAAAACAAAAGGCAAGATTTTCTTGCCTATCTTTGCAGCTTGGTCTGTAACTTATGGACCAGCATGTCCAAACCCCCTCCTTTGACAAGAACAATCATCTTGCACCAATAACCACTCTGGGGTCTAATCCATTTGGAGTGGCAGATCCAGGTCCTCTTTCCTCCAGTCTTTTCCCACTCTCCTGCACTGCCCAAAGGAAATCCTGCCTTCACACAGCCCAATTTCCCTGCACTGTGGCATTAACTTCAGTATCTACAGTGACAAGCAAACAGAAAACAGGATGAGAAATAAAGTTCTTGGGCTACAACTTCCACAGTGACTTCACCTTTCTGAGAAGAATTCCTCCATGGCTTTTCGGGCCTGGCTGCTCTCCAGCTGCTTCTCCAGATGCTGCAAACATTCCTCCAAGATGGACTCATCCAGGCCACTGAGGATTAAAAGAGGAATACATGGTTCCTGGCAACATGAGTAAAATACCTTCTATTTTCAGTCTACAAGTATAAAAGTCTTCAAGAGATAAAAATAAACTGGTTTTTTGCCTTTCTGCTGTGCTGTTCAGGCAGCAACACTGCAGTTTAAACCTGCTGCAGCCACTCTTTACACACAGCTCTGGTGGAGGAGAAGGACGAGCCCAGCCTGTTACCTGTTTGGATCAGAGTGATGAGCCAGGATGTTGTAGCATCCTGTGATCAACTTCTCATAAACACGTGCCAGGAACTCATCTGACTCTGCAGGGCCCAGGATCCTTTCCAGGGAGTTGCTGCTGATTTCTGCCACACTCTCTGTGCTGGTCTCCAGAAGGAGGGGCAGCAGGGAATGAATCACCTGGGGTGGGTTCAGATCATCTGACCAGCTTGAAAAGAAAAGCAAACAAATCAATTCTCTGTGTGATGTATTGGAGAACATCCTTATTGGAAATCAGAAGTCACACAAGTGAGCCACAGATCTGGATGGAAATCAGTGATAAAGCCTTTTTTTGAAAGCTGGGATAAATCCACCATCCAGACTCAGAAAAACTGCCCTCATTTGGAAACTCTCCACGTTACTTTTACATACACACTTACAATATTTTCCTAGACAGTCACACAACTGCACAATGTGGGTTCTGGGCTTGTCTGCAGCATCAACAACTAATTTTTAGTCTCACAATATCTAAGTTCCTCAAAAAAAAATTTCATTTCACTTTTTCCTTACGCTTTGAAAACATCACAAAAATTAATTATAACAATGCACAAATGAACTAATTAGACCTGTATTGTCTCAGTTTATATTCCAGTTTCGTAAAGTCCGTATTTGATATAATAATAAAGGGTTTATCTGAGGCAGTCTGACTTCTGAAGGTACCAGATACAGACAGAAAGACTGTCTTTACTCATTTAGAATTTAGAACTGCAAACGGAAAGGTTTAGTCCAACACACAGCACCGGGTCAGCGAGTCCCACCCTCAGAGCCCGAAGAGAGCAGCCACTGAGAACACAAGGCGTGTAATACCCCATGTAACACAGAAACCAGCACTTACACGATGAGATCCCCGGTGAGCCTGACCAGGGAGAGCAGGGTGTGTTTCAGGGATGCTGCCAGGGGCAGGGTTTGGCTGCAGAGGGTGCCCAGGTGGGCGGCCTGCACGGCACTGATGTAGCTCTCTGCAGGGATGGTGTCGTTGGCAAAGGCGTTGCGCTGGGGAGGGGGACACACACACACATCAGGACCTCCCAGTGACACCCTGCCCACCGCTCCCAGCAATTCCTGGGGCTGGGGGCACTCCAGATCAATCCTGGAGGCAGGACTCACCCAGGAGCCGATGTTGGGAAACTCGTTGGTGTGGATGTTGTTCCAGGACTCACACAGAGCCTGCACAGCTGAAGGCAAGTTCTGAACAAGTGCTGGCCCTGCAGTTAACACAGAACCGTCAGGCCCGAGTCATTTCACGGGTCCTGTTGAAAGCCAGAGTGCTTCCACAACACTTTCTACAACTGAGCTATAATTCTGCTGAGAGCTGGTCTCAAGATCTTCTACAAGTCAAAATTATCCCTAAGTTTGCAAGAGCTTCCCTGTTTCTTTCACTTTCACAACAGAAACCATGGCAAAAATACCAATTCACAGCAGTATTCAAGACAGCAACATTTCATAATTCCCCTTATTTCACACCACCAGGCCCAACGTGCCTATGAAAGCCTTTCAGTAAACCAGATAAACCCTTAAGACAGTTACTCTTTCAAGCTCTGCCCAGCTTTTAGGACACTACAAGGAAGAGACTTCCCAGTGTGCTGCTGGCAGCATAACTCCCTTGCTTGACCAGTGGTGCAGAACACATGAGCCAGCAGAGAGCTTTGAAATGGAATGTTGGCAGTGCTGTAGAAGGCTTCACCTTCACAGAGTGAGCTCTGCAGCAGCCTCACCTAAAGTGTTGGACTTGCAGCGGCTGGACCCGATGGCCAGGACAGCAGCATAGCCCCTCAGCTTCTCCTCAGAGGGTTTGTTGTCTGTGGAACCCTCCTCAGACAGGCTCCGGAGCAAGTAGGACCTGTGTTCAGGATGGAAGGGATTTACTCAGCAATCAGCTCTGCACTTCACAGCTAAGGCTGTCAATACAGTGACAGATAAACAGCAAACTTCTGAAGCTCTGCCCCACACTTCATCTTGTACCACTGAGGGACTTGTGGGCTTTTATCCCCTCTAAGCTACTTATGAGGAGAAGTGCCCGTTCCAAAGAAAAAGCTGATTTACTTTTGCTTTCTTCTACACAGGTTCTAACGAGAGTTTAGAAGACTTCAGGCTCTTAACGTAAGAATTAACCCCCCTCTCTTTCTTGATGGTCTGACAGCCTCAATATTATCCCAGAGAAATAACCTTAAGTAGCCCTATCCTAAAGAGTGGTTTTATCTTTGGAGGAAAAGCTGGTTTTGCAAACTTGAAGGAAGCCTTGGAAGAGCAGACAAGGAGGTTACTTAGAAACAACAACTTGGCTCGAGAAGCTACTTTTTATTCTTCTTTTAAAACAATGGACACTCTAGAGGACACAAAAGAATTACACTGGGCTATAAAAAAAGCCAGGCACCTCTAAGAAAACAACACGAAATGCAAAGAAAGCAAAATGCACAGCCAGGAGATCCCTGGACTGTACCTGGTAAACGTAGCATAGGTGTCGATGAGTTGCAGTGTGGCAGGAAGGAGGTTTTTGGTTATCTCTGAGGATTTGTGGGGATCAGTTTCTGCAGCTAACTTGGAAAAGTGCTCATCTAGAGAAACCTGAATCTTGGAAATTGCAGCATCGAGGGTGTAAATGGATTGTAAACTGGGAACTTCGTGCAGCTGGAGAATGGTGGTGCAATCGACAGCACAGAAAGAAGAGATCTGAAAACATGAAGGGAAAGAACAGTAAGAGCAAATCATTCCACAGCAACAGAAGCTGCATCTGCACACAGCTGCATTCCCTCCCTCTGCACAGCTGCATTGCCTCCTCCTCACCTGGCGAGCAAAGTATTCCTCTGCTATTTCCACGTCGTACTTCACTGAGATGCACTTGCTGGAGGTCAGTTCGATGAGAGGAGCAGCATGTTCAGCTTTCATGCCCTGCTTGACAAGGTGATCCTAGAGATGCCAAAAAGCAGAGCCATCACCCTTTAGCAATGCTCTGTAATTAACCCCTCTGCCAATCCCCAGGCTGGAAGACTTTGGAAAGCACAGGCACATCTTCCCATTTCTCCCCATTGTGATCACAGAACAAACCCCACAGGTAGTGATGGAAGAGGCTGACATTCTCACTACCAACATCTCCAAAGTGCCCTGTAAGGATGAGGCTGTACCTTGATCCACGTGACATAAGAAGGGATCTGCAGGCGGGACGACCAGCGCAGGGTGTGCAGGAGGTCGCAGTCACTCATCTCAGGGGTGTTCATGGCCAAATGGTGCATGTAGCTTTTGGAGGGAGGTAAAATCCCCAGGATCCGCCACAGGATCAGGAAGTAGTACTGAAGGGCACAGGCTTCCTGCAGAGAGGAACAGCTGGATGAATCAGTAAAGAAAGATTGCAGTTTTGATCATCACAGCTACTGAAATATCTCATCAGGAACTCCAGACTCCTGCAGATGTGACAAATCAGATGAGCATGTTCTGGGCTGAGTTTCTGTCATACTACACAACAAAACATGCAACAGAGGAGTGAGGAAAGAAAAAGGGAAAATAATACAATTTTCTCCTGCTTAACCACGTTCCAGCCAGACTTGCTGGAACTACGAGGGACTTACAACAAGTCTAAAACATAGTATGAATTAAAAACTCCAGAGATGTGCAGCCACCATGAACACTACAGTTAGTCAAGGGATTTGTAAGCTCCACATTACTCCAGCCACTGCTCAAAACACTTTGGTTAAATACTAACTTTGAAAACCTGTTATTCCTCAACACAGGTAGCAAGATAGTCTTACCAGTGCTGTGACAGCTTTGTTCTCCCTCCTCCTGAGCGTATCAAACTGTGACCCAGCTGCAAGCAGTGAAGTCAGGGCTGTGTAAAGCTCATCGTACTTCGTAGCCCTGGAGAAAAGGACCTCACAAACCTGCAGGAGATGACAAGTCAGGATCCTCGCTTTGCAAAGCACACACACAGCCAAGCTCTTACTTTTTTAAGCATTCAGAACACCCACAGCCCAAAACTAAGCATAATAAACCTTCAGGAAGTGAGTTCTGTTGGTATTTCTCTCCCCAGTTGGATAATCAATAAATTGGTAAGAAGGGAGCCTATGTGGGAGCAAGCCCATAACCCCACTGGCAACAAGGTTAGTGAGCAAACATAACCAGGAACAACGTGGAGCAAAGTGATGAGAAAACAACTCTAATGCCACGTGTCTTTGTTTCAGCAGCAATGAAAAGCAAGAGTGGACAGGGCAGGGCTCTCAGTCACAGCAAACATGTTTGAATCACAAGCATTACTACAAGGAGTACAACACAGGCTTTGCACAGATTTCCCCGACACGTAACCAGGTGGAAAAAGGAATCCTATATTATCTTCTCCAGCCACTCTTCTCCACTTAGTAAAAAGTTTCTGATCCTTCCTTCCAGTCCATTTTCCCTAGCAGCTGTCAAGCCCACGTGGCCTCGTGCAGACCTACAGCAAGGTCTGTGAGCCAGCAGTGCCCATACCGTGCTGTCCAGGCGGTTCAGATCATCCTCAGAAGCTTCCAGAGACAGGATGCAGTAGAACCTGGGCTGAGGAGCTGAGTCTGGAGCGTAAGAACAGAAAATAACATTCTAAGTGACAGTTTAACTAGGCAGCATTGTGTTATGCTCCTCTCCATCCCCACAAACTTTCACATTTTAAGACTCCTACCAGATTCTAAGGAGCTCCATGACACTCTGTATGTGCCCTAACCTGTGGTATACACAGCCAAAGTTTTCCTACTCCTACAATCCTGGCACAATAAATACAGACTTATTTCTTATTTTGTATTACTTGTAGTATACTCCTGGGTGACAGTAATTTTGTATAATAAAACTTTTCCAGTGTTCCTAGATGCGCTTGCATCTATTGTAACTATGCCCATTAAAAGCAGGAAAAGCTGTCCAGACCAGGGCACAGGAAGGGCTCACTTTTCATTTTAAAAGCAAATCCTGGGATAAAAAGTCGCTTTCATTTTCTTTCTCACCTGATGAGCAGTGTTTGGTCCAGTTTTCTTCCACTTCTTTAAAGCCATGATAAAGTGGGACAGACGTTCGCCTGCCACTGTCCTGGGATCCACTGCCCCAGCCAATGGGTGGAGTCAGCAAATTATACTGCACCTAAATTCAAAAAGGAACAAACAAACAAACAAAAACCCACCCGTGGCATCCTTGTCACTGAGGGGCAGGCGCAAAATACCAACCCACAGGAAAAGAACCACAGAACAGCAACAACCCTGCTTAAAAGACAACATTACACTCTTCTGAGGGAAGCCCTGGACCCTCTCTGATGGTTTTTAATATGGAGCGAGCAGATAAATCAGAGGCCAAAGAACCAGCACCCCACTACTGAAAAAAACCAAAAACCCCAAAAACCTCAACAGTGAAACCGCTAAAGCAAAGGAAGCTGTGAAATGGTGCCTAAATACCCAAACACTCCAGATTTTAAAGATAAGGTGGAACAATCATCCCATCCTTACCAGAAATTAGGACATAATTAGACCAGGACTTCTCACCCCAAAGGAACCCAGTGCTAGGAATCAGCAGTGATAGTTACTTACGCCTTGTAACTCCACAGGCTGGTAACAAGATCAAAGCTGATTTCCTCACAAAGGTCAGGAAGAGACCAGAACACACCAAACCATCACAGATTTCTGGTGGGTCACCACTTAAATACCCACACCGTGATGCCAAAGCCTTACCTGCTCAAACAGGTACACGGGAGCTTTGGAATACTGGTGGAGCAGGTAGTCAAACACCAGGAGCAGGCGGGCCACGAGGAGTGGCACAGAGCACTGCTGGGTCTCCATGTTTGCTGTCAGCTCCACAATTGTCTGGATACAGAGCATCATGATGGACCTGCGGCCCCGCTCTGAGAAATTGTGGAAAATGAGCAGCAGCAGCTGGAGATGTTCCACGTTCAGATCTTCTGTGTCGCTGGGGAGAGTCCCCTGCAAGGCATTTTGCTTCAGGGTGCTCACAAACCTGGCAACAGGAGAGGAAGTTTATAAAGTTGACTTTTCCCCTTGCTTGGATGTCTCTTGAAAATCTCTTTTAAGTAGAGGTTAAACATTTTCATAATTGTATTTTTCTGCTTAAATGCTGGTAATGTCACTAACTGTTCACTACACTGCGTATTGGAATGAGACCACACAAACAGCAACAGCTACAAATTAAATTAGCAGCAAATACATTTAATGGAAAACAGGATCATCCAAAGAGAGAAAGGATTCAAATCTCTTCCCATGGGGAAGGCTGGCCACTAGAGCTCTGAACCAGCTATCAGAGACTGTCACATCCAGGTAAGGGCAGAGAGAAACAATCCTGGCACCATCCTGACACCATCCTGACAGAACCTACCAGAAACCTGCTGAAATAAGACATTCTGCTTCCCTTTTTAAAACCAGTACTGCTGTAATTCAGCCTCCTCCCACTTTAATCCTGATTTTAGGTCTCGTTTCCTATGCTGTGGGTGAAGGACTCCAGCCCCACAGCAGCCTGAGCCTCTGCTCCTCCCAGCATCCCCCAGATCACAGCTCAGAGAACACACACACTTGTCCTGCTGGAGAATTTCATTGACAGGAAACAAGAGACGTAAGAGATGCCCGATTTTCAGCTTCACATAAAATGCTCTCACCTTTCCCAGACTTTAAGGCATTCTGGAACATCAGGATCTCCCTGGGCAGTGGCTTTATGCTGCCAAATCAGGAGAAGCCGCGAGAGCACCGACAAACTTTGAGGGTGGATGTAGAGAGGCCAGGGACCTTCAGAAAAAGGGGCAACTCCCAGCTGCTGAAGGAGTGTGTTCTGGAACAAAACAGGCGCTTGTTGGAAAGGGGCAAGTCCTGTCTGATGCTTTAATTGATTGAAAGCATGATCTGAACATAGAGATGACAATAAACATCAGGGCTCTCAGCTCGTAAGGGCTTCCACAGCAGTAACTCTCCTGTCTCAAACAGCTACTAAGGGGCACAAAGCTGTCCCTCTGCCACCTAAACCACAACGAGCTCTCAACACCAATGCAATACAAAAATGGCATTAATCAGCTCTACTCATTTACTGCAGTATCACAGCAAGAGTATCTGTGAATGTGGAAGAAGACCCCTTTGACTGATCACAGCAATCCTTGTTTTCTTTTTAAATACAGTAAAAAGGCAGATTGCTGAGAAGTCCAACCGCTTTAAAAACCAAGAGAGTGTTTTAAATACAGTAGAAACCAGTCAGCAAAGTCGAGGGATTGAATTCGGTGATGGCTAAGCAGGTTTGTAACCTCTGCTTACAGGGTTAAGTCAGGTCAGAGCATGAGCCAGCAAAGAAACCTAGAGGCTACAAAGTTAGTACATGGAAGCAAAAGGATTAATTTGATGCTCTCCTGAGAGAATTCCAAGGCTCTTTGGCTTCAGTTCTGACAGCAAAGCAAATCTGCAGGAATGTCTCTTGATAAACTCATGGACAGAGGCAACTTTTCAAAACAAAATACACAGACTCATTTCCTTCTCAGCTTTCATCACCCCCAAAGTTCAGTGAATTAGTTTGAACTCTAGATGTGAAGTTTACACTGTGCAGGATGTTTTGCACTGGATGACTCCATGTGTCACTTAAATAATTGGACTCAAAAGCATGCCAGCCTCTGTTTGCAAAAGAATATACTCAGGGCCAAATGGAATCACCAAGACACCACTCTAGACGTGGAGAATCCGTGCAGGGACATTAACAGACACCACCAATTCTTCATTTTATGTACACAGTCAATCCCAGATTACCTGCAGGGCAGGGGACTGAAGGTCTGAGGTTACCAGAGAGTGGTTGAAGTGGTAGAGTGCAGCAGCAAACTCCTCATCTGACTTGCCTGTAAGACAGGGATTGCATGCCTTTACTCTCTTGGCTTCCTAAAATTTTGACACGACACTAAAGAAACACACTCCTCTAAACCCTCCAGCTCTATCAGAGTTGTATTCCCTCACCCTTAAGCCCATCCTTGTCCACCTCCTTGATGATGCTGGCCAGTGTTGCCATGTGCTGCTCTGACAGAGACACGCTCAGGTAGTTACGAATGAAGTTATTCCTGGAGTTCAGCATAGAAGAAGTGATGAAGTTCAAGATGTTTGAAGCCAGGCTCAAAAACTGCAAGGGAAAGAGAAACACACTATAGAAGCAATAAAAGCATTAAACAAAAACTAAACCACCAGCAAAATAAATCAAGTCCCTTAATTCCCCCCAGCAGTGGAGGACAGGTGAGCTCACAGCACTGCGGTCTGTACCAGGACTGATTCTAGAACTCTCTGAGAAGGTTGGAGGCCTCCAGCTTCTCCCCTACAATATTTATTTTCGTCTTTTCCCAACGGAGTTGGAGCTAAAAGCATTCTATCAGCAAGTCATTTCGCTTTTAGTTCTGCCCCCATTCTCCCTCTGTAACCCAAATAGATACTCTCTGCAATCTCTGCTTCCCTGGCAGCGACAAACCCTGTGACATTCCACCTGGCATGAGAGCAGAGAAAACATCTTTGCTCAAAGCCAAGACCCTCCCTGGCTCTCCATCAGCAGTGCACTTACAACCCCTGACATTTATCACGTCGTCAGTGCAAACTGGCAGCGATTCCCCTCAGCACCTCCCCGTACCAGCTCTGGATCCTTGCGACTGGCCAGGATGTTCCCATTCTCTCCCCCACTCTGTTTGTTGGGGCTTTTCACCCTTGGCGAGCTCTCCAGGGGAGGTGGTGGAGGGGGTGGTGGTGGGGCCACCTTCTCTTTGCTTGGAGAGATTGTCTCTTCAAACCATTGCCCAAGGATGGGTTCGCTGTCGTCATCTAGCAAAGAGGGCAGGAAAAACAAAACCATGTTATTGTAAGCAAAAATCTTAATACTCAGCCAGAAAACTTAAATACTCGGCCTGAAAAAGGCCTAAAACAGGATTTCAGTGAGCACAGTTAAGGCATCTGCTATCTTCACTTCTCCCTTCCAAATCTCACAGAGAAGCACTTCTACAGAGGTGCAGCAGGAATTTACAAGAAGAAATTACAAGAAACTTCCACACTTTTCTCTTGAGCAAACACTGCCAAATCCCAGCCCCTCAGGCTTCAGTTTCCACCAAAGACTCCAGCCAGCACTATTCCTGCCACGCGGATCTAACAAACTGCTTGGTATGTTCAGCCTGAGAAGGCAACAGCCCAGTGGCCAGGCTGATTCTCTGATTCTCTAAACCCTGACTGCTGCAAGCTCCTTCACCTTGGCTGCTGTCCTCCTCGGTGCTGCTGAAATCATCCTCGTAGTAGGTGTTGGAGTCGGTGGAGGCACTCGCGTCGCTGCTCATGGAGCCCTTCCTCTGGCGCTGCAGGACACAGGCCTTGGGGAGCAGCACAGCAAGGAATATTCCAGCATCATGAAAGGGAAGAATTTGAAAATAAGACTAACTTCCTCATGCCTTTGTGTTGTCTTCTAGCAAATTTTCCTCAGCTGATTTATGAAGCTTTTCAAGGCTTCTTCACCTTAAGTTTTATTAAAAGTTACAAGGGATGGTTGGAAATAAATAATCAATGTCACATTTGCGAGCAACACTGGAAGTAACAACTCTGACATAAAAGCATCAGTTTTGAACACAAGCTTTTCATCTTCCAAATGAACTCACAAATACCACTGAGTTACAGGAAAAGTTCATTTGTCAAATTTACATCTGTGAAAGCAGGAAAGAGAGGCCCCAGAGTGCAGAATTCTTCTGAAAGCAGAATTCTACATTCTTCTCAGCACAGTGACAGCGTGCCCAGTGAGAACTTCCACGCTCAGGAGAGGCTCAGATGCAGAAGTTCCCTGTGTGCCAGTTCCTACCTTTCTGTAGGAAGTCGAGAGCAAAGTCAGCAGCAGGTTAGTGAGGGGCACAGAGTCGATGAGCCGCTGAATCCTCTGGATGGACGTGCTCTGAGCCATGATGTCCAGCACTGCTGGGGGACCGTCGCTCTCCCAGCCCTGGGGCAGAGAATTTCAAATGCAATTGAGAAGAGGAGAAGTGAGAAGAGACTTTGGAGTGTTTGAGTGGGGAAGGCAGAAGGCTTCCCAAGCACGTGCCATGCTCCCTGCATACCTTGTGCAATGCCTCCACCTGCAGATCTTGGAAGAGTGAGGACAGCAATTTGATGGCATGATTTGCCAGCACCACTGACAGCACACCAAACCCTTGGTGCCTACAGAAATATAAAGGACACGGTCTGATTTCAGGGGGAAAATAAGAATAAAATATATATATTACACTGAGTGAAGTGTCTGCTTTGCTAAATTGAAGCAAACTACTTTTCTTTCTACGACTCAAATTGCAAATGGAGTGAAATAAAATTTCAAGAGACCAACAAGACCCCAGCGGAGGTGCTTGCTGGGCATGGTTAGATCCATGGACAGTGATTCCTGCAGTGGGGTGTTACATACCCTTTGCCAGGTCCTAGTTTGGGAGACCCAACGCCCTCCTTAGTACGAGCGATGATGTCTCGGACCCGAAGAGCAGCCAGGGGATCCTTCTCCTTTCCCTTATCAGCCAAGGCCGTGGGGCTGAGGTTCAAGATGAGGAAGAGGCTGTTCAGCAGACACCAAGCCCCGAGCAGCTGGAAGTTCTGATAATGCTATCGTGCCAAAAGTCGAGGGGAAGGGGGAGAAAAAAGCACCGAGACAAAACAGTGTCAATCCAAATGCCAAAACAGACCAGCACAAAAACAGCAAAAAAGCCTCCTGAGATGGCAGTCTTACCTCACCCCCAGCACGGCGTGAATTGCTGATGGCTTGTCCAATCATTTCATAGATTTCAAGCTGCAAATAAAGCCAAAGCCACGGTAAGGCGTTCCACTGGGCAACAACAAAGACACAAACTCAAAATGCAACTGTATTTTGCCCTCTACAGTTACCCACCCCTTTAATTCCTTCACCAGCAAGGCTAATGCCTAGAAATAATAGATACTGCAATCCAAATAAATACAAACTCTACACACTTCACCTGAACACTCTCCCATTTACTTACACATTTCTGTACAATAGTAGCAGCATCATTTTCATAATCTTCCTCTTTGGAGCTTGTGGAGCCAGTTCGTACCTGTTGAGTGCTGCCCACGTGCAGGATGGCCATGCAGGTGGCCACACTCACACCTCAGGGGAGACAAGTGCAAGGAGAACTCTTAGCAAGAGCCAATCTTGGGACAAAATGTTTTATTTAGTATATTAAAATACATCCATAAGCTTGATGGAGCAACTGTAATACTCAGTATTACAGCTGAGAGATTTAAAAATCTTTAGCTCCCTCAAAAGAGGAAAGTTTTGTCCTACAAAAACACAAGGGAACAGTTAAAGGAGGAAATGTTTTACTGTGTAATTGAATGCCTTTTTAAAGACAGTCTTCACACTCAACTGCTCTGTCTCTTGAAAGTCTCCTCCATTCCATCTGAACACTCAGGATTTTGGTTATACTTAAACCACTTCTGAAGAACAAGGTTGATTTGGGGCCACAATCAATTAAGCTGAAGCCATAAGCATTGCAAATATATATTATTCTCTGAACATTATAAAAAGAGCAGAAATCACAGGCTGTAAAGATGTTGAGTCACTCAGTCTTTTTCTTAGACACTGACAAGAACAGTGGCAGAATGTACCAGGATTCCAGGGCCACTGTAACAACTTCAGCATCAGCCCAGGCACCACATTGTGCTGCAGAGCTTTCAAATTCATAAGAAATAAAGGTTACTTGTGGGCTGAGCCTCACAAAGCAGAGCACAAAGCTCCACAAAAACCAGAGGAGATCCACTCACCTGCATAGAGACAGCTGAGAGCAAGAACAGTCACGTCTTGGAGACGCGTGGGTGTCAGGGGCTCCAGCACCGGCAGAGACAGAGTATCCAGTGCCATGGTCACGTCTATCACCAGGGAATGGAACCTGCAGGGAGGACACGCCTGGAGGTTCAGCAGTGTGAGGGACAGGAGAGCCCAGAGCAGCAGGCAGCGAGTGGCACTGCCCTGCCAGCAGAGCCATTTGCCTCAGACCAGGTACAGAGGGCAGCGATGGCACTGACCCGTTGCGCACGGCGGTGGCATCGGCCACCGTGGCCGGCATGATGAAGAAGGAGTTGGCTGACACGGCATCCTGGAACCTGTTGATGTATCTCAGGAAGTATGGAAGGTTCAGGCAAACTCGCAGCAGCTTTTCAGAGCCACCTACCACAAATAACAGCAGTGTTATCTGACTGTGTCATCACAGAGTATAACAGTCCCCAATAATTGACTTAATTAGTCTCTGTGGTGAGAAAATGTCACCAGAGATGAGGCAACAGCATAAAGACTAGTTGACAGCACATAAACCAGCTGGTGGAGTTTCCAGCCCGTACTCATAACGGGTGTCACAAAGCTCTGAGTCCACCTTAGATGGCACACCAGGTCTGCTTGGCTGGACTTGATCTTATTAAAGGTCTTTTCCACCCTTAACACTCCTGTGATTCTAATCCCCACCTGCTCAACAATCCACCCTCCTAGGCTATTTTACATTGTCCACCTTATTTACCCCTCCAAACACAAATATCCTGACTGAGCTCATGTCTGCAATGCAAACTCCATTCCAGCCATGTGGCAATCAGCATGAACCCTGTAGGCCAGAGAGTTTCTTCCCACTCAGAGCTGGGAGGCGTAAAACCGGAGAGACATTTTCTTGCACTTTTTTGACTCCAAGATAAACTGATCCTCACCCAGTTCCTGCAGGCTGGCCACATTCTGAGCAATGAATATGCTTTTGGTCTTTGCTGCAGAGGTTTGATCGGTGGTAGCTTGATCCTCACTCTCTCCTTCCACCTAGAGCAAGCACAAATTAAATACATTATGGAGGCATTAAAAACACAGAGTATTGCAGTAACTCTCTACACAGGAGCCAGGTGCAGCAGCAGAACTCAGCAGAGCCATAAACACCACTGAACATGAGCTTCCACGAGGCAATAAAACTGCTATTGACAATCCAACACGAACAGCAGTTTGTCATTTTCCAGTCAAAAACATGCAAAGCAGGATTTAAATACTTAAGAAAGGTTTTCTTTACACTTGTATTAAAAATTACCACTTAGAGCCCTCTGTCCTTCCCTGCACTGTGCTATTGATGTTGAAATGCAGACTGGTGCTATTTTAGGGCTTTTTCACCTGTGTGTCTTGTGTGATGGATGGTGATGCCGAGACTCTGGGGTTAAAGACTGATGTCAGCTGGTTGAGGAAGTTCATCTGCACTTCCTTCTGCCTCAGCTCTGGGCTCACCGGGGAGGCCAGTTCCTTCTGGTCCTCAACTGCAGGGAGAACAACACACCACCATTTCACAGAGCAGCCCCCAGGGCCTTCTGTGCCTAACTCCAGTGCTGCAGGCAAAAACACACAAATGGAACCCCCTCCTACCATCAGAGAGGGTTTTGACAGTCTGAGGCAGCTTGGCTGACTTCATCATTGCTGTGAAGGTGATGATCTCCGTCCGGTCCAGGCGGCTGCAGCCCGTGCACAGCCCCTTTATCAGCAGAATGAGGTGTTTCTACAAAAGAAAAAATACACAAAGTACAATTTAAACCCTCCTGATTGCAATTTTTCCTCCATATCATCCACTGAGAGCAGCTGGATTAAGAGTAATGCAAGTTCAGCAGGTAAGGCCCCTGCAACAGCTCTAATCCACGAGGATCTCACACCGAAGATCATCGTGACAGATTATTGACTGCACTTGCTAATTCAGGTCACCAACGCTGGCCCTGTGCTCCTTATGGAGAACACCTGGAAAGGCTCTCCCTCCTCTGACACACCACATTATGGCAACCTTTCTCAGGTGCTTTCCCTCTTCCAAACAGACTGAAGTTTTCCCAGATGATTAAAGTACAAGCGGGACAGAAACTGCCTTTGAAAACATGATGAATAGTTTTGATCTAGGTTGTTACACAAAACTAAATCAGACTGTAGGAAACTGGAACAGAATTAACCAAGACTCAGGTCATCTTTATTTCAGGTGGTGAGCAAGATGAGATTTAGCAAGGAATGAAGAAGGAAGACTCGGCAGGAATCAGTCTCTACCGAAGTGGTACACCTTAAATGTTTAAAGAGCTTCGTCAATTTGGCTTTATGCACGTAACATTAGAGTAAATATTTCAGAATTAGAGCCCCAAGTCCATTTTCACACCCAGGCTGTCAAAATCTGTGCTCACCTGTGACACAGCACAGGCTTCGTCGGGGTTCTCAAGCCGCAGCAGGGAGAATTCAATGAGGACTTTACAAGCAGCTGCCACCGACTGCAGCTGGTTCCTTGGTACTGAAAAGAGCAGATCCTTGTAGTCAGAAGTTGATTTTAAATAATTCAGTGCAGTAAGTTCCCCGTGCTGTCAATAAAGCAGGATGCTCTGCAGCGTGGGCACACACACAATCCATCATGCTGAACGCACAGGTGTCGTATAAATTCAGTCTCATTACCATGTAACCCAAGACATGTCAGTAAATCAGGATAATGCCTTCCACCAGACAGGGGAATTCAGAGAGATAAAACAGTTTCCCCAGCAACATTATTTAATGCTGACAGAGGCATGGAAGAACATGAAGCAAGTCCACAAAGCGCTTTTTTTTTTTTTTTAAATTGCTAAACTGTCAACCAAAATAACAGAAAATGCTTTTGAGTCACAATGTTTTGATCATGAACTCCAATACAATAACATAACTACAGAATCCCAGAATGGTTTGGGTTGGAAGGCACCTTAAATCCCACCCTCATTTCAAACCCCTGCCATGGGCAGGGACACCTTCCACTGGACCAGGTTGCTCCAAGCTCCATCCAACCTGGCCTTGGACACTCCCAGGGATGGCAGCGTTCTAACTGCTAGAGAATAACCTAAAAATCCTGAAAACTGAATTAAACACTTCATCTGACCAAAAATTAAGTCAGGCCAATGCGTAAGCAACCAAAAAGGCAACGGTGTCCAGCACTTGGTGGCCAAACACGCCCACCACCAAGCTTCCCTTTCCACCTGAGCAGACATTTAGCCAGGATAAAGCCTGATATATATAAAGTCTGATTCAGCAAGAGGGCAAAAGACAAACACAAAAATTGCTACAGTTCTGATTTACTTTTACTGTAACCCAGTCACAGCACAAGAGCAAGAGAGGCAAAGGAGGGGGAACACTTACTCAGGCCACACACAGTGGTGATGTAGTGTGTGGAAAGTGCAACGAAGGAGGAGTAAAAAGGCTCATATTGTTTGTCGTGGTGCAGGATTTCAGATTCACTGCAATGGAAGAAGAGGAGAGATGTCAGCTGGATCCAGCACAACAGTAGCACCAACCAACACCCAAAAGTACGAACAGAGGTAAGACAAGAACACAACCCTCTCCCTCGTGTCCTCAGGACCGAGTCCTCCAGCAGCAGCCAGATCACGGCACAGGCATCGCTATCCACATGGGAAATTTAAGGAATAATTCCAATACTGTAAATGTTTCTCCTTTACAGCATCAACAGGTCAGCCTCTCCCAGCCAGAGGCTCATTAACCTTTCAGTTATTCTAAACTCAGCTGCCCAGAGTGTTTGGACTGCGTGTTCTGCTAACGCTGGCAGGATTTGCCAGGCCTGGAGCACAGGCATTCCCTTTCTGTCACGGCACGGAGTCAAGTGGAGTTTGTGCAATTCTGCACATCAGAGGGATCAAACCAGGCAATTGCATCATCACACCAGGCACACAGAGCAGATATCCCATGGCAGGGCAGGGGAGTCAAGTCTGAGGGCTCGGTGAGACCTCCTGGCCACGGTGATCAGTCCTTTCTGACAGAGCTGGCACTGCTGCAGTGCTGTCCCAACACAGCCCCTCTGCACACAAACAGCCTATGGCACAGGCTGCACCCAACTCCAACCACGACTCCTCAAGCTTTGGGAATGACCAGCTCTGCTGCAGAGCACCAAAATAGAGAACCCACATATCCCCTTCACTCGCTGACACAACAGTGCAGCTTCAGCAGGGTGGGAGGAGGAAGAGGAAACACCATTCCCTGCAACCTGACCACAGCCCTATTTATGCCCAGTTCCCTTCCCTTTTCCACCCTAAGCCACCATTTCCAGTCGTAACAAGAGATTCAGTTGAAACAGAAGAAACTTTCGAATAGAATCATTTCTCCAGAAGAATGAACAGAAAGAAATACTCATGAGCTTTGCAGTTTGATTTCCTAGATCTGAGATTTGACTTTATTTAGTCTGACTGAAAAAGCAGAGAAGCTTTACTTGAAGATATTCAGCAGCATAACATGACTGAGCTTCAACACCTCAGGCTTCACTTCAGCGTCTCCTGCCAGAGCTGCTCTGCTGGGCAATGAACATGCAAAAACAAAGTCTGTGCTCTCTCATACTCAGACAGGAATTTTGCTCACCTACCTCTCAGGCCCAACCCCAAATCAGCAGCAGGAGATGCGTGTAATGCATTTTAAGAGAACAAACTAGAACAATTTGGGAATAACAGAGTACAGGAGAGGCTGGCAGCTCCTCAATTACTGCACAGGTCAAGCTGTGCAACACACAATGCCCACAGGGTACAGGAACACAAAGGTGCAGAACTCAGCACAAGACAGGGAATGTCACCCGGATTGGGCAAGGGGAGGGGTGAGTTTAGCAAAACAAGTTGTGGAGTTCTTAAGGCAGTGCAAAGAGGAAGGCAGCTGTCAAGTAATCATCAATCCCTGCAAGTAAATCAATCTGGGATGTGCGAGAGTGCTATTCTGCATATGCAGGGAGATTTAAAAATAACTTGCAGCTATTATATTGTGGTTTACTGCTGAAAGCACTTGTGCTTCCCAGGGAAGCTCACTCCTCAGGCTGGGGGAGAAGCCTCCGTGTGGATATCAGCACCAAAACCCAGCTCCTCTCTCAGCTCCACTCCCAAATCCCAAACAGCCCCAAAACAAACTCCTTGTGTAAGGCAGGGTGTACAAAGCGACTCCTCCTGGGTGCAGGAATTCTGCCCTATGGAAACCCCTTCCCCAAAACCCAGCCTCGTGTGGCTATCCCAGCCTCCTTGTTCCACCTCAGCTGACCCTTCCAAGTCAGCATTTCCACCATTTATGCCAAAGAAGAGGCCAAATTCTGCCAGCTCTTGAATAGACCAGCTACCAGGGCGTCACATGAAAGGGGGACCATCCCACACAGGGAATACCAGTCACTTGATGATGCTTAAACTTATAAATTAAATAGAAGAGTTGCTAAAAAAGGGGTTTATGGATTTATTTTGAAAAGAATAACACTAGTGATTTCACTGTCATCACACCAAGTTTATTTAAGGGGAAATTCAACAACCACCTTCTAAATATAACCAGGACAGATAAAATATTTCAGATGAGGAATCTAAAGATAGATTCCTGTTCAGCACAGAAGAGCACAGCTCCAAACACCAACAAGCTGTATTTATTCCTTTGAGATTGGCCACGTTATATCAAGGCATGAAATAAAAAGTATCATCCTGCAGGAGCCCAAATCCTGCTCGATCACCGGACACACAACTCCAGCCCCAGGCAGTGCTGCTTAAAGGCAACAAACTTGTCTCAGGTGGGAAATGGAACCCTCATTCCTACCAAAAGAGCAAACAGCCCGCTCCCAGGACTCAAGTGGGTCCACTCGAGTGTCTCCGGGATATTCAGATGAAACACTTCCCCAGTGAGCACACAAACAGTGCAGCTCAGCCCAGAAAAGTGACGCTGGAAAGGGCCTAGAGCAAAGAGTGGCCAAACGCTGCCCCAGTGCCATCACCACGTCCTGGGTGAGCCCCTGCCCTGTGTCACAGGCACCCAACTCTGTGCCTTGGGCTCTTGGAATCTGGACCATCCACTGCGCCCTCAGCCATTCGTCATTAAGCAAAAAACCACAAGGCTCTACTTTATCATCTTCCTCCTCGCTGCAACGTTTATTTTACGTTTCCCAACAACTTGTTGTGGCCGGGGTCATCCCTCTGTTGTGGCACTCACACCTCACGTTTTAGGTCCTAAAATAAGCTCTAAGTTCAATTACACAGCTGCGGTGAGTACTCTTACGCCCCGAGCCTGATATTCCTAGCTAAGAAAAGGCAGGCACGACTCGCCTGTGCTTCCTTTCCCCTTAAAACACGAGAAGCACCGCAGCGGCAGAGCCTCGAGGGGAGTCAGTGCCACCACCCTCCGACCCCGCAGGTGAAGGCACAGGTGGGACACAGCGGGACAGCGCAGGGTGCCAGGGGCGGACGAAAGCGAAGCCACAGGAGCAGTGCCGGAGGCTCTGTGGCCGCGGCCGGGCCCCCTCAGCCCGTTATNCCGCCCCATTGGCCCCCGCGGCGCGGGCGCGTGCGCACTGCGTGAGTCAGCAAGTTTGGCGCGCGGCGCGTGCGCCGTGAGGGGGAAAGGCGGGAAGGGAGGAGGCGCATGCGCGGTGAGGGCGCCGCGGCCGCCCCTCAGAGAGGAGGGGGTTTAAAGTGCAACGCGAGGGTGTTTAAATGGGTAAGATAGCCCGCGGTCGGACACGTAGGGAGCCCCAAGTGATCCGCTTAAATGGAGAAACCTCCTCCCCCGTCCAAATGGCAAAAAAAAAAATAGCCAAAAGGTATTTAAATAGCCCCCAAAACTCCACCTAAATGGCCAGAAAGCTCAATGGCCAAAAGGCATTTAAATAGCCCCCAAAACTCCACCTAAATGGCCAGAANAAAGGCAGGCACGACTCGCCTGTGCTTCCTTTCCCCTTAAAACACGAGAAGCACCGCAGCGGCAGAGCCTCGAGGGGAGTCAGTGCCACCACCCTCCGACCCCGCAGGTGAAGGCACAGGTGGGACACAGCGGGACAGCGCAGGGTGCCAGGGGCGGACGAAAGCGAAGCCACAGGAGCAGTGCGGGAGGCTCGGTGGCCGCGGCCGGGCCCCCTCAGCCCGTTATGGGGCCCGAGGGCACCTCGGGGAGCCTGAGGGCACCTCGGCGAGCCTGAGGGCAGCGGGCACAGCCGGACGGGGCGCTCCAGGCTCCTCCCGGGCAGCCACAACCCTGCCGTTCCCTCTCTGGGCACCGACCACCCAAGGCCCACACCCCGCGCCCCTCACACCGCCACCCCCCCCACCCCGCTTGAGGGGCACACC